>JAVIWB010002605.1:0-350483 GCA_031893035.1 Dermolepida albohirtum
TTCGCCCAACACAAGAATGTATTGAACGACAAAACGGGATGTTGTGAAAGAACTTACGTAAGACAAACAAAACAATATCTACCTAAAAGAATTTATAACCACAAATACAGCTTGAATAGTCACAAAATAAACACAACAGCTCTGTCACTATCGAAGCATGCCTTGGAAAAGGAAAACATAAATTTGACTTAAACTATGCATAGACTTATACATTCCTTGATATAGAAAACCATTACAACCAACGCATAATTAGAGAAATGATATATTAAAGAAAAGGCCGAAACAGTAAATGATCTAAGAAATATTATTAATGTTAGGGTATAAATTGTCTGCATCTTCCTTTATACATATATCAACGTGAATTTACTCATGCACAAACATATAACCAAACGCCCATACACTTGACACCCAAACATAGATACGGGAGGAAAAAGAAAAGAAATAAATAACATGTGCTTGCAGATTAGACTTTTAACAAATGTATGTATTGGGTTAGCAACTAAGTACTTTCGGTTTTGTAGTATAAAATAAAACACTTTTTTTTAAACAAAGAATAGTTTTTAATCAATTATATATTTTATAATCAGATGGTGCTAGATCAGGGCTGTATGGGGGATGTGGCATCACTTCCCAGCCAAGCTCCAATAGTTTCCCACGAGTTGCCAAAGATGTGTGAGGCCTTGCATTATCTTGGTGGAAAACTACACCTTTCCGATTTGACAATTCTGGCCGTTTTTCTTTGATTGCTTCATCCAGTTTTATTAATTGTTGACAGTAAACATCAGAATTGATCGTTTGGTTCCTTGGAAGCAGCTCAAAAAACACAACACCTTTGTAATCCCACCAAACTGACAGCATGATCTTTTTTGGATGCAATTCAGCTTTCGATGTGGTTTGAGCTGGTTTATCGTATTTGCTCCATGATCGTTTTCGAACTATGTTACTGTACAAGACCCATTTTTCATCACCAGTGATGATTCTTTTTAAGAAAGGGTCGGTTTCATTTCGTCTAAGGCGCATATCGCAAGAGTTGATTCTTTGTGTTAAATGAATTTCTTTCAATTCGTGAGGTACCCAAATATCAAGCTCCTTAACTAGCCCAAGACATTTTAAATGTTTTTCAATTGTTGTGTGTGATACATGTAGCCTCTCAGCAACCTCTCGAACAGTTATATGACGATCCTCTTCAATTATGACTTTGATTTGGTCATCATCAACTTCAGTAGGCCGACCAGAACGTTGCTCATCTTTGAGGGAAAAATCTCCAGAACGAAATTTTCTGTACCAATTCTGACACGTGCGCTCTGTTAAGTAATCAGCACCATAAACTTCACATATCTTTTTGTGAGCCGCAGCAGCTTTCTTTCTTTTACGGAAATAAAATAGTAAAATATGTCGAAAATGTTCGTTTCTGCACTCCATTTAAAATTAACCCACAACTAATAGCTTTAATAAAAATCACGCACTACTTGCTTCTGAAGTTACGTCAATGTGACTAGTATCACGTGACAAACGATAAAGTACAGCACTAACATACGTTATACAAAAAATAAAGTAACGCTCTCTATCAGTAAAAACCGAAGGTACTTAGTTGCCAACCCAATATATAACAATTCCGCCAGTACCATACATATAGCAGAAATGCACAGAAACCCCGCATAATTTTGTTAGTTTAAAATTTTTGCGCCTTTGTAAATTGACAATTTTCGTTGGACAAAATGTACGTATTTGTACTATAAATAAATATTAATATACACTAGGTTCTCTGTGTAACGGACAGTAGCGGTGTATATAAAACTGTCCATTGTTCAGAGATGTCCATTTGCGGGAGAAAAAAAGAGTATAAACAATTTTTAATTCATTTATTCTTACAACATACTTAAAACTAACTTATTTAAGAAAATCGGAAATTTTAGTTTGTTTTAGATTTTCAATTCATCGTTTTACAATTTGTGTTTCTATATTCCCTACCGCCTCAGCGACGAAAATTCAGAAAAATTTGAACCTGTGTGTGAGTAGTCCACTCTAGACTACTCACATAAAAAATTTAAATTAGATTAGGATTAAGAATCTTCTCTTGTAAGTGTTCTATTATCCCTAATGGTCGAAACACCACGAAAGAATAAAATTTATAATTATAGAATGTATAGATTTGTATGTATTTTGTACAAGGCAAATAACGAATAAAAAATTATCAAATCCTTTTTACTTTTTCATCATTTCTTTTGCAGATCTTACTTTTTACATATTATTCAAAAATCTCTAGTATGATATTCCGTGTCTACTTGTCGAATTCTTTTGGATCTTAACTAAAAGACAAGACGGTTATGAACCAACTTTCTATATTTCAAATGTAATTTTGATGGAGCCTGTGATTGATTAACTTAATCACTGAAGGTTGATATAGATCCCCTTCCTACATTAATTTTCGTGTTCTATATACGTATTTCGACAACTGACTTGTCATCATCTGCAGATAATTAAACAGTGTCGCACCTCAAAAACTACGACACAACACCCGCACGAAACAAATCCGTACACGATCCGCACCGCCGAAAGCCAAAATGCACACACATGTGCGACACTGTTTAATTATCTGTTGTTGATAACAACTTAGTTGTCACATTAATGTGAGAAGGGGTTATATATCAACCTTCAGTGATTAAACTATATTTCAAACTTTATTTAGTTTCAAGAAAAATTCCATACATAGGCAATTAAAAATCTAATACCTCCGAAAATTCTTCAAATATTGTAGGTGTCCAGTATAATCCGTAAAGTTTTGTTGTTTTTTATTTTAACTGAATTAAAATTTGCACATTTAATAGGAATATTTTAGCTGGAATTTATATAAAACTAAACTAAATAAAAGTTAATTATTTGTAAGCTCAAACTGTACTCGCTGTAAAACGTAAATAAGAAAACTAACAGATTTATTTAAACAATAATAACATAAACCATTAATCAATACTTTCCCGAGATGAGCTAGATGGCATACAATGTCAAACCTCCCAATTTCATTTAAGACCGTCTAATTCCGAAAATGGAATGACAAGGAATGAAAGAAGTCTTACGAAACGGAGACGTAATACAATCATCAATAGAATTTAAGATCTTAAGGTGACAGGGACGTACTAATAAAATAAACCTTACAGTGATAACAAGCCTATGTACGAATTGAAATGACAGTAAGGATTTTTGCAAGAGTGGTTTTCACAAAAGACAAATAAATGACGATGTGCATTTTATGTACATAATATAAACAGGCTTACCTCCATATAAGTAAAATTAAGTTCGCTCTGACATAAAATATTTGTATGTACAATACTTCTAATAGTATTTATTTATCTAAAGTAAAGAAAAGAAGTTGTCAAAAATTAGTTATAAATAGCATATTTCCAAATTTAAACAATAGTAGTAACAGAGAATTAGATTCTAAAGCTGTAAATAAGTAATTTATATTAAAGTAATTAATTATTATATCTCATTCATATTCATATTTTTGCATTATACACGCAAACGTGTGCCTGAAATTTGTAGAAACGCAAGACTTTTTTTAAAATAATTGTTTGGATTTAACATGCTTATATGTATGTCAAAAAAGTTGAACAACTTTTGGCCATTAACTACTTTATTTTACGCAATCTAAAAGACATTCTTTACAATAATAATAATAATAATATTTATTCAACAAAAATGTCTTTAAGTATCTTCCACAAAAAAGTAAAAAGATATTACAATGCATCAGTCTATAAATCATAATAGAGAGATACTTACATATATATATATATATATATATATATATATATATATATACATATATATACATATATATACATATATAAAGTGTGTTTCAAATTGCGCGGTTTTGTTTAAGAATAAATAAAATATAGATGGCGCACTGTATTTGTCTGAGTATATGGCCGTTTAAAAAGTGTGATGGATGACATTTATAAAAATGGCTTCGTGCACGGTACAACAACGCATTCAAATTGTTGAATTATTTTATGAAAATCAGTGTTGTGTGAAAAGAGATTTTAGAAAATTACGTGAATTTTAATGGTTTACACAATCGTCCATCTGAAAGCATTGGTCGAATTATTAAAAAATTTCAAGAGGCGGTTCCGCGGAAGATCAAAAAAGTGAAAAATACAGTCGTAGTGGTCGTTCACAAGAAAATATTGGCTTGGTTCGTGAAAGTGTTGCTGAACATCCTGAAATGTCCATTAGACGCCCTACACAAAAACTTGGACTTAGTGGATCAACAACATGGCGTATTGTACACAAGGATTTAGCTCTGAAGGTATATAAGGTTTAAATAAATACAGAAACTGAAGCCATTAGATCATTTAAAACGTCCTTCATTTGTCAATTTCATCAATGAACAACCAGCTGATTTTTGCAAAAAATAATGTTTTCCGATAAGACACATTTTGAACTTGGTATTAATAACTAACATACACAAGGATTTAGCTCTGAAGGTATATAAGGTTCAAATAAATACAGGAACTAAAGCCATTAGATCATTTAAAACGTTCATTTGTCAATTTCATCAATGAACAACCAGCTGATTTTTGCAAAAAATAATGTTTTCCGATGAGGCACATTTTGAATTTGGTGACTATGTTAATAACTAAATTGTCGTATATGGGGAGAGGAAAATCCACGCATTGTTTATGAGAAACCTATGCATCCTATACGAGTTACTGTTTAGTGTGCATTATGGTCAGGTGGTGTAATTGGACCGTACTCCTTGGAAAATGCTCCTGGTGAAGCTGTAACTGTCAATGGTGATCGATATCGTCGGATGATAACAGAATTTTTGTGGCCTAAATTAATGAATATTGATCTAGAGGATATGTGGTTTCAACGGAATGGCGCTACACCTCACTTTGCGCACGAATCAATTGATTTATTGAGAGAAAAGTCTACTGGACGTGTACTCTCAAGAAACGATTATGTTAATTGGCCACCAAAATCATGTGATTTTACATCGTTAGACTAGTTTCTTTGGGGTTATGTCAAAAGTAAGGTTTATGAAAACAATCCACAATCAATTCCTGCTTTGAAAGATGAAACTATTCGTGTCATTGGTGAGATAGAGCCTCAGTTATGTCAAAATGTCATTGAAAATTTGAACGAAAGAGTGGACGTCTGTAGAACTGCAAGAGGAGGCCATTTGGCAGATATTATTTTTCGCATGTAAATGTCATAACTGATACTTAATTTACCAATAAAAAGTTTTTGAAAGTGAATGCAAATTAAGTGTTTTATTTATCCTTAAAAAAAAATTTGAAATTCCCTTTATAATATTGTATAGTTCAACAGATGTATTCGCTAGAAACAGAAATTTTGTTTTTATTACCTCAAAATTTGTTGTCCAATAGACATCCAGTTAGTATAAGTACAAATTTATTTTATTTAGAGTTTTTTTGTGTGTCTCATTTTTATCTTAAATTTATGTATCTCAATATTGGTTCCAGATTTTCCTGGTACTTTGTTTACCACGTTCCACTGTTATTGCGGTTCTATTCGAGGAATTTTTTTATGTAGTTTGAATAATAACTACGTTTCGATTGCTGTACAGACATCTTCAAATTATTTTCGCAGTGGAGTCAGCTGCATTTCGTCGATTTATGAACTTTTCATGCAGTAGCTTCAGCATGCATTTCATTTTTAAATAGTTATGGCTCCATAGTATGCATTTTAGCTACTTTTTCTAGACAATACTCGCCTATATTTCTTTGTAGAATGAAAAATAATCTTTTTGTTTGCGGTACTTGATATGAATAATTGAATAACTGTATATAATCAATGTTATTAATTTCATTAAGAAATGCTAGCGTATTTACTATTATTCTTGTATAGCTTTGGA
This sequence comes from Dermolepida albohirtum, assembly GCA_031893035.1. Lineage (NCBI taxonomy): Eukaryota > Metazoa > Arthropoda > Insecta > Coleoptera > Scarabaeidae > Dermolepida > Dermolepida albohirtum. The sequence goes on from JAVIWB010002605.1 coordinate 5,876, forward strand.
TTTTACTTTGTCTAACTGAAGTTACAGCTCGTCATGATCTGAAAATGCTGTTTGTGCTACTCTTACTTGATATTCGTTGTGATTAATTACTATATTTTATAAAAGTGTCTCGTTGGTATTTTAATGTCAGGATCGAAAGAATATATTTTATCTGGAAACATGCTAGTATTGCTGTCAGTTTCTTTTAGAAGGTCTACATTGAAATCTCAACGTATAAGTACTCTATATGTTTTGTATTTTCTCATCGCAGATGACATAATATCTTCAAGAGTATCTACAAACTCATGAATATCTGAAGATAATAGAACCACTTACGAAAACTGATCAGACCATAAAAATCAATATTATACGGCGCACATAAAAATTTATAGATGCTAGACGTAAAAATGTAGTTCAGTACGACACTGTTTCAATTGAGGAAGGAAAGAAAATCGGTTTACCGAATTGTCTCGCAAACGTTCACCCATCTACCCTTCATTTACCCTCGACATCATCGGAAGAAAGAGCCAACAGAAAAGGAGAAAAGGAACACACAGATATGAAGCTCTCTCTTCGAAACGGTAGTTATAATAATCTGATTGGGAAACAGTCAGCATTTCCCGGTAGCAAATCTGGTTTCACGGGTTCTGCGTCCGCATATTGAAATAGGATGTCCGGTTTTGAACGCGATTCATACACATTTTTGCTATTCTATTATACACTGGAAACATAGTCTCCGATCTGTAAGATAGAAGCGTTCTTGCTTTGTCGGTCAATACAGTTATGTAGTGGTCGAGAGAGGGAGATGTGATATTTTCATTATTTTCTGTATCGAAAGATATGATAATACACTCTGAAGGAATTATTCATTAATAACACAAATCAACCTGACGATTCGTGTATTCGATGAAACATATGTAGGTGATAGGGTGTTATTAATAATAGAATGATTCCTTTTAACATTCTTTAATTGGCATAAAGCCGAGATGTAAGTTTCTGTCTATTATACACTGGAAACATAGTCTCCGATCTGTAAGATAGAAGCGTTCTTGCTTTGTCGGTCAATACATTTATGTATTGGTCGAGAGAGGGAGATGTGATATTTTCACACATTTTTGCGATTGTCTTTGTGTTTGACCGGTAACCCGCAACCTGAACTAGATAAATTTTCACTTAATTCCTTTTACGGAGAAAAGTTTCAGTCTGAATATTAGTTTTGACGAACACACCCACAGAAATTTTCGCAGCTTCATCAAGGAAATGCGGTTTGAGAGAAATTACTGACGTTTAATCGTAGATTTGATTTTGAATTTCTTAATCATGTTTTAATGAAATTCAACATAATTATAGTTCATGCAAAGGCCTCTTAAAAACTTAAATTTTATTTGTTTTAAGTTAATTTACTAAAGAATTCGGGTGAATAATAAATAAAGAGATGTTGGGTATATTTCGCTAATTTGCTTGCATTTTCATGAAAAAAATGCTTAATGATTCCATGTGCGAGGGATGCCCTTTACGAGGGTAGTTTCTAGTGAGAATGGAAAAGAAAAACGAATTTTTTAAAGACAAAATAATTTTTATTTTTCAGTATATTCTCCTAAAAGGGCAATACATTTATTCCAACGGTGCTACAATGCCCTTATGCCACCTCTAAAGTGCGATTCCGGAAGGCTTGCAAAATACTCATTTACGAAGATGATAAGCTCGTCGTTAGACGAAAATTTCTTTCCACCTAGTGCCATTTTCAATTTTGGAAAAAGGTGGAAGTCGGAAGGGGCTAGATCCGGCGAATAAGGCGCATGCGGTACTAATTGGAAATGCAACTCGTGGATTTTGGACATCGCAAGTGTGCTGGTATGCGAGGGAGCGTTATCTTGGTGAAACGGAATCTTTTTCTTTGCCATTCCTGGCCATTTAGCATGAATCTCAACATTTATTTTTTGCAGAAGTTCTGCATAATACAGTCCGTTTATTTTGGCACCTTTCTGAAGGTAATCAATGAGAAAAATACCCTTCGAATCCCAAAACATTGATGTCATCACCTTGTTTGCCGATAAAGTGGTTTCCGCTTTCTTTGGAGGTGCAGAACCACGTTCTAACCATTGTTTCAACTGTTGTTTAGTTTCGAGTGTACTCTAATGTATTCAAGTTTCATCGCAAGTAACAAATCGCCTACAAAAATCAACCGGATTCCGCTTATAAAGATCCAAACACTCATTGGAAATGGGTAAACGAGTGAACTTTTGATCAGTCGTAAGCAATCGCCGCACCCATCTTGCCGAAAACTTGGAAAGACCCAATTCTTTCGTTAAAATGTGATGTACGCGTTCTGTTGAAATGTTTACCATGTCTGCTATCTCTCTCACTTTGAATCGTCGATCTTGCGTAATAATATTATGGATTTTTGTAATCATTTCGAGTGCTCCAGAGCGCGCTTCATCAACACAGCTTGTTCTACCACGTATAAATTCATTTACCCATCTACTTATTGTGGCGAACGATGGAGTAGATTCACCTAATGTTTCCCATAACTCATCTTTTATTTCTGTAGCTTTCATACCCTTATTTACGAAGTATTTAATCACCGCACGATACGCTGCTTTTAACATTTTAACAAAACGATGTGTTGCTTCTTTTTCAATCAGCTGTCAAAAATAAACTAATCAACCGATTTATCTAGATATCGGAATGTCAACATATATATAGGCAACCTAAATTACAGTGCATTTGTTTTACTAATTAGAGCGCCACCTATGTGTTATTCTCACTACTTGTCAAACTATCCTCGTAATATAATTTTCAAGGATTCTTCAAATAGCTCTCCCATCTGTCTAAACAGACTGAAAAAAATCCATCCTCTCATAGACTGCCAGTTATTGAATCTTTCATAGAAGTAAATAATTTTAAAACAGTTTGAATCAAAGGGAATTTACGTCAACAGGAAACCATGCACAAAAATATGCTTAAGAATTGTAGAACCCTTATCAAATAGATCAGGAAATGCACTGATATACTTCTTGACCGTGTCTATCAATGGTCGCTCTTTTCCCTTGCTCACGTACGACTTATTTAATTATATATCTATACGAAACATAAAACAAATAACATCGGAATGTAAACATATAAATAGGCAACCTAAATTACAGTGTATTTGTTTTACCAATTATAGCGGCACCTATGTGTCATTCCCACTACTTGCCAAACTATCCTCGTATATTTAGGTAACTGACAACACTGATAGTGTTGCCTCAGCTCTGATGATTGCATCGTGAATTTCGTCATTTTTGACACATTTACCTTGACAGTTTTATTATTCGGTTGCTATGTATTGTTGGCAGTAACTTAAAAATTTTATGTTAGCGAAAAATGGAATTAACTCTTGAACATTTTTGTGCAATTATTTTTCATAACTTTCGGCGTGCATTATCTCAACAAGAATGCATCGACGAGTTGAGTTCTTCATATGGTCATGAAGTACCATCGAAAACTACAGTATATCGTTGGTATAATAAATTCAAACTTGGACGGCGTTCTTTGGATGATGAATTTCGTGAAGGTCGTCCCACAAATGTTGTTGTGTCGGAAAACATTAATGCAGTGTCTGAATTGATAATTTAAGATCGTCATATGACCGTAAGATCGAGGCATCTCTAAGTATTAGTAACATCAGCGTGGATAAGATTCTGCATGAATGTTTAGCCGTTAAGAAGCTATGTTCACGTTAGATACCACATAATTTGACAACCACTCAAAAAAGGACTCGCGTCGATTTGTTCCAAGAAATGAACAATGTTTTATTATTTTCATATAAAAGAATTGTATTAAAAAAATTAATCTTCTGGCCACTAATTTTTTCCATTTCTGTACTAATCCTAGTATACTTTTTCATTTTTTTTATTCTATTATTCACTTGGTTTCTTATATGTAATATCATAAAGTATTTAAATATGCCTACTTTTTATCCAGTGCTATCACTTTTACTTCTTGTGTCAACCAGAGCTTTGTGGTGGGCTTTGCATTTGTTTTGTTTCTGCATGTTCCAGTTGGGTCTTTCGTTGCTGTCTGAATGTTGGTTTTAATTTTATTACGAATAAACTAAGGAACAAATAAAACATTTCGCCTAAACTTCGCTTCCTTCACTACCGTACAACATATAAAGAAAGTAACTACTAAAAACTTCGATTCCAGTAGTCCCCTTTTAAGATAAAAAAATATATTGGGTTGGCAACTAAGTACTTTCGGTTTTGTAGTATAAAATAAAACACTTTTTTTTTAAACAAAGAATAGTTTTTGATCAATTATATATTTTCCATTTTGCTCAATGACCTTTTGCCATCTTTCTTTCAGCAGCATGATTCCGCGCTCATAAAATTTCTGGTCCTTATCAGCAAAAAACTGAACCAGGTACGAGTGAAGGTCATCGTCATTTGTGAAAGTTTTACCATTCAAAGAATTCTGCAAACTTCGAAATAAATGGTAATTAGATGGTGCTAGATCAGGGCTGTATGGGGGATGTGACATAACTTCTCAGCCAAGCTCCAATAGTTTCCCACGAGTTGCCAAAGATGTGTGAGGCCTTGCATTATCTTGGTGGAAAACTACACCATTCCGATTTGACAATTCTGGCCGTTTTTCTTTGATTGCTTCATCCAGTTTTATTAATTGTTGACAGTAAACATCAGAATTGATCGTTTGGTTCATTGGAAGCAGCTCAAAAAACACAACACCTTTGTAATCCCACCAAACTGACAGCATGACCTTTTTTGGATGCAATTCAGCTTTCGATGTGGTTTGAGCTGGTTTATCGTATTTGCTCCATGATCGTTTTCGAACTATGTTACTGTACAGGACCCATTTTGCATCACCAGTGATGATTCTTCTTAAGAAAGGGTCGGTTTCATTTCGTCTAAGGTGCATATCGCAAAAGTTGATTCTTTGTGTTAAATGAATTTCTTTGAATTCGTGAGGTACCCAAATATCAAGCTTCTTAACTAGCCCATGACGATCCTCTTGAATTATGACTTTGATTTGGTCATCATCAACTTCAGTAGGCCGACCAGAACGTTGCTCATCTTTGAGGGAAAAATCTCCAGAACGGAATTTTTTATACCAATTCTGACACATGCGCTCTGTTAAGCAATTAGCACCATAAACTTCACATATCTTTTTGTGAGCCGCAGCAGCTTTCTTTCCTTTACGGAAATAAAATAGTAAAATATGTCGAAAATGTTCGTTTCTGCACTCCACTTAAAATTAACCCACAACTAATAGCTTCAATAAAAATCACGCACTACTTGCTTCTGAAGTTACGTCACTGTGACTAGTATCACGCCACAAACGGTAAAGTACAGCACTAACATACGTTATACAAAAAATAAAGCAACGCTCTCTATCAGTAAAAACCGAAATGACTTAGTTGCCAACCCAATACTAAGCGATCATCTTTTTGCACGTTCATGTTTCATATTAAATTAGAAGACAAAATATTTAAGCAAATATAAATATTTGCATATCGCCTGTTGAGTGCCTTCTCCTAATGTCTGAATTCTAAATTAATTGTTTACAATGTTCCACCGTAAGCAGTAATCACCCTCTTATGTGTAAAACAAAACACTTAATGTTTTCATTCGAAATCCAAGAGCGAACTGGTTAAGGAGGTAACACGTTTGCAAAGGCAATATTATTCTTTAAATGTCGTCATCGCTCTCCATTTAAAAAAATAATTTATTGAGGCAGGAAATAGTTTTATTTTGTGATATTTATATATGTATTTACACCTTCGCAAAATTAAACTTTATATATTATATATTTTTGTGAAATAATAAAAAATAACTCATTTTTAAAAAAGTATTGAAAAAGAGAACAATTATCAATTCCAACAAGGAAGAAATGTTACAGAAGCATGTAGAAATTTATCGAAAGTGTTTGGTGAAAGTATAGTTTCGATAGAACCAGCAGGAGATGATTTGGAATGCTCTGGGCAACCATCTTTTATCGGCCACGATGCTGTCAAGATCATAAGTAGTTGAAAAATCTTTTTTTGTTGAAGACTTAATTCAGCTCAACAAACCATTTCAAACCATATTCGCAAACTAAGATTGATGTGGAAATATTCGTGATGGGTGTCCCATGAGAGTGAGAAAAACTGAAATGATCAAGTCATCATATGCACATGCTTTCTATTAATTTTCTTATTACATCTGGTGTAATGACCAATTATTTTATCGAACGAAAACCATTCTTAAAAACAGCAATTTGTGGAAAGATATCATATTGCTTTATGATTGCCAGGTTTTCCTTCTCGTCACTTGCAGAGCTAGGCTAGGAAATTCTGTTGCATCCACCACACGTCTTCTTTCCGATTATCACTTATTTCTGTCACAAAATTTTTTACTCTTCTAGGGATAAGGCATTTTTTAAAAATGAGATATACAAATTACCATCACGCCGGCAAGAGTTCATCCCATAATAATTCAATACGGTTGAGGTTTCAAGGAAACTAGTCGCAGAAAATATATAATATAGTGTGAAACGTAGACAAAGTGTTTTATTTATTCCCTTGTGTTCTATTTATTTCTTAGTTTAATAGAATTTTACAATATCAATTACTTTCAATAATATTTTCTTTCGTAAAAATATCATAGTTAAGTTTAATTTTGCAAAGATGTAAACGCATATATGCCTCACGGAAGTATGGGCAGCAACTATATCAAGCAACAACGAGAAAAAGAACAATAAAAAATATCAACGAAATTGAAAAAAATTAATATTTATTAATTCTTTATATAATAAAAATTAAAATTACAATTCATTAAACTTATTCCTAATATATTATATTAATTATACTTTCTTTTCATCGAAGAAGCCACCCTTCGCGTGATTGCTTTTGTTATTCGGGGCATGCTTTCTATTAATTTTCATTATCATGTACAAATTCAAAATTATTATCGATTAATCGCAGACAGCCATATAATTACTTTCAAAATATTTTCATTTTTGTCCGCCTCAAGGTAATTTTTACACAACAACGACGTGTGCTTGGGGTCATTATCATGTATAAATTCAAAATTATTATCGATTAATCGCAGGCCTAACCGTAAAACGTGATTTTCCAAAATTTCTCAGTCATTCTCCTTTCCCATAATGCCATCTATTTTTATCAAATCTCCCATTCCGGCTAATGAAAAACGGCCTCAGACTACAACAGAACCACCCCCATGTTTCACCGTGGAGCTATGCAATGTGGCAATATTTTTTATCGCGCCGATCGTCTGACGAAAATTCTTCTCTTTTGCCTGAACACTTCAAATTTCGATTCGTCGCTCCACAGTACGTCGTTCCACCCATCGATTGTCCAATTACTGTGTAACCTAGCGCATTGAAGTTGTTTCTGCTTTTTTCCACGTCGTAATAATGGTTTCCGTGAAGCAACGCGAGCGTGTAAATTTGCTTCCACTAACCGTTGTTTTACTGTACTCACAGAAATTTGTTTAGCACGGCTCTGATTAAATTCGGCGGTTAATGTTCTATTTCTTTCGCTAATTAATTTAATTCTTTCATCGTCAGCTTTGGAAGAACGTCTCGATGGTCCTGGCCGATTACGGTCTTCCACACTGCTAGTTTCTTGAAAACGACGAATTGTGAGATTCACTGTTGATTTTTTCACTTTTAATTTTTCACCAATACCGCGAACTGAATACCCCTCACAATGCAAAGTAAGTATCGCTGATCGTGTGCCACTATCAAGCGGCTTTCCCCGTGGCAATTTGAAACCTGAAGTTACACTATTCGCTTACAAAATAGACAACTTCACGCAAGCACGTTCAGTGATCTACTGATGGGCACAAAGACGTAGTGATAGGGTAACCGACTCATTTCAGGTAAATATCTAGAATTTAGTCCCTTCGTATTGACCGTACCACTAATCCTGATTGTATATAGTTGTAATTATCGTACTATGCTATTCAGATGCAATATCAGGTAATTATAGTTATTGTTAGATAAAATTGTTTCTATCATATTATTTGGAGAATATACACAAATACAATACATACATATTTGAATTATAAACCTTCTTAAGAATAAGATATAATAATACTATCGCTATTTATTGGCATTAATATAATTTTTATGATCGTTATATAGAATTTAATCAAGTGTCCATACTTCCATGAGCGGGAGTGTAAATACCATAAAATAAATTATTTTTTTAACTGGAGAGCGCTGACGACATTTAAAGAAGAATATTGCATTTACAAGCGGTGTTACCTGCTCAACCAGTTCCCTCTTAGATTTTGAATGAAAACATATAGCGTTTTGTTCTACACATAAGAAGGGTTACTGCCTACGGTGGAACATGGTAAACAATTAAGGCAGGATACAGATATTAGAAGAAGGAAGGTACCCAACAGGTAAATTACGATATAGAAATATCCGTGTTTACTTAAACATTTTATTTTCAAAAAGAATATACGTATTTCGAATGCATATATTTATTAAACTTTAAGACATACGAATATGAAACTTTACACACATATTTACGAACCTCTCAAGTTCAGACTACAGATCTTCAATATATCCTCCATCAGTGACACGAACAATATCACATCGATACTCAAATTCCTACCATACTCGGACAAGCATGTCCTTCGTCACTGATTTTATGGCAGTACGGATCCCGTTCTTCAACTCTTCCAAGTTCTGTGGAAGTGGTGGTACATAAACGTTGTCTTTAACGAAACCCCACAGGAAGAAGTTACAGGGTGTCAAATCCGGTGACCAATCCAACAGTACGACAGAGTTTCATTCAGATATTCAAGCACTTGGCGACTCCAGTGAGGGGATGCTCCGTCTTGTTGAAAAATGAAGTTGTCTTCGTGCAGCCTCAGAAACAACCAGTTTTATAACATAGCAAGGTACTGCTGACCGTTAACCGTGTTTTCGTCAAAGAAGAATGAGCCGTAAATAGATGATCGGGACTCTTTCCTTTACATACACATCCTGTATCTACAAACTATTGATATCATCTGCTAATGTTCCACCCATTCGGAGGATCAATTTGGTAGCTCAACCTGAAACGTCTTTGCACCGTAATCACGGAATTGCACTTCTCAAACTCGAGAACGAAAATGATTTCTGCTGCGGAGTAGCCATTTTAAACATATAACGGTTACCATGAAAAACAGAAGGCAACTGACATCTAGCGGCTATTAAATACACTAGACTATGTATTCGTTTCTCCAATAGCCGAGCCGAGGCGCAACGATCGATAGTTTTGACAAAATAATACTTTGTAATACGTATATACTTTTTGAAACATGTTGTATTATACGGTAGTGTACAATTCATAAAGTAACAAAATAATAGGTATTTCCACAAATATTTCCGCTTCTTTCCTTTATTAGAAGATAAGCGAAAATTCCAAATTCAGAAATGACAATTTACTCGTAGTTATAGGCAAAAAGACCCTTTATTTTACTTCCTCATTATCGTTTACAATTTCAAGTGGTCTTCGTAAATTTAATACCATGGCGTCTTTAAACATACCCCTCGACTACCTCACCACCTTGCTTCCCTTCTCTCACTTAGAATTCGCTAAATGTAATTATAATATAATTATAGAGAGAGACGCGGTTCTTGTTTGGTTTTCTATTAGTGTTTGCCCCGCGCGATTATAAGAGGAGATGGCGATGCATAATTCCCACGGCAAACAGCGTCTCCTTATTCGTGTAACATCGTTTATGTCAAGCACTACAAGTTACCCATCTTCCCTTTTATACAAAACGTTAATGTGTGGAGAATGGAAAACCCTTGTCTGTAGTTAGCAAATTTGTAACATCCAATTGTAACTGTTTTACAGCATACTCGGATTTGCAAATACACGAATTTAGGCTTTCATTATCTAATTGTCTAAATAAAGCCCCTTATTGTCGGGATTATAGTGGACATCTATTAGGAATAATCTCTACGCTTTGTAATATAACCCAGTGGCGATCGTGTGAGTGAAATAGATAATTGAATAAGAATATTGTCGTTGACTTTCTTTGCCTTCGTCCTTTAATTGTAATCTACTTTACAATTTCATAAACCCCACAGCGGGAAGGGAAAAACAATAAGACTTGAAACAATATAGTTAATAAATAAAAGCCTATATGAATCCGCATTAATAATAATATTTTTCTTTATTGTTCAGTAGTATGAAACCGTTTAAAATACAAAGTAAGATGTAGCCATGTGTTACAGATAATAATTTTGATATGTCAAATACGAGGGTAGCCGTTGATATTTCGGGAACTGACAACACTGTTAGTGTTGCCTACGATCTGATGATTGCATCGTGAAGTTTGTCATTTTTGACTATATATCTACTTTGACAGTTTTATTATCCGGTCGCTATTTCTATTGTTGGCAGTAACTTGAAAATTTTATGTCAACGAAAAAATGGAATTAACTCGCGAATATTTTCGTGCGATTATTTTTCATAACCTTCGGTGTGGATTATCTCAACAAGAATGCATCGACGAGCTGAATTCTTTACATAGTAATAAAGCACCTTCGAAAACTATAGTATATCGTTGGTATAGTGAATTCAAACTTGGACGGCGTTCTTTGGACGAAGAATTTCGTGAAGGTCGTGCCACAAATGTTGTTTTGTCGGAAAACATTAACGCAGTGTCTGAATTGATAATGCAAGACCGTCATATGCCATACCGTGGGATCGATTCATCTCTACTATTAGTAAGACCAGCGTGCATAAGATCCTGCATGCCGTTAAGAAGCTATATTCACGTTAGGTTACACATAATTTGACAACCGCTCAAAAAAGGACTCGCGTCGATTGCTGCCAAGAAATGCACAAAAAATACGATGGCGGTGCTTCAAAGCACATTTATAAAGTCGTCACAGGTGATGAATCTTGCATCTATACCTATGAGTCCGATAGTAAACAGCAGTCGACTGTGTGTGTATTCCAAGATGAGCCAAAATCAACAAAAGTTGTTCGCGCTCGCGCAGATCAAAAGAGTTGTAGAACAATTCCGAATGGTACACAACTATTTATTTGCCAAAAGTTTTTGAAGAAATAAAGAAAACAAACCGAAAACGACAGATCATTCTCCTCCATGACAATGCAAGCTCTCACAAGTCGGTTCAAACAATTGAATATTTGATCAGGCAAAACATTGAATTGATGAGCCATTTGCCGTACAACCCTGATCTAGCACCCTGTGATTCCTTTTTGTTTCCACACGTGAAGGATAAACTTCGTGGTCAACGGTTTTCTACGCCGGAAGAAGTAATTGAGGCATTCAAAACTCATATTTTAGAGATACCGCCTACACAGTGGCAGCAATGCTTTTCGGATTGGTTTAAAGGAGTGCAAAAGTGCATTGATTTTCTAGGAGAATATTTTGAATAGCAATAAAACTATTTTCGATAATAAAAATTTGTTTTCGTTTGCTATTCTCGAAATATAAACGGCTACCCTCGTATTATTAGCTTACCGGTAAACTCATTTGTTTCTAGATCTCTTTATATTATACCATATAAAAGGTAGCAGTTCTAATTTCCTTTGAGAAAAAAAAAATGAGCCATATGGTTGAGTTTTCAATTATATATAATGTAATTTATGACATATTAAAACACTCGAAGCTGTACTACTTGATAGCCTAAATCGTTAAAGCAACCGTTTGAAGGACCATATACACAGGTTCGTGTCCTAGTCCCATGCAGAGAATTTCTAATCTTCTTAATTTTCTGCATTGAAGAGAGAGGAGGGTGTAGAGCTTATGATCACAGTGCTAGGCAAAAACAAATTCCGCTAAGGTGATTTTAGTCTCAACGATTCTTTTCGGTCAAGGCCACCAACTGAAGTTGATAACAACAAGGAAAGACGTTAATAAAGTTAAACTCACAGCACACGACACGTGTAATTTAGGAATCGTTCAAAGTCGACAAGCACGATATTTGGGTTTCTTATGAATTGAAAGAAATTCACATGATGGCATGTATAAACAACTGCCATATGCACCTTACACATGAGATAAATTATCTTTTCTAAAACAACTAATGACCAGTGATGAGAAGTGAATAATTTACAAAAATGTAGTACATATTGTATGTCAGCGGATTGAGATCGACCTACCTGACCGGCCGCGTCACTGTCGCTGCCGGGTAGTTGCATGACGCTTTCCCAGCAGGTGCAAGATCGACAGTGTCGAACATTTTCATTCTACTGGAGGTCATGGATACCTCAATACGTTGAACGCGAAGCGAGGTATTTTGAACTGTTACGTTATTAGTATATTTATGCGTATAAGGCAATTGAACTACATTTCTGTTTATTATTTGAACTGTTTTATTTATACACGCATCTTTATATACAGAAAATGTTGATTTGCGAAATTTAATTGTGTAAAACATTTATGTGTTTTATATCAATCAAATAATGCCCTAACACCCACAAACGTTGGCTTTTGATAATAATTTTCTTGTTTAGGCTGAATCGTATTTAAATTAAAGAAAATAGTTTAGACATAAAAAATTTTTAACAAAAGATATGTGAGCGGTAGACATAAAAGATCAAGTATCCCTCTTCTAGACTATTGGTTTTAAGAAACGTCTTCCAAATTTGAAGATTTCGAAACGAAGTATTCTTGAAAGCGCAGAAAAAATATTTGCGAAAGGTGTGTACATCTGTGGAAGTCATTATATGATCACGAGAAGTGAAGACTTCGTATGGCTGCTTATGATTATTTTTGATTCTTTTTAAATGTGGGTATTTTACTTTTGTACGATGATTTGCACTTTTCTTATGCACCATTAAATTGCAATTAAATTACTATTTCATTACTGAACAATATACTCGTATCAATTGAAACGATTGGTAATAACCAATAAACTGGTTCAGGAAAAGTAAATTATAGAAGAATATTTAAAATATTACAGTTCCCGAATGTTTTATTAAAGATTTGGAAAGGAAGGATGTTATTATGGAGCTCTGTAGCGGGCGATGAAATTCGCTACATCTACTCTCTTTTAGTGATCATTTAGCCATAAAAATTTACTGTTATTGTAACTGAAAAGAGGCGCTTTAAAAGCTTCATGTTTCGTTCCTATAAAGTTATAAACAACGTAACGAATGTATCTTTAAAAGTCATCCCTTTGCCAAGAGTTTACGGTCGCGATTCATTCAATTTTTATGCAAAAATGGCTGCATCGGTCGGATAAAAGCTTTCGAATCTCTCCCAACTTCAACCCGTTAGTATGTTTACCCTAAAGGATATCTAATATTCATAGCCTAAGGGATAGGAACAAATGGACGACAGCATTGACTGTAAGGAGCGAGAGGTTTCCTGAAGCACCTTTGCGAACGCACATCACACAAGTGAGACTAGTGCATACATACATACATCCCTAGAGAACTTCGTGTATGTACTATGGTCGATGCTTGCATGTTCTTCACATTTATGTAGTAATTACTCAGAAGTACGACGGCGATGGTTCCCGAAATGGAATTTTAATAATCCCTACATAAAATCTTATTATTCATGCATCTAGCATTTGGCCGCACAAGTTAGAAATAGAAAACTAGCGGAAATATGTACAGATATTCATGGGAGTATTTTAGGATTTGTGAACATTCTATTTTCTTAAATTCAATTATAAAATTTTGAATCATCTTACAATGCGTAAGTAGAAATACTTTTTATTCCCTAATAATAAACACCTTACACTTGAAAATATAGAAATAAAATATGGAATAGCAATCATTTAGTAGAAATAGAATATTAACCCAATCGCGAGTGAGCAGCTCTAGATTGGTAAGTCTTTTTCATTAAAGTAAGAATTGGAGGTGGAATTAATTAAGTTGTGGACTACGAGTAGCTCTTGCATTACAAAAAAAGAGTTAATAATACACTTCTCTTGATTTATACTGCCGCTTCATAAATCCAGGACAAGCTGAAAGACAGATTATTAACAGAAATGAAACAACAAAGTTGCCCTTAAAATTTTATTTATGTAAAGCAAAAGGTGTTCACAAGAAAAATGAGAAACAGGTATTCTTTAATTTGGTTTTTATACATTTTTTACTCTATATACGTAGGCTGTTTTAAAAATTTTGCGGATAATTCAGAAAAAGTCAATTATTTTAACCAATTGTTTTTCAAAATATTCGCCTATGCACATCTGAATTCGGCGGAATCAGTTCTCAAAACATTGGGTTCATTGTTCTTCAGTCACCTGAGATGCGAAGTTTTCGTAGGCTTCCACAATCGCTTACAGTGTATTAAATTTTAATCCATGCGTTTTGTGTTTTATGTATGGTAATAAAAATAAATTACCAGATGCCAGGTCGGGAGTACAAGGCGATATGGTGCATTACCTTGATGCAGAATGATTCGTCCTCCTGGACGTTTCTCGCGTACTTTTTGGAACACAGGTGTCAAGCAAATGGTTGTATACCATTCAACATTGACTTTTGATTGTTGTCTTGTATCGGGTGTGAAGCGCTGGACCCATGTTTCGTCCATAGTTATGAAACGGTGCAGAAATTCTTCTTTGATGCTGTAAAACTTCGCTAAACACTTAATTGAAACATCTTCACGACACTGTTTTTACTCGAGTGTGGGCAAACTAGGCACCCATCCTGCACACAGCTTTCTCATGTTCAAATTTTCAGATAATAAGCGATACTCCGCACTTTTTGAAATGCCAACTATGTCTGCTAGCTCGGGCACTTTCAGTCGACGATCATCCAGTACCGCTTTGTGGATTTTCTTCACTATTTCTGGAGTCGTCACCTCATTTGGTCAACCACTGCAATGCTCGTCTTGACAGCTCGTACGGCCTCGTTTTAAACTAACCCAATATTTCAGAGTTGTAAACGAAGGAGCGGACTCACTCAGAGTAGAATCCAGTTCAGCTTTTATATCTGTTGGGCTCAAGCCTTTCAAATAGAAATATTGTATCACGTAACGATGATCAATTTTCCCCATTTTTACAAATCCACTGAAAACATTCACTATTGATAGCTGCCAAACAAATTGTAAACGACGTGGCGTCTTTAAACTTGAAACGTATACTTTATAGATTGTATACTTTCTAATACAGTGATACTTTTCAAACAACTACCGCCACCTCTAGGTCAGACCGGGTACTTATGGGAACACCCTCGGAAGTTCATTGGGAAACAAAAATGGTCTTATTTGATAATATATCGGAAACAGATTAAAATCGATTTCTCGCTCGAATATTTGTTGGCTCACAAACGTTGACTTTTGATAATTTTCGTTTTAATTCGAATCGTTTTTAAATTAAATAAAATTTGAAAACATGATAAAAAATGATTATATGAGCAAAGCATAACATAAGTAATAGCTAACTTGATTCTAAGTTTAAAATATTTTTTAGTATTGCTCAATAAAAATTATACAGGTATTTATCAAGTACTGTTTGTAACATTACTTGTTATAGGTTTATACAACTGAAGAAACTGATATAGCGAGGCGAGAAAGTTAGTGCAGTAAAACAGCGCCCATTACTTATAATAGCAATAAACGTTCTAAAATCTGCTCGCCGTTCGGTAAGGTATTTCCTTCCCACTGTCACAAGGAGAAAACGTTGTAAA
Organism: Dermolepida albohirtum; assembly: GCA_031893035.1. Taxonomy (NCBI): domain Eukaryota; kingdom Metazoa; phylum Arthropoda; class Insecta; order Coleoptera; family Scarabaeidae; genus Dermolepida; species Dermolepida albohirtum. The sequence goes on from JAVIWB010002605.1 coordinate 21,483, forward strand.
ACAAAATCATTTTCTACCAAAAAGCTTGAGTATGACTTATGCCAAGTCTAAACCAAACGAATAGCGAACTAGATCATATTAAAGCCAAAAAGTCAATTCAATAGAGAATATGAAAAGTCGCGCAATTTCTACCAAATTTTGAATCTGGAATTAAATATCGGCCTATTGTGAAAAGAGTAATTGCTGTGAGTTGTCTTCAAAATCAATACAATTTACTTTTTACTGGATTTTAAAAAAGAATTGGGAAGACATGTAATGGGAAGAACACGAACAAAAATGTCTAAAAGTATAATGAATTAGTTCTTTTCAGAATCTAGAAAAGAAAAGGGCGACTTAGAAAAATATGGTGGGATGAAATGTAGGAAATTATAAATTTTGTAAATTTAATTGATTGGAACACGATATAAATAGATAGAAAAAAGTGGAAATGAATCGTGTTGGCTTAAGCAAACTATAAATATACACTACCGGTCATATTTATTTGCCCACCCTTAGTTTTAGCCAAAATTATTAAACTATCGAATGTGTATTGAAAATTTATTCATTGTACCAATACGATAGTGTAAAATAAACATAAAATAGTTACATTTTTCTTATATAAAAACTTTATCATTAATTATTATTAAATTTTGCTCTCATCAATGTGCCCGCCTTTATTTTTGATAATTGCGGCACATAACCGCGGTATCCTTTCAATTAATTTTTGCAGTGTATCTTCTGTAATTTATGCCCAGGCTTCTTGAAGTCGTTCCCACAGTACAGTGGTGGACGATAGAGCACGTTCTCGAACCTTCCGGTTCAATTCTTCCCAAAGAAGCTCTATTGGGTTCAGATCAGGACTTTGAGCTGGCCATACCATTATAGAGATTTGCCCTTGCTCTTGTAGTTGACGCAAGTAATCGCTCCACAATCTAGAAGTGTGTTTCGGATCGTTGTCATGTTGAAATACAAAGTTTTCGCCAAGAATCCTCAGTCCTGAAGGAACAGCGTTATTTTCTAAAATTTCCTTGTAACCTTCTTTTCTTAGGATTCCCTCAATTTTGACGAGATCGCCTACAGATCTTGCACCAAAACACCCCCAAATCATTACTGAACCTGCTTCATGTTTTACGGTAGGCGCAATACATTCTGGCAGTACTCTTTCTCCTGCGGATCTTCTTACGAATATTCGCCTTTTGCTACCGAAAAGTTCAAACTTCGATTCGTCTGTGAAACAACACATTATTCCACTAATCAATCGTCCAATTCTTATGTTCTTTAGCCCAATTTAGTCGTTTTATCTTGTTTTGCTTTCGTATTAGTGGTTTTCGCAGAGCAATTCTTCCATATAAACCCGCTTGCCTTAACCTTCTCTGTACCGTGGACACATTAATTGGTTTAGCACGCGCTCTATTCATTTCAGCAGCAATTTCTGATGCTGTTTTTCGTGTATCGCGTGTACTTATCCGTATTAGATGCCGGTCATCTGCAGATGTCGTCGCTTTGCGTCGTCCAGATCTTCTTTTGTTGGAAAATGTAACACTTTCTTCAAATTTTTTAACGTTATAATCAACGGTTCTGCGATTTAATCGTAATTCTTTTGCAATTTCGCAATTGCTTTTACCCGTACGATGATAGCAATTATCATAGCACGCACTTCAACAGATAATTCCTTCGTCTTCGGCATTGCATTAAAATATTCACAATAACTCTCTATTTCACTGTTTTCGCAACAAAAGATGAACGATGACTGATATAAAATTTATTTTCCTTTTTGAATAATACATCCTAATATTGTAATTAGTTAGTACAATAACACAATATTGGTAATACCTTTCGGAAATGCATGTAAAACTGTTAATACTGTAGGGATTAGCCTATATAATATTTATGGTATTTTTCCAATTTATGACACCTTTACGATATATCATAAACAATTTAAGATTTTCCTAGAAATTCATATGGAATTACTTCCACTAATAATATTGTTGAATAATTAAAATACAGATTTTTCGAAAGACAATCCGTATTTCAGGAAACACATAAAATTGGGGTGGGCAAATAAATATGACCAGTAGTGTATTCTGTCTAGTTATACTGTTAGCAGTTTGGATGCCACTACTACTTGAATTATTATTTAGGCTTTTTCTATTGTTTGAATAATTTATATAATCCGATCTTGTGACTGTTTAGTACTGTGACTACAACATATAGCCTCCCTTTAACATTTCGAATCGTCGGTATGAATTTTCGAAAATAAAAAAGAAATAAAAGTCTACTCAATTAAAAATTGTAATTAATTAAAAACTGTAAGAAAATATTTTTAAAGCAAATATTTAGCCCGGAATATAAGCAGTTCTCTATTTTTTAAATATACTGGCAAGCCGCTGTACCATAGGCGAAATAACAAGCTGTTCGAACAGACCCGAAAAAGCAGTACTCGTTTCCGTTTTCATTGTTACCACAGCACACGCTCATTCAATATCTCTTTTACCGACCATAAATTAACATGATCAGCGAAGAGTATAATGTTAACGTTTCAACAATTGTGTACATTGGTATTGTATACTTACATTCATTCGCATATATGCCCGGCGGATCTACGATACATAAATACAAAACGGACGCAACTAGGTAATACAATATAATACACTAATGAAGTGTACATATACATCGCAAAAATCCGTTTAATTACAATACGATCATGTCTCTGTGATTCGAATTGTTAATTTACACAGAACCCAACAGAACGCAACCCACATTAGATTAAAATATTTTCTTAGTATCGTTCATTATAATATCGTGTTTACAAATGGGAAGCAATGTTTTTTTCTGGTATAAATGACATAGGGTTTTATTTAATCATACCAAGTGAATCTTAAGGGAATATTTAATACGCATGTGTCATAATTCAGTAACTAAATGAATTCAGCTAAGCGAATGTACGAGGGAGCGTTTTTATATTCGCGGAATGAGCGGGTTGTAGAGGCGTGAGTAGGCGCATTGGGGGCGTAGCCTGTGCAGCGACTCATGGTTAGTATAAATACGAAGTTTCATTGTTATTAGACAGTTAGTCTTTGAGCTATCGTCAACCAAGTAACATAATCAGGAGTGAAAAGTGAAAAGTGAAATATGGAAAAAATCGAATATCGTGCCGTTATAAAGTTCCTTACCAGGCAAGGAAAATCAGTCGCGACCATAATGAATGAGATGTCATTAGTTTACGGCGACTCTTGTCCAGGAAAAACCATGGTGTACAAGTGGCATAGTTTATTTAAACAAGGAAGGGAATCCCTTGAAGCCGACCCGAGGCCGGGCAGGAGCATTGAGGTGACCACGCCAGCACTTATCCAAAAAGTTGAACAAATTTTACTCGAAGATGCTCGACTAAAGAAGAAACAACTCGCGGAAATGGTTGGAGTATCCGATACAAAAATTTTTAAAATCCTACACGATCATCTCGGCATGTCTAAGGCCAGCGCAAGATGGGTGCCGAGAATGCTCACGCCGCCGCACAAACAACAGCGCGTAGAGTGTTCGCGTGCATTTTTGGACCTCTGTAATGAAGACAAGGATGGTGTATTGAGTGGAATTGTTACTGGAGACGAAACTTGGGTTCATCATTATGAACCTGAATCCAAACAAGACTCCATGCAGTGGCATAAAAAGGGCACAGCACCTCCCAAGAAATTTAAAGTGTCACAATCAGCTGGGAAACTCATGGCAACGGTATTTTGGGACTCGGAAGGAATACTGTTGATTGATTATAAAGATAAAGGTGTTTCTATAACCGGAGAATATTACGCTTCAATATTAGAGCAACTAAAAGAAGCCATTAAAGAGAAAAGACGGGGAAAATTGACAAAAGGTGTTCTGCTTTTGCACGACAACGCGTCCGTCCACAAAAGCCGCGTTGCGTTAGCTGCCCTGCATAAGGTGGGCTTCGAAATTGTGAATCACCCACCCTACAGCCCAGACCTGGCCCCGAGTGATTATTACCTGTTTCCGAAAATGAAAAAAGAGCTGCGGGGTAAAAAATTTACTGCCGATGATAAAGTCAAGGAAGCAGTTTCGGCGTATTTTGCAGATAAAGAGAAATCATTTTTTATGAGGGTATAAATAAATTAATTGAAAGATGTGAAAAATGTATCCGTCTTGCAGGTGAATATATTGAAAAAGAAAAATAATTTGGTTTTTTTATTTCCACCCCTGTCCCCCATTCCGCGAATATAAAAACGCTCCCTCGTACTTCTATGAGAGTTGTCATCATGTGAATACCTGTTGGTTAACAGCATTTGTTTTATGGTGAACTAATTTAAGTGTACCGAAAGATAACGTCTTTTCTTCAAATATTGTTGGATTATTTTTCGTTTAAATTATAATTCGTTATATTATTTTGGAATTTGTTGGGAATTTACTCGACGATATTCACGATGCATGTGGAGACATGTTATCCACGGTCATTAAGGGAGGAGCATTAATGACTGTTTTTAAATAAAAGTAAATACGAATTTGCAAAATAATAATGTTGATAATATAACTGCAGATAGCTTATAATAATCTTAAAAATACTAGGTAATTTTGATGGAGCCTGTTGTTGATTAATTTAACCCGTTAGCGACCATAATCCCCATTTGGGGATGTAGATAATTCATAAAATAAAAATATTTTTCTTTACACGCAACCGCCCACGATCTCAATTTGAGACTTTTTGAAATATATAAAATATTTTCAAAATGAAACATAATTTGAACATAATTACATTATTACAGATTTTTTGAGTATTTATGTATCCTTTTCAGAAAAAAATTTCCAAAAAAAAATTGGGCGTTGATGGGTTAATCACTGAATGTTGATATATCACCCCTCTCCATACCAATTTTCGTATTCTGTATACGTCATTCGAGGCAAAATACTCGTACGAAACAAATTCCGCACACGATCTGTACCGTTGAAAGCCAAAGCGCACACTGTGCATCGGAATACGTACACAAGATGCACTCTCTAGTGTGCGTCTTGGCTTTCAACGGATCGTGTGCGGAACTTGTTTCGTACGAGTATTTTGCTGTAATTTTCCAGTGCGACACTGCTTACTTATCTGCTAATGATGACAACTTAGTTGTTGAAATACGTATAGAGAATACGAAAATTTATGTGGAAAGGGGTTATATATCAATCTTCAGTGATTAAAAATACTATTTAAAAATAATATTTATTGCAGAAATATAACGTCGTTTTACTGTTTCTAAAATTGAATATATGTAACTAACAATATTTTCTATTTGAATTAATTATTGTATTTTATTTGGTTTATTATTACTTCATTTTGTATAATATTGCCTATATTGTTGACACAACCGTCCCAAACTAAGAACTTAAACAATCTAAACAAGCAAATAGGTCAAGGGTTATGAGAAGATCACTTCACAACAGCATACACATTAATTAATATTATTTGTTATGATACTCCCTCAAACAATAGCTATATTAACATACCATAATGTGTAGAACATCAAGACTATCAGAGGACTATCTATCTATACATCCGTCTTGCTCCAGATGTTAATGAAAGCCCAATCGATCATCCTTGAATTTTATTACGCCATCTCTCTCAAAGTTATTCAATATATCATCTGAGTGTAATCTAATCCATAAATGTTATATCACTCATATTGATGGAAAACGTGACTACATCGATATTATATAATAAACCGCGTGTTCTTTTAATTTGGGAATGTAATAATGTAGGAGAGGTATAATAAAGAATAATTTTGTAATTGTATAAGTAGTGGTGCTTTGTACATAACTCATGCATTAAAGAAACTGCTGCTTTTTACTGAAATGAATCACTGATAAATTATACTAAACGACAAATTCCAATTTTCATTATTGTCACAGGATAGAACATGCTTATATTTAGTAAGAATCTGTAAACACTTATTTTAACAAAAGTATTATATTTTGTTGGGCGCCTTAAATAATAATAATATAAATAATAATAATAAAAATACATAGACCTGGGGTGATGTCTGAGAATAATTTATTATATTAGGTTGGCAACTAAGTACTTTCGGTTTTTACTGATAGAGAGCGTTGCTTTATTTTTTGTATAACGTATGTTAGTGCTGTACTTTACCGTTTGTCGCGTGATACTAGTCACATTGACGTAAGTTCAGAAGCAAGTAGTGCGTGATTTTTATTAAAGCTATTAGTTGTGGGTTAATTTTAAATGGAGTGCAGAAACGAACATTTTCGACATATTTTACTATTTTATTTCCGTAAAGGAAAGAAAGCTGCTGCGGCTCACAAAAAGATATGTGAAGTTTATGGTGCTAATTGCTTAACAGAGCGCACGTGTCAGAATTGGTATAGAAAATTCCGTTCTGGAGATTTTTCCCTCAAAGATGAGCAACGTTCTGGTCGGCCTACTGACGTTGATGATGACCAAATCAAAGTCATAATTGAAGAGGATCGTCATATAACTGTTCGAGAGGTTGCGGAGAGGCTACATGTATCGCACACAACAATTGAAAAACATTTAAAATGTCTTGGGCTAGTTAAGAAGCTTGTTATTTGGGTACCTCACGAATTGAAAGAAATTAATTTAACACAAAGAATCAACTTTAGCGATATGCACCTTAAACGAAATGAAACCGACCCTTTCTTAAAAAGAATCATCACTGGTGATGAAAAATGGATCCTGTACAGTAACATAGTTCGAAAACGATCATGGAGCAAACACGATAAATCAGCTCAAACCACATCGAAAGCTGAATTGCATCCAAAAAAGATCATGCTGTCAGTTTGGTGGGACTACAAAGGTGTTGTGTTTTTTGAGCTGCTTCCAAGAAACCAAACGATCAATTCTGATGTTTACTGTCAACAATTAATAAAACTGGATGAAGCAATCAAAGAAAAACGGCCAGAATTGTCAAATCGGAAAGGTGTAGTTTCCACCAAGATAATGCAAGGCCTCACACATCTTTGGCAACTCGTGGGAAACTATTGGAGCTTGGCTGGGAAGTGATGCCACATCCCCCATACAACCCTGATCTAGCACCATCTGATTACCATTTATTTCGAAGCTTGCAGAATTCTTTGAATGGTAAAACTTTCCCAAATTACGATGACCTTCACTCGCAGCTGGTTCAGTTTTTTGCTGATAAGGATCAGAAATTTTATGAGCGCGGATTCATGCAGCTGAAAGAAAGATGGCAAAAGGTCATTGAGCAAAATGGAAAATATACAATTGATTAAAAACTATTCTTTGTTTAAAAAAAAAGTGTTTTATTTTATACTACAAAACCGAAAGTACTTAGTTGCCAACCCAATATTTTAACACAATGCACCAGCGGGCAAACTGGATTAAACGTATGACTTTACAATAACATAAAGATGTCACTTCCTTTATAAATAATAATTCTCAGGGCGATTGAAATTAAGAGGGTACACACATATGAAGACCCCTTTTGTATAAATAGCGGAAAGATAAAATATTTACGCGCTCAACGAGAATCAGAATCGCTTTAGGAGAGATTCCGTATAAATATAAGGAAGAAAACACAACAAAATTAACATTGCACATACCATTTTGTGCCTTGTATATTATCTGTTTGTATGTATATGCGCTTATCTTATTCCACTGCAAGTAGTCTACGTTTCGGACGCTTCTTACCACAATACGTTGATTCGCACTAATAATTATCCGCTCCTGAACAGTTTTAAACGATGCTTATCGATCCCCAATCGAGACCAATATATATAATGACAATACTTGCACTATTATTTTTTGGCAAATAATTGACTGATACTCCTAGTATCAGACGACTCACACACACACTCTGAATAGAACGGCCTGCTATACAAGTCTCGCTCTACCTCTCGAATGTCTCTTCTCTATCTGCTCTGAGGCTTCACTATCTCCTTTGAGCTCTTAGGCTCAGCTCTCTCTTGTGAGCTCTGAATTCTTGCTTACTATTATTAAAATTCCCCTTCAATTTCTGTGACGCATTTATAAGTTCATATCATACACTTAGACAATATACATGATACATTCAATAACTAAACTGTAAAATTAAAACCTATCTGGGAATACATTGAGGGAAATTTAAAATAGACTTAATTCTTAATAGGTACAATAAGTGTACTTAAAAGGGACATGAGCTCTATTTAAAGTATCAATAATTATTGCTTGCTCTTAAAATTAAACCCGTAACATATATATAAATACATTCTAACAATGCATTTATATACTTCGTATAGTTAGTTCCTTTCTGAGAAACGCATTAATAATATATTAAGGAAAAATACACACAAATATACGTAAACAAATTAATATAAATCCCATAAATCATTAAGACCTCCATTCTGAGAATTATTTAAATACATTATATTTGGAAATACCAATTAAGTAACGTTTTTATTTGAATGAAATGAAAAGCAAAGAATAGAAATAAAAATATTTTATCCAATTCAAATTCCTTTTCGTGGATTCCCTTTTTAATTATTTTTGAACCCAAATGAATTCCGCCATACGATAACGATATAATAAACGCCACGTTTGTGTTCATAATGTACCCTTACTCATACTGCATCGCATATATGGATGTGGAAACTGTGATTGGCTGTAAAAAGTGAGAAGGTAATCCAGAGTCTTTCAACAGATGTGTAAGAAGGGTTATCGAAATTTTCTGGACGAACTTAACCCAACATTGATCTTTGGAAAAGAGCGAATTAGAATCCAGTCGAAGTGAAGATAAGAAAATAAAGATTAGTGAAATATACATTGAAGAATGATGAATCGAACATAGGAACGTATGCTGTAATCTGAACCTCAATTGGAAAAAAAACGGAGCACGTCCTTAGAACACCAAAATAAGATAGACAAAGAGGAAATAAACAATACAGGAAGGAACTTCAGAGAATTAAGGGATCTAACAAGAGACAAGAACGTTTGCAATAGTTTTATTGCAGTTCTATGCTCATCGAATTGGTGAAAATCAAATTTATATGTGGATTGCTCTCGTACTTTATTAGTTTTCAAAGGACATTTAATAATCTATAAAAAACCTTGGTGAATTATATATTGTCCCTTTTCTTCGACAACTTTTTCGCTATCTTTCGGTGGATTTCATAACTACTCGTTCATAGAAAGACATAAATGAAGTGCTTTACACAATATTGATTCATAAGCATTGGACTCGAACGTTACATCACGCAAAGAGTTTTGAAAAGAACGAAAAAGTAGAAGTCTAAAGGCTAATATTAGTCCTAACACGACAAATAATAGCAACACGACACTCAATCAACGATTATACAGAAGTCATAGAAAAATGGAAACATGCTCACACACGCACAATACGAGAAACAACAGAAATAGAGGAACGACCGAATAATTTTAACGGGAAAGACGATGGACAAAGGCTGCCAAATATATGAAATAGAGTTATCATGAATATACACGTGATAAAAAACAAGTACATTGGACATACTGCATACGAACTGCAACAGCGACGCAACACAACTTGTACTTATTGGTAGAACCAAAAATACAAGTTAAGTTCCTTCAAAATTTTTTGTCTCTAATGTTCAAAATTTTTTGTCTCTAATGTTCAAAATTTTCTAGCCAAATCATATTGAAAATAACATATTTGTCCCATGAAATTGTCTTTTCAAAGAAATCATACTTGAAGTGCTTCGTGTTTACATATTTTAAAATGTTTAACGGAGAAAAGGCATTATTTTTAAAGCAGTTTTAAAGATCGATTTTACTTTAGTAATGAAAAGAAGTTGGAATAATGTGGTACTATAATTTTGTCTTTTTCCATTTACAGCCGAATGTTCATTGGCTGTTACTGGCGTAAAGTTCCTTCATAGTGGCTTCTTTGCCTTGATTTAAAAGTTTTCGCTATCCCGATTAACCCAGACACAAAGCGAGGGGTATTCCGTTTAACTTCCTCGCATACCGAAAATTATTGCACAAACTTTAAAATCAACGCAATTTCTCCCCAAGAATAGATGTTATACTTTATACCCTCGGACTTTCATAGATTTTTTTTCACGGAAATAGCGCAAGTTATAGAACTGGAAAAACAAAAATGACCATTAGTTTTCGTTTATGGATTAAGATCTTAAAATCACCAATGTTGACACGTTATAAGTAAAAAACAAAAACACATTTAAATAATAGTATAATATAAAGTTTAATATAAATATTTACTTAAATGTAAGACGTAGTACATAAATAAGGTAAATATATAGGGTAACATTACTTGTTATTTCCATAGCTAACTATCAACAGTCATTGCAATTTCTGGCTCAATATATCAAAATTAACAAAAAGCCTTTATGTAAAACACGAAAAAGATTGAAGATAGGTATAGGAAACGCTATCGCGTATCGATGTAGAACTCAATTCGGCGTACGAATATGAGGAAACATATGGGGAATTGCATCTAAAAAAAAGTTATATATAGGTATATACTCGAAACTACTTTATGAACATCCTGTATAAGTGCGTATATATATACATCCGCATAGCAACATTATTAAAACCGTACACACGAAAGACGACATCGTACGTTATAAATGCATACACCTTTGTAGAACTTCTGACGAACTTAACAACAAATCCAGAGAATATATTCCTGAGCTTCAATGTGACATCGTTATTTACCAACATACCAACGAAACACGTGATAACACTAATCCGCAATCTAAGGTACTGGTACTACGAATGTCATAAAGTCTACGACTTTCCACGAAATGGAAAATATTGTGACCAGAAAAACATCACAACAGTGAGCAACCCACTATCATCAATAATAGCCAACTTCATAGAGGCCTTTGAAGAAGAAGCTATAGATAGCACTGAGTGGAAAGCGAAGTGCTGGTTAAAATATGTTAACAACGCGTACGTAATTTGACCACATGGAAAGGAAAAGCTGCATGAATTCTTTGATTCATCAAGAGACACGCCTCTATAAATGTCACGATAGAAAAAAGCTGCGAAGAAAGAAAACTACCGTTTCTAGATATAATGGTACATCGCAAATAGTCTGAAAAGCTACAACATGGAGTATATGGAAAGTAAGTACATACTGATACATACATACATGCCACGCCGCAGTACTATTCTTAACCAGAAGAGAACTCTTATTAATAACGCTAATACATAGATTAGAAACAAGAAGAAAAGCGACCTGTCAAAGAAACTCTGGAAAGGGAAAGCTATAGCAATGCAGCGATAGGAAGAGCCCTAACGAATTTCAGAATAGAAACATTCCAACAGAAACGGGATCAGCTAGAGGATTCACTCGTTTACCTTACATCCCTGCGTCAATGAGAAATAGGAAGTTTGTTGGCAAAGAAAAATGTAAAAGTGTATTTTAATATAATACAATATTAAGGCTAGAATTTCGATATAATCCCTTCAGTACCTTAGGATTAAACCCAAATATTTCTGTAAATTTTGATATTGACATCGGTTTTAGGACATTCGAGAATATCAGCACACGAGTACTTGTTATTGTACAATAACTTTCCAAAATGCCAATTGCTGAGAAATTGAAATTCTTCGACAAAATAAAAAGCTTTGGGATTTTGCCTTCATAACACCTAAAAGGGTAGCTCTGAACTAACAAAATACAAATTTTCTGTCGTTTAGTTTAGTGAACGCATTCAAACTTTATAGATAATCCATTTACACATTCAAATGTTCACATTTTTCATGGTATTTCAAGTATTTTATTTTTTCAAAAATTAAGACAAATAAATTAAGATGATAGCGAAGCCAGCGAATTATTTTTTCCTATTTGAACATCAGAATTATAGAAGTTTGGCCGTTAAGGTGTGCGTGCCAATAAGTAATACTCATTTAGATTGTGATCCAGGATAAAATAATTTTGTAAGTCTCTTTTTGTTTATATAACTCCTTTACTGTACTGTGATGTAGTTAACCATTTAATATGAACATTGTCATGCTAAAATGGAAAGCTTAATAGCCGTTACGGACATAACGCGAAAGTTTTTGGATTGTTTCACGGTAGGAATATTCGAAATTTATTGTAAATAGGGGTATTTTAATGTGGCTACATACCTCGTGGTCTGTGGTTACACATTACTACCCCATTAAATGTTGATGTAGTGTATGCAGTCATGTAATATTATGGATTTTAATTATGCTGTATCACTGTTTGAGATATGAAAGTGGACATGTTATGGTTATATTTAGAAAACTCAGTTTGTAGGATATGTAAACGATGCATTAAAAAGAGTTCCGGGATAGTTTTTCTAACGATGGCAAATGTTAAATGAATGTCAGGCTTTCATTCGATTTTCCCCTTAAAAAAATCGCTGTTATTACGACGATTTTCAATTATGAAACTACAAAGTCTACCTAGACCTAAAGAATACAACCAACACAAATTTTTTTGTCTAAAAAGTGAGTAATAGTGTTGACACTATTAGCGTTCGATCAATGAATCGCTCTTTGAAGAAATGCAAGTAGTTTATGTTGTAATAAAATGCAAATGTAATGTAAATAAACATCTAGCCTGTTTAGCAGCGGTTTTAGTATGCATATGCACAATGTAGATAAGATTGGTTAAATATTCGTTTCATCAGATATGTTTCTACGTATAATTTGTTCATGTAGCTATGTTCCCAGTGAGGGGCACAATTTTCCTATGTAAATATTAAACATATCTTCAATTGGTTCAAACATTCTCTTGTTTTCATTTACTCTTACGTCTTCATTAATTCTTTTCTCAAATCGCGGTAATTTTGCAATTTGTGTTAAGTAGTCTGTCTTTCTAGCTACATCGGCTTTTTCACTTGGCGTTCACATTTCACACTTTAGAACCTAAATATTCAGCGGCGATTCGAGCGTAATTCATTCCAGAAATAAAAAAAAGATACGCTAACGCAATATAGAAAAAAACATTTGTATTCTTGTTTTTGTTGTATCGTATATTTTACAAATGTCAATTAATTTAATGTTATCAACGGTATTATTTTTGAAGTTATATTCATATAAATTTGCCCATTTTATTTAAAACTTTGTTTAAGCTTACAGCAATAACTAGAGTTGGCACTGCCAGCGTGAGTAGCAGCAGACATGCATTGAATAAGTACAAGGGGTTTAGCATGTAGTGAATATAAATAAACGCTTAAACTTTTAAGCAACCTTTTCAATATACAGGTGAGCAGAGCCGATAAGATCAGTTAAATATTAGCAGCATTAAATATGTTTTAACAGTTTCTTCATATAACCGTGTTTGCTTGAGGAATAAATGTTCTTAGATGTGGAGAACGACCATTCGACATCTAATGATGAAATACTTGCATAATTAAAATAATCTTCATTAATACCTAAGGATTCTATAGGCCCACAATCACCAATAATTTGTGTCTTCTATTTGCATTGACTCTACTAATAACAAAGAAGGATCTTTTTAATTTTTCAAGTGCTACAATCAGTCCATTATACTTATTATGAATAGCTTTTAAATCAGTTTGCAACTTCAGCATCTTCGAATTTATTTCGACTACTTTTGGCAGCAACTGCTTCATTGAGACCAAATTTCGAAACTACAAACTTAACTTGTTGAAAATGGTGAAAATTATAAAACGCTGATTTTAGCCATGTTCCCCAGGGTGGAAGAATCGACTGTGGAGGGTTAGGGATGTCTGTTTGTGAAATTCATGAATATGTCTTGGGTATTTGTGGAACACTGGTTTTATATGCGCCATAAAACCATCTCTCTTTAGATAGATGTAAAGCATCTATTTCACATATGTATGTAACAAGTTAACACTATCTTTAAGGGATCGATCTACAGAAATTATGTTAAAAATAGTGAAAAGTAGTGAATTAAAATATACGAGGGGGAATACAAAACTAACGAGAGTTTCTTTATAACTTTCTTATTTTTCAATATTTTTACACCAAACTTTGATCATCTTTAAAGTACTCTCCATTGACCAATACGCATTTATCCAAACGTCTCTTCCTTTGTTCAAAACAGTTTTGGAACTGACTTAATGGTACGTTCTTTAAACCCTTCAGCTAATTTTATTTGTTGTTCACAGTCTCAAACTATGTCCCTTTTCGATCCCTTCTGAGTCTAGGAAGCAAGAGAAAGTCATAGGGGGGGGGGGAGGTCAAGTGAGTACTGGGAGTGAACAATTGGTGTTATTTCGTTTTTGTTCAAAAACTGCTTTGCAAAGAACGCGGTGTGAGCCAGTGCGTTGTTATGATCGAAGAACCAATCCCTTTGCACCAAAAATCAGCTTTTTCTTCCTAATGTATTCTCTCAACTTTTTCAATACCTCCTTGTAGAAGGATTGGTTTACTATTTGGTCTGAAGGAACAAATTCTGCCTGCACAACACCCCTGACACCGAAAAAACAAATGGTATAGTCTTGATATTTGACTTCACATGAGGTGCTTTTTTTGGCGAGGAAACTAAGGTCTCTTCGACTGGCTTGATTGTTACTTGTCCCCGGGATCATAGCCATAACACTATAATTCATCACCAGTAATAATCTGGGTCGATTTCCAGCTGATTTTTCATCTAATGACAGTCTTGAAGGCGGCGCTGCTTTTGATCCCCAATGACGAAACGAAGAATAATTTTGGCTGTAAGTCCTTTCATATGGAAATCCCCCCACATAACTTCTGAATTAAACTCCATGATATTCCAAACACATCAGAGAGTTGATTAATTGCTCAATGATGATTTTCACGGAGGATATTGATTTTTTTCAAAATTGTCGTTAGTTTTGAAATTTAAGGGACGCCCGAATCGAGGTTCATCTTCAATCATTTCGCCCCCTTTAAAAGGTCAAAAACCAGTCATAGATCCAAACTTTACTCAAAGCATCATCCTTGTAAATTATTAGAAGTACTACAAGAGTTTCCGATGGCGTTGTCCCCAACAGGAAACATCATTTTATCGTCGTGGGTTGCTTCCGAAGGTCAATCATCTCATGTTCCGCTACGTAAGAAAAAGTTGTTAAGGTTGAAAAATGCTACGCACGAACGGGTGGTCTCAGGACGACGACATTTCTCATACTGACTCACGAGTTACCACTACCACACCTCGCCACCGGAAAGTCGTCCCCATACAATCTATCCCCTTACAGGCTGAGCCTTGTTTCTTTTGAGCCTCTCTCGTATGAATGTGTTACACGTGATTTGTGTCTGCCATTATATTTCCTGTACATTTAGCTGTTGTTACACATTGTCTGATTATTTCATTCTGTATAAACACTTAGTTTAATATGCACAACAATATGTATATATAAGTTATACATTCTTAGTATGGTCAGTATAACTTGAATGAGTGGTTGCATAACATTACGTCCTCTTTCGTCGTCATTTTAGAGGACTACTGTACTTACATATTTTATTTTATTTAAAAAATATGCACATACAACTATATATTTATTTTTGTGTATATCCCAAGCACAATTTCATTTCTATAGAATATTTTAATTATCGTTTTGATATTCGATACTACTCCAATAATTGAATATTGAATTTCCGAGAATAAAGGACATACTTCTATTTAATTCAGCCAACGGCATTACGCCTACACTCTAAACTAAGATTAGTTTCATTATAACCCAAGTAGAATTATAATCAAAAACGTCGGTAAATCTAAATATATTATACGAAACGAAAGTAATTTGATTTCTACATGCACAAGAAGCGTAATCTGAAATTTTTGTTTGTTGTTTCCAATTTATAGTTTTTTTTTCTATTTTCTTTATGTAACCATTTTTAGTAATTTCAGTTATATCTCTACTTCTTTTGTTTGTGAATATAAGAAAGAATATTTGTTTGTTGCTTGTTGGTACTTTTTCAACTTTTATTTTAAATTCGTAAATACTTTTTATAAATTATTAACTGTTTTATGTATTTCATCAACATGGATATTTATTTTATTTATGGTTTTAACTTTATTATTCCTTTCTGCTGATTGCCATTTATTTTTGATTCTTTATAATAATGAATTTAGGCATGAATTCTAAATTCTAAAATTGTTGGATTTGACGATGTGGTAGATCACTACGAAACGTCGTAACGAAACAATATTTTATTTCTTATTTGTTAAAGACTTTGTTGACAAGTAGTGAGAATGACACATAGGTGGCGCTCTAATTGGTAAAACAAATGCACTGTAATTTAGGTTGTCTATTTATATGTTTTGATTCCGATATTTAGATAAATCGGTTGATTAGTTTATTTTTGACAGCCGATTGAAAAAGAAGCAATCAGTATACGTGGGTAGTTCGACAAGTAGTGAGAATGGAAAAGAAAAACGAATTTTTTAAATACAAAATAATTTTTATTTTTCAATATATTCTCTTAAAAGAGCAATACATTTATTCCAACGGTGCTCCAATGCCCTTATGCCATCTCTAAAATGCGATTCCGGAAGGCTTGCAAAATACTCAATCTCCTTAACGTCGTCGTTACACGAAAGTTTCTTTCCACCTAGTGCCGTTTTCAATTTTGGAAAAGGTGGAAATCGGAAGGGGCTAGATCCGGCGAATAGGGCGCATGCGGTACTAATTGGAAATGCAACTCGTGGATTTTGGACATCGCAACTCTGCTGGTATGCGAGGGAGCGTTGTCTTGGTGAAACAGAATCTTTTTCTTTGCCATTCCTGGTCGTTTAGCACGAATCTCAACATTTAATTTTTGTAGAAGTTCTACATAATATTGTCCGTTTATTGTGGCACCTTTCTAAAGATAATCATTGAGCAAAATGCCCTTGGAATACCAAAAAATTGATGCCATCACTTTGTTTGACGATAAAGTGGTTTTCGCTTTCTTTGGAGGTGCAGAAACACGTTCTAACCATTGTTTCGACTATTGTTTAGTTTCGGGTGTACCGTAGTGTAACCAAGTTTCATCGCAAGTAACAAATCGCCTACAAAAATCAACCGGATTCCGCTTAAAAGGTCCACACACTCATTGGAAATGCGCAAACGAGTGAACTTTTGATCAGTCGTAAGCAACCGCGGCACTCATCTTGCCGAAAGCTTGGAAAGGCCCAATTCTTTCTTTAAAAAATGGTGTACACGTTCTGTTGAAATGTCTACCATGTCTGCTATCTCTCTCACCTTGAGTCGTCGATCTTGCGTAATAATATTATGGATTTTTATAATCATTTCCTTAGAAGTCACGATTTTTGGGTGCTCCAGAGCGCGCTTCGTCAACACAACTTGTTCTACCACGTTTAAATTCATTTACCCATCTACTTATTGTGGCGAATGATGGAGCAGATTCACCTAATGTTTCCCGTAACTCATCTTTTATTTCGGTAGCTTTCATACCCTTAATTACGAAGTATTTAATCACCGCACGATACTCTGCTTATTCCGTTTTAAGAAAACGACGTGTTGTTTCTTTTTCAATCAGCTGTCAAAAATAAACTAATCAACCGATTTATCTAAATATCGGAATGCAAACATAAATAGCCAACCTAAATTACAGTGCATTTGCTTTACCAATTAGAGTGCCACCTATGTGTCATTCTCACTACTTGTCAAACTATCCTCGCATATATATATATATATATATATATATATATATATATATATATATTTTGCAACGTATGTACCTTGAAGAAACTTTTCAAGAAGATTACTGTTCTTTAATGAAATTGGTGTTTAAACTGCTCGACCACAGAGAACGGTATGTCCGAATCTATTAACATACAAATGACAATGAATTTTGTCAAACATTTGTACGTTGTATTTTATATACGATGTAAAGAGCAGCAAAATTTTTAATTGTTTAGTTTAATCATAAAAGCACATAATTATAGGCAATTAAAAGCTAATGTGGATTCTATTTAACATCTGTGTTTACAATACAATTAATAGCATCTTAATAGATTCGAACATCACCGTTCTCTGTGGTCTAGACATATGCCCGGTGAGCACGAGATTGTGAGTTCGAATCTCGCCAAAGAACAGTAAATATTTCAAACATTTCTGCAGCGTATATACTATGTAAAAAGCAGTCAAAACTAGAATTTTCAATAATTATTATTTAGAATTATTAGTTTTTCTAGAGTACACCAAACTATCATCTCATTAATTATGTTTCAGGTGGTGTAGATTCGTATCTAGACGACGGTGGATTGAATAGCAATGTCAGCATTCACCCCTATTTCGAATTCAACGTGCCCCGAAATGTTACCACCGCCGTCGGCCAGACGGCCTTCCTTCACTGCAGAGTCGAGCAGCTGGGCGATAAAGCAGTAAGTAGTGGAGCAATTACATGTTACCGCTAATGACTGAATACTGCCGATTGTTAATCTTGACTGCATCCGGCCTCAACACTTTCGTGTTACAATATAGAACAGATTACGCGGATGTACGAATATAATTAAACAAATGCTAGTACGGAAAATCCCCCATTACTACGTTTACATAAGCAATAAGTACGTACTGGGACAATGTCCTGTGATCTCTTAATACGAGGGTAGATCAGTAATTAATGAACCTGACGAAAGAGGGTAACACTTATTTGTTGTTTAACTTGGCAGTCTGTCACAGTTACACTGTTACCCTTCGTAATTTACGTTTCATTTGATAATTTAAGACTCCATAGCTACTCTGTATATACATACATATATGTAATATATAGACCAATTAAAAAGAAAACAACGGTTGCGTTGACCATTAGCGGATCAATAACAATTTTGTCAAATTTTGATTTTCGAAGGTGTTATTTATTCTTGTCTGAATATCACATCAAGTATTTCATCCTGCCAGGATGGATTTGTCCGTGTAAGATATACTATAATAAATCTTGTGACCATACATATATGAACATATTATTGAACAGATTGACGCGCATGACCAATTACATGTCATTTACACTGACTTTAACAGTACTTTTGATACACTAGATCATAGAATTCAATTGCCAAGCTGATGCTTTCCGGTTTGAATTATTCTTCTCTTCAGCTTTTGATGTCATATCTGTTATTGTTATTATTTGGTTAACATTTTGACAAGTATTTCGACACTTGCTGTGAAGTCTGTGAATATTTCTTTCGGTAATTGTTGAGACCTTTGGAAATATTTTGAAATGGGCCCCTTGATATAAAGTTGCCATCAGCAAAAGAAGTACATTTTTAAATTCTTCTTCAGCAAGGCTAAAAGATTTTCTGTGATTACGAAAACAACTTTATTATGTTGTTCGTGGTCCTTGTAAGTTTGGTTAACATTTTGTCTTGTATTTCCTTTTTTTTTCTTGGCTTTTATAAATATTTATGGATAAGATTGGAAGAGATTTTTTTCCTTCGATAAGTGTCTGTGTTAATTAGGTTTTCTATATTAGCGGTTTCTTTGTTGAGTACCTGTTTTCCTACCGTGAAGGGCTAAGGCATTTAACGAAGCTTTTACAAGCTTTTCGGAAAAACAGGCACTATAAGGTCCCACCTTAATTAATCAACACCTAAAGCGAAAAACAAACAAAGATTGAGATTCTATAAAGTCCCAGAGATCCTCAGGCAAACTTGTTTTTTAATTGTTATTACAAAATAATCGCAGAAATTACTCAAACTTTATCATTATCAAACATCATGTGTTACCTAGTTGTGAAATAATTTCTCGCTATTTAATTAATAATATAATAATAAATTTCACAGTAATAATTAAGTCTAACTTTCTCGTGGACCAATTTTATGGTCTATGTCATTTAAAATTTTAATTTTTTTGTCATCTAAGAAGAAATTTCAAATCATTTACAAACATAAACGCAGAAAATCCTCAATTTGTATAAACCTTCGAATTAGCTGTATCAATGCTGAAATATTGTTCTTTCTTTTTGTAAACTGAACTTTTAGGAATATTGATTTTGTAATTCACTCTTATTAATTTAAAGATAAAAATTATACACCTCCGACAGAGACGGTGCACTTTTCTTGCATATGTAACAAGACAACATTTACTTATATTCAACTTTAGTTGATAAGTGTTGCACAAAGCTTGAATATATTCCAAACCTGATTGCAATTTGTAAGTGTCCTCAACGGAAGCTATGTAATAGTAAATCTTAATGTCATCAGCTTATGCTAGCACAGAAGAATCGATATTTAATTAAGAAATCATTAATAAATGGAACGAAAACTACGGGTCCAAATTCGATCCTTGTGGAACCCCAGAACTAGCTACCAATTCGTGCTATGAAAAATCATTGTAGGAAACGTAAGAGATATGGTTTCCGAAATAAGATGTTCTTAATGTAATTACACATGGTGAAAAGCCAAAACAATAAAGTTTGGAAAGTTCAATACTTCGCTCACATACTGGAAAATAAAGGGTTCAAATTGCGCGCTTTTTTTTAAGAATAAATAAAATATAAATGGCACACTGAATTTGTCTGGGTGTGTGGGCATTTAAAAAGTGTGATGTATGATATGACAAATTGTTGAATTATTTTGTGAAAATCAGGGTTCTGTGAAAAGAGTTCTTAGAAAAATGCAGTGGTCATTCACAAGAAAATATTGGTTTGGTTCGTGAAAGTGTTGCTGAAGATCCTGAAATGTCCATTAGACGACGTTCACAACAACTTAGTTGACTTAGTGGATCAACAACATAGCGTATTTACACAAGGATTTAGCTCTGAAGGCATGTAAGGTACAAATGGCACACGAACTGAAGCCATTAGATCATTTAGAACGTCGTTCATTTGTCAATTTCATCAATGAACAACCAGCTAATTTTTCTCAAAAAATAGTGTCTTCCGATGAGGCACATTTTGAATTTGGGGGTTATGTTAATAAACAAAATTGTCGTACCTGAAGTGAGGAAAATCCACGAATTATTGATGAGAAACCTATGCATACTGAACAAGTTACTGTTTGGTGTGCATTATGGTCAGGTGATGTAATTGGACCTTACTTCTTTGAAAATGCTGCTGGTGAACCTGTTACTGTCAATGGTGATCGATATCGTCGGATGATAACCGAATTTTTGTGGCCTGAATTAATGAATATTAATTTAGAGGATACGTTGCTTCAACAGGATGGCGCTACACCTCACTTTGCACACGAATCAATTGATTTATTGAGAGAAAAATTTCCTGGACGTGTAATCTCAAGAAACGATGATGTTAATTAGCCACCAAAATCATGTGATTTGATACCGTTAGTCTATTTTCTTTGGAGATATGTGAACAGTCAGGTTTATAAAAACAATCCACAATCAATTCCTGCTTCGAAAGATGAAATTATTCGCGTCATTGATGAGATAGAGTCTCAATTATGTCAAAATGTCATTAAAAATTTTAACAAAATGGTGGACGTCTGTGGAGCTGCAAGAGGAGGCCATTTGGCAGATATTATTTTTCGCATATAAATGTCATAACTGATACTTCAATTACCAATGAAAGTTTTTGAAAGCGAATGCAAATTATGTGTTTTATTTATTCTTTAAAAAAACCCAAAAATTTGCAACACCCTATAGTATAGAGATTTGTCTTTGGGAGTAAACCCATCTTGATTCTCTGATAGGATTAAATCATTTGTAAATTAATGAGGATTTAAATAACTCACCAATGTATTCATTTAATAGAATTTAACTTAAATAATCAATTTTCTCGTTCCCATCAACATAAACAATATTTATTTATGATGGAAAAGCATGAAATGGTTTAGTAATTTTCGATACAAAGCGAAATCGAATCGAGAAAAACGACATTAAACAGAAAAAAGCTATAACAGAAATATACAAAAAATCATCAATCACCGTACATTAATCTAAAGCCGAATTTAATTTCAGCTTTAAAAATTTCATTTGGACATATAAATCATTCTGCAGTTTAAATTTTTAAAATGGTTCTATGTTGTGTCTTTTTTTTTGTAACGGTCGTATGTCGCTCGTTAGTGTGTCGATGTTGTTCAATTTTTTTTCCTGCGAAATCTAAAACTCTCGTTTTTGTAACATACTGAGTCCTTCGCCTGTCATCCATCATTTTTATTTAAAAGGCTCCCGAACCATTGCTCTTCGGAAAATGATGACTCCTGGACTAATCTATCCATGGTAGACTAAAAATGAAAACTCTTTCATTAGAGAACGCTGGTATTCATACAAAGAATGACGAAAAGTGTAACAGACACGATTATTGGTATTTAAACCAACTACATAAAAGCATTTGTAGCGCGGTAATAATTTTCGAGACGATACGGGGATACGAACTTCATAAATATGTATTTCATTTTATTAGCTTTTTGAAATAATATAGTTTATCACATGTGACTTTGTAAGAGTACATAACGTTTCAGTACGAAGTAATAATGGATTTATACTCCCTATGCTGTCCGACGGCTTTGGCCATTACAAAATAATAAAGGTAAACATAAAAGGAGGCATACATATATGCCAGTAATATTAAGAAGAACTAAATAGTAATATTGTAACACTAAAATTTATGATCTTACAATACTAACCACGACCTAAAGTATTTATATCCTCGTTACAGGGGCATTATATCAGCGTGAGCATACTACTCTTGTATGAAATTATATAACGGACTGCTTAGAGAAAAAAATCTATGCAAAATTATAATATAATGAAAAACAAATTACATAAATTACTTAGTAACATAAATCCATATACACTAGGAATATATCATTTAGATTTAGACATATACGAGTGCGGTCCCAGAAGTACCCGACCCAACAAAGAAAACACAAAAATTTTGGAAAGAAATATATTTATTTTTCAACATAATCTCCTTTCATCTCTATACACTTTTCCCAGCGATGTTCAATAAGTTCGATACCCTTTTTATAATAAGAACTGTCTTGCTCCTCAAAATAGCATTCATCGTTGGAAAATATTTAACCGTTGAGCCATTTTTTCAAGTTTGGGAACAGAAAATAATGCGAGGAGGCTAACTCTGGCGAGTAGGGTGCATGAGGTAGCAATTCAAATTTTAATTCATTAATTTTAGTCATTGCATTAACGGATTTGTGAGCTGGTGCATTGCCTTGATGACACTTTCTTCTTGGCTAAATGCGGTTTTTTTGCTTGATTTCTTAGCTCAAACGTTGCAATAAGTTCGCATAATACTCACTGTTGATAGTTTTTCCTTTTTCAAGATAATCAATGAAAATTATTCCACACGTATCTCAAAAAATGGATGCCCTAACTTTGCCTGCAGATGAAACGGTCTTCGCCTTCTTTGGAGCAGGTTCTCCCTTTTTGAGTCCATTATTTTAACTATTCTTTGTCTTTTGGGTGTGAAGTGATGGACCTATGTTTCATCCATGGTTATGAAACGGCACAAAACTTCTGCTTTGTTGCTGTAAAGCTTTGCTAAACACTCAATTGGAACATGTTCACGACACGTTTTTGCTCGAGTGTGAGCAAACGCATCACCCATCTTGCACACAGCTTTCTCATGTCCAAATTTTCAGATAATATGCGATGTACCGCACTTTTTGAAATACCTATTATGTCTGGTAGGTCGCGCACTTTCAGTCGACGATCATCCAGTACCGCTTTGTGGATTTTCATCACCATTTCTGGAGTTGTCACCTTATTTAGTAGACCACTGCGATGCTCTTCTTGGCAGCTCGTACGGCCTCGTTTAAACTCTGTTACCCAATATTTTACTGTTGTAAACGAAGCAGACTCATCCTGAATAGAATCCACTTCAACTTTTATATCAACAGGGCCGAGGCCTTTCAAGTAAAAGTATTGTATCACGTAACGATCAATTTTCTCCATTTTTACAAATTCTCTGAAAACATTCATTATTGATGGCTGCCAAACAAATACTAAACAACGTGGCGTCTCCAAACTCAAAACATATGCTTTATAGATTGTGTACTTTCTAATACAGTGATATGTTTCAAACAACTACCGCCATCTCTAGGTCAGGCCGGGTACTTATGAGACCACCCTCGTATTGTAACTTTGTTCTTGACCTATTTTCATGTACCGAATTTGTAATTTAGAATATTGTATTGTTGATCCATTGAAATTGAATAAATGAGAAAGACTATGGTTATAACTATATGACTTCTTAGAATAAAGGACAGCCAATAAAAAGTTCCAACGTTGAACGCGGGTGTGACTGTAGGACATTGGGAATATCATTGTCAGTTCTTAAAGGAATTTTTGTGTTTTTGTGTTTGTGAAGTTCAGTGTCCGTGTAGGTATCGAGTATAATATTTCCTATTTTTTTTTGTGTATATTTACTAAAAATTCATGTTACAACGATGTGTATATATGTAGTATATTTTTTCCAACTTAAGATGATGGTTTAGCTTTCGAAATCATATTTAAGGTTATTAGATCATCATTATTATGAAATAACATTTATTGTTATTTAATATTCACATCAATATTTCCGCAAAAGTGGGTACTACTGGACTAACAATTTTAACAATGAAACTTTTCTAATAAAATCATTTAAATGCACTTATTCAATTAGATTTTTAAATTAAATATCAAATAGACATTGTATTTTTATCGCTCAGTATAAAGTAAAAAAAGAGAAACGTAAATTTAGACAAAATTAAATTGCTCTTTCAAATGGACGCTTATTAGGACGATAAAATTGTCGGGTATACACGAAGCAAGTCAGTCAGCAAGACTTCTCGGAGCTACAGTAGAATTTCGTCCTTAATATAACAACACAATGTATATATTGCAGCGCTATTCTTATAGCCGTCTGCAATTCACGGTGCATTTCTTTCGCGAAGATATTAAATTACTGTGTAATAGAACGTATCTATAGAAATCTTGTTGTTCAAGATAAATTGCTCTTATAGCTAACAATTTTCCTTCGTTCATCGACATTAGGAGAGACATTGTATCTATTCTTATACCGTTGCCTAAATAAATTAAAATCAATTTGTAAGAATATTCATTTATCTGGCTACCTCTTCCAAAATACCTCCGTCGTTAAAATCGAAAACTACAAAGAAGAAAACGTGTTTACGAGGGTGGTTTGAAAAGTTTCCGACTTAACAAAGATACAAGACATTTTTCTTAAAATTTATATTTATTTTTCTACACACTTCTCCCAGCGATGCTCCCATCTCTTTAACTCGTCCAAATAGTACTCGGCATTTTTCTCTGCAAAATAATTGCTCACGAAGGTGATTGCCTCCTCCTTCGATGAAAATCTCTGTCTTACAAGCACAATTTTTAGATGAGGGAACAAAAAGAAGTCGCTTGCGGCTAGATCTGGATTTGGTGCAAAAAATGCATAAAAAATTCAATCGAGGTGGAGCAAAATCAGTGTACGATATCGTTACAGGTGATAAAAGTTGGATTCATTGTTACGAGCCAGAACGCAAGCGACAATTGGTTCAATGGGTCTTCGATGACGAGGAAAATCCTGGAGGATGCGGACCAAGCTCTGGCAAGAGACTGGTAGCCTTTTTATTCGGACGTAC
The DNA here is from genome assembly GCA_031893035.1 of Dermolepida albohirtum. Lineage (NCBI taxonomy): Eukaryota > Metazoa > Arthropoda > Insecta > Coleoptera > Scarabaeidae > Dermolepida > Dermolepida albohirtum. The sequence continues at coordinate 46,907 of JAVIWB010002605.1, forward strand.
CGGCGATCTTATTACTAATCCACTACAGGATCGTTGCACAGTCAGTGTTGAGTGATATACAACAATTTGTTTGCCAACTATGTTCCAAAAAGTACACGAGAAATGACGAAGGGGACGAATCATTGTGTATCAAGACAATGCACCATCACACAACGCGTCTCAAACATCAGAGCATTTAGCCACTTCACGATAGAAATTGATGATTCATCTAACTTGTAGTCCCGACCTGGCACGTTACGACTTCTTTTTATCCCCATACATAAAAGACAAAATGCGTGGATTGAAATTTAATACCCCGGAAGCAATTGTGGAAGCCTATGAAAACTCTGTATCTAAAGTGACTGAAGATGAATTTGCCCAATTTTTAGAGAACTGGTTCCACCAAATACAAAGATGTATAGATTAAAAAGGCGAAATTTTGGAAAACAATAAAAAGAATTGCTTAAAATAATTGATTTTGTCTGCATTATTTACAAAATTTTTAAAACAATCTACGTATACACACACACACACATACACACACAGATATATATATATATATATATATATATATATATATATATATATATATATATACGGAGGACCAAAAGAAAGCTTAGTTAATGTAAATAACAATACTGAGAACATTCGAGATAAGGATAGAGATAGAAACGGGGCTGTTACACATACACAATTAAGTGTAAAACGTTAAGAATAGCTATGATTAACAAAAGAGCAAATTATTAAATACAAAGTGACATATCTTACGCCAGGTAATTAATATTACATAATATCTTCACTATATTTTTGTTAATGTACAAAGGGTACTAGGAAAGTTTTGCAATATGACGCAACAATGAATCGTAGGAAGCTGCTTATTGCTGCATATTGAGACATGTTCATACGTGCATAGTAGACGCTGCGCCATCTCGAGAGGCTCAGTTATTCATTAGCAGTGAGAGTGTAAAGTGCTTGCGATGGCATCCTGTCACGAAATGAGATAAGGGCAGTTTTGCGTTATAATTTCGTGCGTGGTTTAAACATAGACCAGTCCTTCAAAGAAATGATTCTTTCACTAGATGATGTTTGTCCACATCGCACAACAATATTCAGGTTGTACCGAGAATTCCAAAGGGGAAATTTAACTGTGGAGGATGCAGAGAGGCCGGAAAGGCCATGAACGTCAATTATGGAGGAAAACGTTACTACTGTGAGGAAAGTGCTTGGCGAGGACAGGCGAGTGATCCACCGCCAGATAGAGGGTACTTCAGGCCTAAATGCACCAGCAGTTCGTTCGATTCTGCATGATAATTTGCACGTGAAGAAACTTTGTTCTCTCTGGGTGCCGCATCGACTGACTGAAGAGCAGATGACACGACGTGTGACTTGGTGCCGGGAGTTGCTAAAAAAGTTTAATAAGGAACAATCCCGGTATGTGAACAACATAGTGACAGGTGACGAGACTTAGCTGTACTGTTAGGATGTGCCGACCAAAGCTCAAAACAAAGTTTGGATCTTTGATGATGAGGACACACCTGTAGTTTCCGATCTGTAAAGAAGAAAATGATAGCTGTATTTTCCAAATCGAGTGGAATTGTGGAACGCGTCGTTTTGACACACAGAAGACAGTCACAGCTAAGTGGTATACTGAACAGTGCCTGCCTAAAGTCATTGGATCTATGAAGAACCTGCGGCTAGAGTCAAAAATGGACACCTGGTTCCTCCATCACCCTAATGCTCCAGCTCACCGCGCCAGAGCCAGCACTGAATATTTGACCACGCCAGGATTGAAACTTCTCGAGCACCCTCCCTACCGTTCAGATCTTGCTTCCTGCCACTTTGTACTGTTCCCGCGTGTGAAAATGAAGCTAAAAGCACTATAATAAATTCGAAATTTTACAAATATGTCCTGCTACAACGAACATCTGTTTCTAATTTACTCTGCATAACCCACTAGCTCTGGGAATAATTTTAATCCAATGCCTTTCCAGAGAAACACAAACACTCCTTGAAATCACAAAACAATAGTAAGCACACCGATTAATATTCGTTTAGATCCTCGCAAAGCTATTTGTTTGGCTTCCTGCTGTTTTCCGCCCTAAGAAATGTTCCAGTAGAATGCACACAAAACATCGAATACAGACCAGGAGTTCCTTAGAGTAGAGGGACATTTCTTTCTTTTCTCGCTTCTTATGATGCAGTATTTACTACCCTTATAGCAAATAGAGCTGTAAAAACACAGCCAAAGACGTTTCGTATTATGCATGCCCTAGTTACCTCCTGTATTGTTTGCCATTGCTGTTTCTTGTTTCACTGAGCACCCACCGTTCAGATTTTACATTTATCGTAAATATCGCGCCGGTATAACTGGAATTTTGCCTACCGCGAGTGTGAAATTTTACGGCTCAAAAGTGTGGCGGAATGGTGGAATACTAAAAACGGCCTAGCACTAAAGTTATGCTGTAATTTCGTTCTTTTCTTTTTTTTTATAACTTTAACCAACCGCATGTTGTTTTACGACTACCTTAATTTTATATGAAAATGCTTTTTGACTCCACCCTTTTGAGTAGCCTTATCTTTTTATGGAAAATGTATTTCGGATATTGCGTGCTGCCCGCATTGCACGATGCCCCGTTTCAGTTTCCTTATTATTGTCTTAATGGTAACTTTCCATGAAGGACCGCTTGCTGAAAAAGGGCATGCATTATGTAAGTTCCCACAGTATATTTTATTGGTGTTAAAGATAAACAGTAACGAAGTTTTTGTGGTTACTTTCTTAAAAGGAAAACTTATCTAAAAATTCACTTCACAATAACGACCTAATTGCAATTACTACTAAATTAGAAAGGTACATATAAACACACTGATGTCAAAAAAATTATGTACCGAAAGAAAATTAATGATTGAAGAATAAACAGCAAGAGTGCAGAAGTTAAGCCATCATATAATCATTCGACATGATCAAAATTATTTAAACGTACACAGGTTTTTTAATAATTTGTTTAAACAATACAAAAAAAATGTATTTATTGCAATGTATTAAGAATAATGTACGAAGTGCGTTCAAAAAGTGTCGGAACCAATTGTTCTGCGACGGTACAAATAGCGTTATTTGTAATTCTCTAACGCAAGTGCCTGAATATATTAGTAAGATGTTTCTGTCTCAAGATCATTTATTTGAATCTCTATCGCGATATTTATAATTAACAAAGATACCTAAATAAGAATGTATTTTGTTATTGGAATCCATATTAATTAAATATGCAAAAACTTATGGAAACGCTTAGAACTACGAAAATTGCACGTGAGAAGAATAGTTTAAGTTCTGTGAACTATTTCAGAGATGCACACGTTTTAGAAACGATTATGTCTCTGAAAAACGATCGTAAAGAAGGCCTACCACCACTCATCCTTTCCACGTGCAATACTAAAAATAATAAAACGAGTATAGTACGTTTCAAAGTATAGTGCGGAATCATAAACAATGTCATGAAAAGTATTATCGCGATAATAAATAATGGTGTTTTTTAAGCTGCATGAGAACTATTGATATCGATAACTATGGTTTGACAGCTGATAATGCTAAACAGTGTTGGCGTTTCTGTTCAGTAAGATTTGGCAATACCAGAACAACGCTTCTAAAGTGTGAAAATTTACTTTGAAGAAAATAAATCTGTTCGCGAAGTTCATAGAGCACTTCGTCCATTTTACGGTCAACATAATCGGCCTAGTGAGCAAGCAATTCGTGCAGTTATTGATCGTTTTCGCACTAATTTTACTCTTCTCGATTCTAAACCGTTAACATGACAATGAAATGTAGGTACCAAAAAAAATATTACTGCCGTAGCGCGAAAGATTGAAGAAGACGCCGAAATGTCGATTCGTCGTCGTTCTCAACTTGTTGGCCTTTGCCCTTCGACGACGTGGAAAATTTTACGTGGCTTACGTGCCTATAAAATACAGCTCGTGCAAGAATTGAAGCCAAACGACTATCGTTTGCGTCGCATTTTTGCTGATCGGGCTAATTTGAAACTGGCCGAAGATGAGCAATTTTATCAAAGAATTGTGTTTAGTGATGAAGCTCATTTCTGGTTAAATGACTACGTCAATAAGAAAAATCACCGTATTTGGAGCGAAGACAATCCTCAATCGGTTAACGAATCACCATCATCCATTAAAATTGACTGTTAGGTGCGGTTTACACGCTGGCGGCATCTTCTTTCGACATGAGGAAGGAGCTGCCGTTACGGTGAATGGCCAGCGCTATCGAGTCATGCTGTCTGAATTTCTGTTTCCAAAAATTAATCAGCTAAACATCGACGACATTTGGTTCCAACAAGACGGCGCAACTTGCCGTACAGTATGCTTAACAATCGATTTATTGCAAAATCAATTTGTTGAAAACGTTATTTCCAGAAGTGGTACTGTTCACCGGCCCCCTCGTTCGTGCGATTTAACGCCTCTGTATTATTTTTTATGGGGTTATGTTAAGTCATTGATTTATGCCGACAAACCAGCAACTCTTGAAGCATTGGAAGCCAATATTCATGCCACCATTGACACCATACAGCCAGATTTATTGGAAAAAGTAGTCAAAAATTGGACTGATCGAATAGACCATGTAACTCGTAACCACGGCGGACATATGCTGAAAATCATATTTAAAAAATAAATGCCATGAGATTATTTACCAGATTATAATAAAAAAATTTCATTTCAACAATATGTCTGTCTTGTAATATCATTTTATGTTCCCTAGCTCTTAAAAAAACACCCTATATAATCATTCAACATGATCGAAATTGTGTAAATGTACACAGGTTTTTTAGTAATTCGTTTAGATAATACAAAAAAATATATATTTATTGCAATGTATTAAGAATAATGTACGGAGTGAGTTCAAAAAGTATCAGATCAAATCGTCCTACAACTGTACATTATTTGTAATTCTCAGCGCAAGTGTAAATATATTAGTAAGATGCGTTTGTCTCAAGATCATTTATTTGAATACCTATCGCGATATTTATAATTAACAAAAATACCCAAATAAGAATGTATTTTATTATTGGAGGCCATACTTATTAAATTTGCAAAACTTATGGAAACGCTTACAACTACGAAAATTGCACGTGAGAAGAATAGTTTAAGTTCTGTGAACTATTTCAGAGACGTACACGTTTTAAAAACGATCATCAGTCACCGAAAAACAATCGTAAAGAAGGCCTACCACCACTCATCCTTTCCACATGCAACACTAAAAATAATAAAACGTGTATAGTACGTTTCAAACAATAGTGCGGAATCATAAAGAATGTCATGAAGAGTCTATTATCGCGATGATAAATAATGGGTGTTTTTAAACAGCATGAGAACTATTGATATCGATATCTATGGATTGACAACCGATAATGTCAAACTGTGTTGACATTTCTGTTCAGTAAGGTTTGGCAATACCAGAACAACGCTTTTCAAGTGTATAAATTTACTTCGAAGAAAATAAATCTGTTCGCGAAGTTGATAGAGCACTTCGTCCATTTTTCGACCTAGTAAGCAAGCAATTCGTACAGTTATTAATTGTTTTCGCACTAATTTTACTCTTCTCGATTCAAAACCATCAACAATACAAAGAAATGTGCGTACTGAAGAGAATATTGCTGCTGTAGCGCGAAATATTAAAGAAGACGCCAAAATGTCGATTCGTCGTCGTTCTCGACATCGTTTGCGTCGCATTTTTGCTGATTGGGCTCATTTGAAACTGGCCGAAGATGAGCATTTTTATCAAAGAATAGTGTTTAGCAATGAAGCTCATTTCTGGTTAAATGGCTACGTCAATAAGCAAAATTGCCGTATTTGGAGCGAAGACAATCCTCAAGCCGTTAACGAATCACCATTACATCCATTAAAATTGACTGTTTGGTGCGGTTTGCACGCTGGCGGCCTCATCGGCTCTTATTTCTTTCGAAATGAGGAAGAAGCTGCCGTTACGGTGAATGGCGAGCGGTGAATAGAAACGCTTACAACTATGAAAATTGCACGTGAGAAGAATAGATTAAGTTCTGTGAACTATTTCAGAGATGTACACGTTTTAAAAACGATCATCAGTCATCGAAAAACAATCGTAAAGAAGGCCGACCACCACTCATCCTTTCCACATGCAACACTAAAAATAATAAAACGCGTATAGTCCGTTTCAATGCATAGTGCGGAACCATAAACAATGTCATGAAGAGTCTATTATCGCGACGATAAATACAAATTTTAAGTGCCCGTAAAGTAACTGGGCCAGCTTAAGAATATTATAAAAATAAAGTAATTAATGAAAATGTGTAAACTTTCTCTAGTTAATCACTGAAGGATGATATATAACCCCTTTCCACATTAATTTTCGTGTTCTGTATACGCATTTCGACAACTAAGTTGTCATCATCAGCAGATAATTTGCGTTTTCGTGCAGGGTTTTTTTTGCCGTAGTTTTCCAGGTGCGACACTGTTTAATTATCTGCTGATGATGACAACTTATTTGTCGAAATACATATACGGAACACGAAAATTAATGTGGAAAGGGGTTATATATCAATCTTTAGTGATTAAGTTAATCAAGTACAGGCTCCATCAAAATTATCTTTCTCTAGTTACTATGATATTAGTAATACCAAAAAAAAACGGTATTACGCGGAATGTCTTTTAAGTTTTACATAGTGGGACATAGAAGGCGCTACTAATCAAATGTCACTTTGCCTGCGAATACTATATCTTTGAATTGCAATAGAAAAATAACGCTTGAAGGTTATCTAATCGCAAAGTAAATGCCAATTTGTTGATATTTAAAACTATTCCCACATCGTGCGTCAATATATGCGAATATATTAAAGCACGCGTTCGTCGCATCAATTAGTTTTTTAACGTGAAATCTCCTCTAATACGTTTCTACTTATTATTGCCGTCCATTAGGCAGGGAACATTACACGCGAAGCGCCCTTACAACTCGACGTCCTGTGCTCATTAAAAGGTTAATGAATAATTTTGGACATCGAAAACACCAAGGGTAATAAAATATGAATTTAAATTCCATCTCTCGCTCGTTCGTTTTAAAATGCAAAGAACGGTGCTCGAGAAGCCATACGCCTACCCTCGGCCATATCAGATGGGCCGTTTCAAATATTAAATTCAAATTTTTATTTGATCTGTTCCGTGTGATGCGCTCTGACTTGGAATGTTTTTCTTTTTATACCTAAACTCATAACGAGTTCACCTTTGCGATTCTTGTATATCACATAATATGTTACCTTTAGTTGATGATGACGGACTGATGTTTTCTTAATTAAATACTAAATCTTAATCACTAAGGTTAATATATAACCCCTTTCCACATTAACTAAGTTGTCGAAATACGTATACAAATTTACGAAAGTTGATGTGGAAAGGGGTTATATATTAACCTTAGTGATTAAGTTAATCAACCACAGGCTCCATCAAATTCAAATACTAAATCAAAGAAAATGTTAAAAATTCGTATAGTTTTAAATTTTGATTCGACTGGTACCATAAAAAACCTTATACTATTTTCAAACAGATCAAATAAGGCTTATTGCAATGGTTATAAGTCATTCGAATATTCTTCATCTAGGGTTCCACAGTGATATTACTTGGGACCACTGTTGTCTGTTCCAACAATGACTTATTGTTATGTCCTGTACTTGACTATGCGAATGAGTTAAAAATTAATCACTCTATTAGGACCTGAGATGATGACTTTCAGTTACAATATAATCTTGATATAATTACACAATGATACTTTGTATAAAAGCTACAGGTAAACATTAATCATTGTTTATTCTAGCCTTTCAGTATATTACATTACTAGATGCAGTCTCACGCAAGTTAATAATGTGGAAAATCTTGGTATTTTATTTGCTCCACATATTAACAACGTCTGCTTTATTGTATCCAAAGCTTTAGGGTTTGTACTGCGCACTTGCAAATTTCTTGCCAGCTTATGTTACTAAAAACGTTATTCTTTATTTTTGTTGTTAGCAGACTGATATATACTTCATCTGTATCGTCGCCACACTATAACTATTTACTTTCGTCTATAGAAAAGGCTCAACGACGTTTTTTGACATACGTGAGTTACGAGATTGATATTGCCTATCCAGAACGTAATGTCGACTACAGTTTGTTCTTAATAAAAATGACGCACAGTCCCTACATTATCGTCTGTGGATTCATGGAGCAAGATTTTGTATAAGCTTAGTGTCAGCTTTATTAACTTCTCATACTGACTTTCTTCTATTAATTTTCTACACTCCGTTTATCCTCTCGTTCCTCTCCTACTTTTACCTTTTTACAGAAATAATTTCACTCTGCATAATCCTCTTACCTTAACATTCCGGAATACCGAAGCACTTGACAATTAGATTCTATTAAACAATTGCAAGGAGCTAATATGGCGGCTGTTGAACTAATTAGAAAGCATCCACGAGCTATTGCAGCTGTTGCAATTGCGGACCTATGACTGGGTGCGTTATCCTGATGCAAGAGGATACCTTTGCGCAATTTCCCCGGAAGTTCTTCTTTTATCGCGTCACGTAATTTGAGAATTAAGTTGGCATAATAAGCACCTGTAATTGTGGCCCCCTTCTGCAGGAAATATGAAATTACGCCTTCAGCATCCCAAAATGCGGATTTCCTTCCCTGCTGAAGTTTGGATCTTGAATTTTCTCGGCAGTGGTGAATCTCGATGTGTCCACTCCTAACTCTGTATTTTGGTTTGTATATCATAATGATGAATCCAGGATTCACTCACTGCCACAAATCTTGCAAGGACGTTTTCTTCGTCGTGTTTATACCGCGCTAAAAGACGACTGCACGTGTCTTTTCGAGTTTCCTTGTATTCATCTGTTAACATTCGTGGTACCCATCTTCCAGACAACTTCTTCATGTTTAATTCGGCAGTAATTATATTATATACCACATGGTATGACAGACCAATATCTTCAACTAGTTGTCTAATAATCACACGTCGATCTTGCAACACGACAGCATCTTCTTGGGTAGTGACGGTTATGGGCTCTCCACCTGCATGTTCGTCTATACACGGCTGTCTACCACATTTTAACTCACGACACCACCTTTTAACTATGTCATATTATACTGCAGATTGCCCTAATACATCCACCAAATTTTGATAAATTTTAGTTGTGGTCATCTTTTTTAAGCGCTAGTATTTAATCACCGATTGTTGCTCGACACGATCCATTTTGATACTACTATGTGACTCTCTCGATCGCTAGCGTCTACTGTAGGTACGCTTTAACAGGTTCAGGCTTGTAAGTTTGTAACATTGCTATACATAGCGGATTACAGTATATCATGAAGATAGATAATTGTTTTGGCTTATAAATGGGCCAAGGGCGAACCAAAGGGATCAGCTCTCGTATTTGTACACAGCAATATCTATATTTCTTTTATCCTGTAACTGATTGAGGTTGGATAATAAAATTATTATTATTATTAGCATTATTCTGTTCAGATGATTCTAAGTATCCAAGCTCTGATACGATAAAGATAGTTTCACTTTAGTAGAGGGAACCTCCTCATTGACCTAGACCACAATGCACATTGGAACGGTCAAGGTCAATGAGGAGGTTCTAGAATCGGTTGAGGCCGAAGAGATTTCAGTGTTATCATTTTAAGGTTAAAGTCATTTCAATGTCGAAGATAATGAGGATGTTCTAGAATAGACCTGGACATTGAAACCTCCTCGGACTCAACCGGTTCTAGAACTTCCTCATTGACCTTGACCGTTCCAACATGCATTGTGGTCAAAGTCAATGAGGAGGTTCGAGAATCGGCGTCCCTCTACTCACTTTGGTCCTGGTGGACCGACTTCAGTGGATTTGGTCCAACGGGAACGATTAAATTCGTAAAAGGTTCGACACTACCTAGCTCTAGTTCTCACCATCGTAATAAACACAAATTTTGACAATGTTTGAAGAATTGTCTAGTTGAAAAACAAATAAGATTTTTTTTATTAGCTCTAATTAGGCCCATCAAGTATGACCACTTTATTGTCACTGTCATTTATACAATTTATTTATCAACAAGACACAGTTTTTAATCAACTTAAATATCTTCAACTATCACAAATTCATTTGCGTCATTCGAGTACGATATTCCAGAAGATTGCAAAAGATTACTTACAAAGATGCTGAACGGTAGAGGGCTCAATATATACTATTGTAGCACACCAATATTATTCGCAAAATCCAAGTATAGATTGCCATATTATCGTTTCTGTACATCCATTTCATATCTGAAGACTTATTTATTTCCAATTATGCTGCAATAGCTGTCGCTGTCACGTCAGTTTGTTAATGATCATAATCGACAAAGCTTTAAATGCATATATTGAAATTAAAAGAATGAAGAAAGTAAAAAAGTCAGATAACTCTCCTGATGCATTTTAGCTTTTTTAAGCAATCAAAACGCCCTATAAAAAATTATTATCAAAGAGGACTAATTAGCAGATATTAAAAATTCCACGTCGCATTGCATATACGGCGACTCTCAAAGTCGGACGTAAAAGGAGGAAAGAGAAAAGAACATGCAACGAACAGGATACTCTTAAAGAAGGGCAGAGAAGAGCTTAATTACAGAGCTTTCGCTAAATGTCGATTACTAAATATAGTACGTGACTTTAATTATTCCGAGGTTCAGATTACCTGCGAAGCCGTCGACCTGTTTTTTGCTAGGGTTTTAAAACTTGTAGCGACACCTAGACATAGCGATAATTAATTGATCTTCCTTAATGAATGTAACGAGGTCAAACGTGAAAAAAGTTAATTGAACTAGATAAGAACGTAATTGATCTCGTTCGTATACATGCAGAAACGGGAGATACTCTATACATAAGTAAACTTAGTACCTTGCTAGCATGCATGGTTTAATAAAAAGACGTAGATTTTACAAACACTTTTTATATTAAAGCAGTATTGATATTGCTATATAAGGTACGTTCTTTTATACTGAACCTAATTAACTGACTGTAAATTATTACAGTTACAGTCATTTGAATTTAACGCCTCCGTAAAAAAATTAATTTTATAGCACAACCTTTTTACAAGTTTCGCCATGTTGTCGTAGCATCTATCTACGTTTGACTGTTCATATTGCCAACTCCTTTAAGATCTACTATTAGACTGATTTTCTCTGTTATCGTTCTTCTATATACGAGGGTGGACCCAGAAGTACCCGATCCAATAAAGAAAACACAAAAATTTTGGAGAGAAATATATTTATTTTTCAACACAATCTCCTTTCAGCTCTATACACTTTTCCCAGCGATGTTCAATAAGTTCGATACCCTTTTTATAATAAGAACTGTTTTGCTTCTCAAAATAGCCATTAACTGCCGACATCACTGCTTCATCGTTGGAAAATCTTTAACAACTGAGCCATTTTTTCAAGATTGGGAACAGAATCCGAGGGGGCTAAATCTGGCGAATAGAGTGCATGAAGTAGCAATTTAAACTTTAATTCATTAATTTTGGCCATTGGAATAACGGATTTGTGAGCTGGTGCACTGCCTTGATGAAACGACATTTTCCTCCTCGTTTTTGCTTGATTTCTTCGCTCGAACGTTGCAACAAGTTTTCATAATACTCGCCGTTGATAGTTTCTCCTTTTTCAAGATAATCAATGAAAATTATTCCACGCGCATTCCAAAAAACCGATGCCATGACCTTACCTGCAGATGAAACGGTCTTCTCTCCTTCTTTGGAGCCGGTTCTCCCATTTGAGTCCATTGTGTTGTTTATTCTTTTGTCCCGATTATTAATGAGTGTAATACCAATAGAATTTTAAATATAAAATAAATTTAGATAATATGAAATATGTTCGAAATATGTGCGAAAAAAGAATCTTACAGTCATTAAACATAGAGGGATTCAAAGTATCACATAAATTTCCTTTTGAATATTAAATTAGTATATATTTAAAGTAAATACCTTCAATTGTTTCTTAGGCAATATTAAGTCAAGGGAGAGTGTCGATGTATTATATCAAAGGATATCATACAAAGCTTCAAGATAGATTTGAAGTATATATAAAATTTATTTGAAATTATTCTATATTTCTTTAATTATTACAGCCAATAGAAACATAATTACTTATAATTGGTTACAAGTTAACTTGTGTCTTGGATATAAATTCGCCTTGATCACACATTAAAAGAATTTATTTTTTAATGTGTGAATTAGTTAATCGAAGCTCATTAAATTTAATTTATTTAAAAAAATTGTAAATTTAATTTAAAAACGTTTATTAAACAGTAAAATTCAAACAACACATAAAAATAACCATCACGTACTAAAGATATTATAACAATATATGTATGTGCATTGTCCTGTTAGTGGTTGTAATCTATTGGACTATAAAGGTTACTATTACGTTTATATATTTTTAAATTCGTCTTTTCTCTTTTAGTCGTAATAATAATACTATAGTTCGTCGACAAAGATTAGTTTGACTTGCACAGATGATTCAATAGAGCATTGAATGTAATTTTTTACTCAATATTCGTTTCACCCATGCAGCATTAAATTTATATTTCCTCTATTTGCTTTACCTCCCGAAGTTTTCTTGTTTTTCAATGAACTAAACGAGACTAATAAGCCTATCTTGATTTCATCGCTAATTACTTTTGTACCCTCCGCTGTTACCTTCGAATTTTATTATTTCTCGTTTTGCCGATCGCCGACCTGTCCTCAGTACTAGACGGCATTTGATGACTCTTTAATACAGTGGCGTCTGCCAAATACCTCCAGTACCCACCCTTGAAGCAGACTCGAGCCGGGTGGAATTCTCAAGCGCGACAACAGGTAGATTCGGCAGGGATAGAAATCTGCACTTGCTTATTTCGTCCGAATTACCAACAATAATGATAATACTGTAGTTCATCGACAAATATTAATTTTACTCGTATGGATAATTTATTAAATCATTGAATGTAATTTGTTACTCAATAATCGTTTTTTCCCATGTAGCATTAAATTTATGTTTCCTCTATATGCTTTACCCCCCGAAGTTTTCTTGTTTTACAATAAACTAAACGAGACTAATAAGTCTATCTTCTTTTCATATTCAATTACGTTTGTACCCTCCTTTGCTACCTTCAAATTTTATTATTTCTCGTTTTGTAGATCGCCGAACCATCTTCAGTATTAGACGGCATTTGATGGCTCTTTAATACTGTGGCGTCTGCCAAATACCTCCAATACCCACCCTTGAAGCAGACTCAAGCCGGGTGAAATTCTCAAGCGGGGCAACAGGTAGATACGGGAGGGATAGAGACCTACACTTGCTTATTTTGTCCGAATTACCAACAGTAATAATAATACTGTAGTTTATCGACAAATATTAATTTTACTCGTATGGATAATTTATTAAAGCATTGAATGTAATTTTTTACTCAATATTCGTTTTGACCCATGTAGCATTAAATTTATCTTTCCTCTATTTGCTTACCTCCCGAAGTTTACTTGTTTTACAATAAACTAAACGAGACTAATAAGTCTGTTACCTTCGAATTTTATTATTTCTCATTTTGCCGATCGCCGACCTGTCTTCAGTATTAGACGGCATTTGATGACTCTTTAATACTGTGGCGTCCGCTGAATACTTCCAGTACCCACTCTTGAAGCAGACTCAAGCCGGGTGGAATTCTCAAGAGAAACCTGCAGCTGCTTATTTTGTCTGAATTACCAACATTTTGTGAGGTTTCTTAGAAGAATGCCCTCATTTATGATCCACAGATGTTAACTAACCAGGCGATTTCTTATTGGAAATATCTGTAACATTGAAAAGTTGACTGAAGATTTTTAAAGAGCTTTTAAAATTATTGATTCAAAAAAGAAGCATGATTTTATGTATTGTAAATGGTATGCGTATACTCTTTAGCAAATAAACAATATTATTGTTGCCATAATAAAATATTCGTCGCAAATAAATATTATCTACATACATCCGCTTTAACAAAATAAAAGCAAAATAGATAATTGAACTATCTCTAATAAGCGAAAACAAAAATACATCGTAATATTATTGGAAAAACAACAGCGACTACATTAATTGAGTTTCCGTGCCATTTAGGAGGAAGTGCGCTCTCTAAAACTTCGACGGCTAAAACTTCGATCGTTATTAATAGCAGTTTGCGAGGAAATTCTTCATTACTCGGGATGGAGAAAACAATAAGAACAGCGGAAATAATTAAGATTTCATCGCTGGGTAAAAATAACACACGTGCAATTTATACGTGCGTATAAAAACCAGGATATAACTTGAACAAGAAGACGAGACGCAGAATCGCCTTCAATTTTAATTTAGCAACTCGAGCACATAAAACTTTTTGGATGATTTATTGCTTTATGAGGACGCGAAATACGGCACAAAACAGCCAGCCCACACTCTTATCGACGTAAACTGATATCGTATTTGTAAAAATATTGAGTTAAACCACGAGCGACGATATATGACATTATTATCTGGAAATATATCGCATCTCTGCGCGTTCTCTTTTCTGTATTGATTTTATGAGCGCGTGATAGATATAACTGGAACTTAATCACGAAATATGGTTTTCTGGGTGTCGCTCGTCGATATTGAAATGGTTACGTAATAAATGCAGAAATATCTCAATAATTATCTTTTGTTCGAGATGATTATATGGTGACAGTTACGTATATATAAAATCCAACCCACAAACTCCACTGTCCACTTTCCATTCTGTCCTCGTACATCTAAAGGTGCGACATTACTAAGAATACTTTTTCCGTAAGTTATAATATAGTGTTACGCTCCGCATATATACAAATAATAATTCTTTATATCACGTTTTTTAATTAATTTATTTTAATTTAAAAATATTTCGATTTTCAAGTCATAAATTATTATTTATTTTGACCTTTTTGTGATATATACAAATGCAGGAATCTTTTGTATTCGTCACGTACGGTTAGGCTGTAATAAACCAACCTCTACCACGTTTACAACCTTTTTGTGACTAAAACTTTCCATTGACACATTTAATATTAATTCTATTGTATTGATTTCTAAATTCAATAGAGATTCAAATATTAATCCTTCTATTTTTCACACAGAACACATGTCCATTATTCTGTCTAGATATATGTCTGCTAGGTGCTTATATCGAAATTAATATCACAATTTTAATTTATGCCAATATCTTCAGCGCACCTATTCTCGTTTGCTATTGGTTGATTCAAACATGACCAGTATCCAACATCCAGCTTACGGGTTGTTTATTAAAAAGCTCCAGCATGACTTCTTTTCCGACCATGACAAAGTCCACACACATCCCTTTGACGTGATCGTGAAGTTGTTTTCCCCCGGTTGTAGTGTCCACGTGGTTATTTTGCGACCGCAAGATATACTTAACATCCTGGCCCAGGATATATACACACACAAATCGCAAGTATTTAACGTATCGTCCGATACATATTTTAATCTAACCCTTTTTATATTTTCTTAAACAGCTTTATATCTCTAGATTTACTTTTATTCCAGCTTTGCCATTACGCTTATCTTAGTTTATTTGTTGCCCTCGATTTTATTAGTTGCCTTTATTTAATATACTCAAGCTTTAAAAATTAGAAAATTAGTGAATAAAATTTTAAGGGCAATCCTGTTGCTTTATTTCCACTAGTAACCTTTCTTTCAGCTTGGCACACGTCCGGGACTTTTGATGCTCATTGTACACAATTACTGATTATTAACTCCTTACATTACATTACTTCTTTTTTATTTGCATTTATTACAGCGCTTCAGCTAGCCGGACACGCGCTCGTAATAAATTTACTAGCCATCATGTGCAAATAAATATATTCTCTATTAAATAATATCTTTATTATTATTTAGTTGTTTTAATTAAGGGGACATTTAACCCCTTAACACGTCACTCATAAAATACAGCGTATTGAAAGAAAGAGGTAATAGTAGCTCTATCTACTTCAGATAACTTTAAAACTACCTCTTTCTGTTACTACATCTTATTATCACCTACCTTGATATGAAGGATGTTACGGGGGTTCTATGGCACCTCAATTAATTCGATAAATAATAAAGATAATATTATTTAATAACAGGTGGCCCAAAATTACCGGAGGGGTTTGAATTCATTATAACTTTTCATTTACATAATTATAATTTTTTTTTAATACATTATATTAATGGAGAATACTTTTAATGTAATTATGAAAAATTATATCTCGCAAGTGCTGGCCATTTTCTGCTTCGCATATTCGTGTCCTTTCCAAAACATTTTCCATAACCTTTCGCAAAACTTCAGGTGTTATGTTGTTGATTTCGTCGCGCATATTGTTTTTTAATTGTTGGATGATTCTAGGCTTATTAATATAGACTTTTCCTTTCAAATAACCCCAAAGGAAAAAGTCTGGAGCGATTAAATCCGTTGAACGGGGAAGCCAATTAAAATCGCTTGTACGCGAAATAATTCGTTCACCAAAGATGTCGTGTAAAAGAGCCATTGTTTCCCTCGCAGTGTGCGCTGTGACTCCATCCTATTGGAACCATACTTGCGGATGGTTTTCCAGGGCTGGCCTTACAAAATTTTCCAACGTTGTCCAATATCGAACACCAGTGATGGAAACAGCGACACCGTGTACATTTTCAAAAAAAATATGGGTCAATTATCCTTTCCGACGAAACACCACACCAAACAGTACACTTAAATGGGTGTAGTTATCGCTGTTGAACTACTCTTGGATTTTCCATAGCCCATATCCTGCAGTTTTGCCTATTAACGAATCCATTTAATTGAAAATGGGCTTCGTCGCTCATAATTAAATTACTAATAAAATCATGATATTCTTCCGCTTTTTGCCGGAAATAAATTGCATAAACTCATTGCTGGTAATCTGTCGATTTCAATTCTTGGACAAGCTGAATTTTGTATGCAAAATTCTCTGCAGCGACCGTCGTGAGAAGCCAAGTTGTGTTGAACGTCTCCTGATTGATGTTTCTCCATCTTCCCGAATACTCTCCTGCACCCGTTCAATATTGTCATCCGTGCGCACCGTTCGTCGTCTGCCGGGACCAGGAAGGTCCCTACTACCACTTGTCGATAATTTGCAATCAGACGGTTTATTGTTGACTCTGAGGGTTCAACCCGCACATTAAAATAACGACGATATGCACGCTGAGTCAAAACAATGGGCCGTTGTTTTGAAAAATAAAGTTCAACGATTTGGGCAGGTTATTCAATAGTGTACTGTCCCATTTTAAATTCCCCAAGTCTTCTTTACAAAATAGAATCACAAGGTGCACAAGGTGGTTAGTGAATTTATTTCGAGCGCGTGTCCAGTTGGCTGAAGCGCTGCAATAAATGCAAATAAGAAAAGAAATTACAGGAATTAATAATTAATAAATGTTTACAATGAGTATCAGAAGCCCAGGACGTGTTTCAAGATAAAAGAAAGATTATTAGTGGAAATAAAATAACAGGATAGCGCTTATTAATTTAAATTAACCTTAAAAGCTATGAAGAGTACATGAACATAAAAATAATTAATAAAAGTGAGAACAACTGATGAAACACTGTAAGTAAATCGAGTGAGCTGTGGAATAAAATATAAAATGAGGTACTTTAATGTGTGCGTATTTATATTCTGAGCCAGGATGCTATGTATATTTTGAGGTCGCAAAACAAACACGTGGACACTGCATGTACGGGTAAAACTCACCTGCACAAGCTCGTGGAAAGAATGTGTGTAGTCTTGGTCATGGCTGGGATAGGAGAGCGCTATTTCTTACGGGCTGAGCTTTTAAGAAAAGAAGTGGCAAACTGAAGAGCTGGGAGTGGTCATATTTAAACTAACCAATGAAAAGAAAGAACAGGCACATTAGAAATAAGGCGTGCCAAAAAAAAATTAGAATAAATTAAAAGCTCGATATCAATATAATTACCAGGCAAGTAGATATCTAGAGAGAATAATAGAGATGTATTCTGGATTCATATTGTTTCAGAACTTAAAGGAATTTATTGGCGATAGACGGTTCAACGACGACGAAGAGATAAAAACTGCAATCATAGACTGGGCTTGTCCCCAGCCGCCAGATTTCTTTGACACGTCAAAATTCGTGGAATGGTATAACAAACGTCTGAAATAATGTACAAAAGTAAATGAAAATATATACATCTTAATATTTACAGAACTTTTCGGACCTAATTTAAACATTAACCCTCGTATTTATAATTCAATCATTGAACGAAGAATTACAACAATTTTTTGAAAAAAAACCCATAGCTTAAAAAAATAATTGCGCCCATTTAATACATATTATATACGAGGGCTAATCAATAATTAGCTAGCCTGATAAGAGAGAGCAAAATTAATAAAAACCTTAATTGTTTCTCAAGTTGGTAATCTATCTACCTTCAGATCACTCAGCCTTCGGATAAAATGTTTGGAGTGCTGGATAAAAAAATCACAGTTGCTGGTGTATAGTTTGAGAATATTAGAGAAGTATTTAGATAGATGGGACTTGAGAAATGTTAAGTTTGTGAATTTTGGGGAAGCCATGCAGTTTAATATCTCTAGAGTCGCTGGGTAATAAGGCTCTATGAACATCAGCAGGAATAGAAGACGTTTTTATAACGCTCTAATTGTGACCTAGTATTCCACCTAAGAAGTTTATAGGAACCATCCTGGAGGAAGGCCCGTATTTTGTGTTCGAAATCATCACTATCGAGGATAATAACAGTATTATCTTTATCAACTTTGAGTACAACGATGGTAGGGTTGGACTTCTAAAAAACGCATAGCCGGCGTAGACCTTTCCTCTTAGACACACGAACTCTCTGCAAACTGTCGAAAGTACCATCGTATGATTTTCGGGGAAACCGATGTCATGTTTCGCCAAAAGAATACTGCAGACTTTCCATTTTGGGTGTAAATAAACAAGCGAGCTGTACTATGGAACCAACGTACCTACGACGCCTATGTCACAGCTGTTAAAATTTAATCACTAAGGTTGATATATAACCCCTTTCCACATTAACTTTCGTAATTCTGTATACGTATTTCGACAACTAAGTTGTCATCATCAGCAGATAATTAAGCAGTGGAAAGGGGTTATATATCAACCTTAGTGATTAAGTTAATATACCACAGGCTCCATCAAATTCAACAGCTGTTAAAAGCTTAGAAACCGTCCTTTCCAATGGTATGTGATTCGTTCTATAAAAAACACCGGGTTTTGAAATCGGTTTGTTCTTTTATAATTACCCTGTATTTTACCGGAGTTTCCTATTAGTTGTTTCCTACCCTAGTTCTCCCTCGCAATTACCGAGATCAAAACTGAAATGATAAAATCTATTTTCAAGAATGAAAATCTCTTCCTAATTCTTAACATTAAGAAAATAATCCTTTAATACTTTTCTTGCATATCTGAACCGTAGAAATGGCTTTTTAAGATCTTTCCCTTGTAGTCCTTATTATATTTGTCCGTCAACACGGAATATCGTCGAGGTTATGGTGCCATTAGAGCGACAAAGGAAAAATATCCGATTCTGATAAGTGGTATCGGCTTTTCGTATTGTCTCTCGTTTTAGCCGTATCGTTGTCGCAACGATAAAAGTGCGACTTTCGACAACATTAAGCCCCACTCTCGCGGTGAAGAAAATTGTATTAAGTTAAGAGTTGAGTGACAATCCTCGCTATTGTCTGAAAAACGGTCTAACGCCTCCACTGATTTGCTACACGCTTCGACTTCAAAGCGGAATGGTTCTTCGACGTAATGAAGGTTATAATTACCACTTAACTTTGACGCAGGCAAATCGAAAATCGATTTCTCAGCTTTTGAACAAAGCAACCTAAATAAGATTATTGGAGCTGGAGAAAAATAAAGTTGATTTTTATTCATTATCAATACACTGTGTATTTTGCTTGTTACTTACTACACGGAATTTCTTTTTAATTAGAGGTATTAAGGAATACCAAAATCTGGGTCACTTCAATCTAAAATTAGAAGGATTTGCGTCATTTCGTAAACCGGAAATGATATTTAATTACTTTTTGTTGGTAATGTTTGTATACGTTTAAACATTATACCGAAACAAGAATATTAAACCGATGGTTTTTTGATTCATACGAAATATTTACAATTGTTATACAGGGTGGTCAGAAATTCACGGATAATCGCCAAGAAGGGCTATTCTATTATTAATTCTAAATCGACAATCCTAAACAGAAATGCTGTATGGTCATTAGTTAAGCGATATGAATTTTTTAAAGCAAGTGTAGATTGGAAAATACAGAATAAAACCATTAATCAAGTAGTAGGAATGATATTACAAAAACAAATTTCATTTAAATCTGACGAAAAATAAACAATATACATGTTAATTAACATAAATGCTGACTCTGGTAGATATTGGTTTGAAGACAAAGCTGTGGCCTTCGTGAAATTTATATATATAAAGGGTTTTCCAATAGGGACTTGACAACTTTTAATTCAATTTGTGAACGCACCCTTTCACTAGTTGTCGAACTGTCACTGTCAATTTATTCACTAAACTTAACATTTTCATCATGGTAAAGTACACGAACGAACAACGTCTGCAAATTATAAAAACTTACTACAGAAATTCGGAGTCGGTGACCGCTACTTTAAGAGCGTTAACTCCGATTTTCGGTCGTAATTCTCGCCCTAGTAGACAGGCAATAACAAGTTTAGTGCAAAAATTTGAGTCTACATATTCGTTGTGTGATGTTGCCGTGCCAGTGAGACAACAGGTTGGTCGAAGTGTCGAAAATATCGCTGCCGTTGAAACGTCCGTAGCAAATGATCCAAATCAGTCAATTCGACGGCGTTCTCAAGAGTTGGGCATCGCCCAGACCACTTTATGGCGAATTTTGCGTAAGGATCTTGGTATACACCCATACAAGATCACGCTGACTCAAGAATTGAAGCCGATGGACCATTCGAAGCGACGTACGTTCTCCGATTGAGCTCTGGAAAAGATGCGCCAAGATGATCAATTTCATCGCAAAATCATTTTCAGTAACGAAGCTCATTTTTGGCTCAATGGGTTCGTCAATAAGCAAAATATGCGTTATTGGTCGGATGAAAATCCACATGTGCTTCATGAAACACCACTTCATCCACAAAAAATAACTGTTTGGTGCGGTTTGCATGCCTGCGGCTTCATAGGGCCATATTTTTTCGTCGACGATAATGATCGTCACGTTACTGTGAATGGTAATCGTTATCGCACCATGATTACCGATAATTTTTAGCCCCAATTGGAAGATATGGAATCTTACAACATGTGGTTTCAGCAGGACGGTGCCACAAGCCACACAACACACGTTACAATCGATTTATTGAAGAGTAAGTTAGATGAGCGTGTTATCTCAAGAAATGGACCAGTCGATTGGCTGCCTCGTTCGTGCGATTAAACGCCTCTAGACTTTTTTTTTGGAGCTACGTCAAGTCATTGGTCTATGCCAACAAGCCGACAACGTTGGAAGAGCTCAGAGCCAACATTGAACGCGAAATAGCAGCCGTTTCGGCCGAATTGTGTGGCCGTGTCATCGAAAATTGAGTCCAACGAATCGACCGCTGCAAACGTGCCCGCGGTGGCTATATGAACGAAGTCGAGTTCCATTCATAAATGTTTTGATTGTACTTCAACCCGATAATAAAGTTTTTAAAATATCTCAAATGGTCTGCATTTTATTTTGAAAAAAGTTGTCAAGTCCTTATTGGAAAACCCTTTATATATATATATAGGACGCCTTGGAACATTACAGGGGTAATTAATTCTACCGTGGTCTTCATTCTATTTATTACTTCCTGTTCATTGGCAGGAAGCGTCGAACAAATTTTTTTCCTCAAAAAAATCCAAGCAAGGAAACCAAGGGTATTAATATCCAGTGAACTTGCAGGTCACAATATTGGTACATTTCGCCCATCCCACCTATCTTGGAAAACGTTCGTTTAACTATTCTCTTGTAATTCTCGCATTACCAGATGTGCGAGTAATGTATGTAGGCTCTGACATTTAATAGAACATTATCCAATACTTCCTCTGACATTCATTTGCATTTTGGGCTATTCGGGAGTAATATTGGTCTTACGATTTGAAGATTTAAGGTGCCTAGACAGACATTCACAGAAAACTTTCTTTGGTGTTAAAATTCTCTAATAGCTTTGGAATTTTCATCCACCCAAGGACTAAAATTGCGATTGTCGAATACACCATATCTTATAAACATGTATTCGTCACTCCATACGTGGGAGGTCTTTTAAGTTTTGCATAGTGGGATATAGGAGGCGCCACTAATCAAATGTCAGTACTAGAAATTAACCTCCATCTTTAGTTAACCTAAATCAAAAGTTTCAGTGCGATACGTGTAGCTACAACGAACTGTCAAACTTGACAAGCTAGTTGAAAAATGGAATTAAACCGAAAACATTTTCGCGGAATAATTTTTTATAATTTTCGAAGACAATTATCTCAACAAGAATACCTTATCGAGTTGGTTCCTGTTTTCGGCAATGAACCACCACGTCAGTCAACAATTTCTCGTTGGTATGGAGAGTTTAAACGTGAACGGATTAGTCTTAGCGAAGATCCAAGAGCAGGTTCACAGAAAGCGACAGTCACTCAGGAAAACGTCGATGCTGTGCGCAAGATGATCAGCGAAGATTAGCATGCGACACATCGCCAGATTGAAGGATTTGGGATTTCAAGGACCTCAAATCAAAAAATGTAGCATAAAAAATTGTATGTAAAAAAATTAGTTTCCCTTTAGACAGATGCGGTATATCTGTTGACAGAAGAACAGAAAGCAGCTAGGGTGAATTGGTGTAAAAAAACGCTAGATCGCTTCAAAGCCGGAAAATTTAAAAACGTGTACAACGTTGTCAGTGGTGATGAATCCTGAATTTACTTACATGAGACGGAAAATAAACGCCAGTCGTCTGTTCGGGCGTTTTAATGTGAAGTTCTCGAAGTGTCGAGAAAGATGGTCGACATTTGTCTGGAAAGCAGGTCATGTAGCAACAGTTCCTCTACAAGATTAAAGAACTATGACTGCCGATTGGTATACAACCATTTATTTGCCGCAAGTCATCGCTGAGCTTCGAAAAACCAACACCGAACAAGAATCATCCTCCATCAAGACAATGCAAGTTGGTACACAGCACGCAAGACAATTGAATTTTTAGCGCAAAAAAACTTCGAATTATTGGACCATCTTCAATACAGTTCGAACCTATATTCCAAGGATTTCTTTACCTATCCGAAAATAGAGAATGAACTGCGTGGTTAAAGATTCCAATCGCTAGAAGGAGCAGTCGATGTCTTCAAAAACGCAGTTTTGACTGTACCAAGAAGTGATTGGAACAACTGCTTAAAGAGTTGGTTCGAGCGCATGCAAAAGTGCATTAATCTTCGTGGAGAATATTTCGAAAAACGATGAAGTCTTTGAAAACTACCTACTGTTTTACTCCAGTTTTATATGCAAAATTTAAAAGACATAGTGATTAAATGTAGATATTTTTGAAAATCGATCTACTGCAGGTTAAACGAAAAAGTAAGAAAAGAAACACCGAAAGATCCTTAACATAAACTAAGTATTTCATTATCCCACACTAGTCTAAAAACCCAAACACAAAGTAATAAAACTTATAGTTAGAATAAAACGATCCACACATTAAAAAAGAAAATACCATAAAATAAATGATAAATTGTATTATTAAAGTAAAATTATAAAATATTAATTTCTTAACCCAGCATCATGCATATCTCTTAACTTGAAAATTTGACAATATAAGTTACTATGACGTCAAACCATTGCCAATTAATTCCACCGCCTACTTGTTCGAAGCAAGGGATTTTAATTTACGTGCAGTTGTCAATTCATTGTCGATTTATGTAATATGAGTTTATCATTATGAAGACAATTTCGTGCACTTTCAGAATATTAAAAAAAAGAGTAGATTCTATTTCAAATTTCGGGAAAGCTTAAATATTTAATGTTCAATTGTTTCTCTTATACCAGCAAATGATTGAAAATAAAATGTCTAGCAACTGTTTCATATGACTTTTAATAAAAAAAATCTTACAGTAAACGAGATATCTGCTACATCAAAGTAAATCAGACACCCACGAATGCATACTGCACAGGATACATTAATGGGAATTCAAGAATTTGAATATTTTTGTACATCGTCTCATTGAAATAAATCCAGTTTGCATTTTAGTCACGTATCGTATTAGAAAATGTTTAAATAAGAAAAAAATAAAAAAAGGTCAAGAGATGCAAATGGCCAAGATATTTCTTTGGTCTAAATCGTAATGAATTCTTTCCATTTTCTGTCTCTGCTCATACAAATTACGTTTCTAAATTGTAACATCAATTTTATTTTCGAGCCCTATCTGTTCCCTTTCCATATCCTCGACGACTTAGATTTATCATAAAAATGGAAAATTTGTTATTCTGTCGAATGCATAAACAGTATCAATTTAAATGTTCCTCGGTGGGTAAGCGCGTAAGCCTTCGCATGTTTGCTTGCTTGTAAAAAGAGAGAGAGTTATATATAGTTACATTTTCGTCGTCGGCAAGAAACTTTTCCGTGGGATTATTAACGCGTTCCAAAGCTTTGCTCAAACCACAGCATTATTTTGCTATTTAGGTGTCAGTGGGAAACGATAAAATTTCTTTTGGACAGCGAAAACAGACGCAAACATTTTGATTTATTTACGCTTGGTAATACCGTACTTTATTGATAAAATAAATGATTACAATATGTTGAACTATAAGAATATATTGTTTTACCACCAGTACATATTATTGACATGTAAAATAAATTATAAGAATCATGCTTTTTACAGTATTTTGAAATTACTGGATAAATAAAATATTTAAATATCATGTTAATGATTTTGTAAAGGTTCTAACCTTGTTTAATTGTTATTGTTATATCTTAAAAGTACGAGAATACAGCCAAATATCTTGGTATGACCCTAGCTGCTAAACTCAGATGAAAGCCACATGTTAAGAAAAAATGTGAAGAGCTCAAGTTGAAGTACAAAAAAATGTACTGGTTATTGGGTCGACATTCAGCCCTGATAGTATACTATATAATAAGCTTTTGCTTTATCAACAAGCCCTGAAACCAGTATGGACTTATGGTACCCAAAGTAATAGAAACATTATACAGAGATTTCAGAATAGGGTACTGCGAGGCATTGTTAATGCTCCGTGGTATATTCGCAATGACAACCTGCATAAGGACTTGGAGGTGGAAATTGTCAATAATGTTATCAAAAAGTACGCCCAAAGACATGAACAACGGCTTCATCAGCACATCAATATCGAGGCTCTCCGGCTCCTGGATAATGTTGGCTTAGTCAGAAGATTAAAAAGAGTGAAACCATTTGACCTAGTGCAGTGAAAATATTAATAAAAAACTCAGTACATACTAAAAACAGTGCTAAATGTAAATGTCAGAACCAAAGTGATTATCATAGGATAAATGCTTTGTAATTTTAAAACTATAGTAAATTAGGTTAAAAACAAATACCTCATTAGTGCTAATTTTCAGATTGCTATACAATAAATTCACCCAAAGGAAGTGTCTTTATTTAAAATAAAAAAAAAATATACTAAAAAATATTATTTATTCTTAATTTAAATATTTTATTCTTACTTCTCTATATCTTAGATAATAACTTAATCAAAATCAGGGAAATCTTTTCATCTATAGAGTGTTTTTTTAAGAGCTTGAGAAATTAAAATGATAATAAGAGAGAGAAATATTGTTGGAATGAAAATTTTTTTATTTATTTTTTAATTATGATTTCCGGCATATGTCCGACCTACATGGTCCATTCAGCCAGTCCAATTTTTGACTACTTTTTCCAATAAATCTTGCCGTATGGCGTCAATAGTGGCTTGAATATTAGCTTCTAATGCTTCAAGAGTTGCTGACTTGTCGGCATAAACCAATGATTTAACATAGACCCAGTATTCCATAGGAGTTAAATAGCACGAACGAGGGGAGGGCAGTGAACAGGATAACTTCTGGAAATAAAGTTGTCAGCAATTTGCAATAAATCGATTGTTAAGCGCGCTGTATGGCAAGTTGCGCCGTCTTGTTTTGGAACCAAATGTCGTCGATGTTTAGCTGATTCATTTTTGGAAACAAAAATTCAGTCAGCCTGGCTCGATAGCGCTCGCCATTCACCCAATTTTGCTTATTGACCTAGCCATTTAACCAGAAATGAGCTTCATCACTAAACATAATTCCTTGATAAAAAAGAGCCCAGTCAGCAAAAATGCGACGCAAACGATGGTCGTTTGGCTTTAACTCTTACACGAGCTGTATTTTATAGGCACGTAAACCAAGATCCTTACGTAAAATTTTCCACGTAGTCGAAGGACCAAGGCCAACAAGTTGAGACGAATCGACATTTCGGCGTCTTCTTCAATATTTCACGCCACAGCAGCAATATTCTCTTCGATACGCACATTTCTTTGTCTCGTTGATGGTTTTGAATCGAAAAGAGTAAAATTAGTGCGAAAACTATCAATAACTACACGAATTGCTTGCTCGCTAGGCCGATTATGTTGACCGTAAAATGGACGAAATGCTCTATGAACTTCGGGGACAGATTTTTTCACAGTAAATTTCCACAATTTGGAAGCGTTGTTCTGGCGTTAAACGATTCATAATGATTTGCCAAACCTTACAGAAATGTCAGCACAGTTTGACATTATCAGCTGTCAAACTATAGTTATCGATATCGATAGTTCTCATGCAGCTTTAAAAACACCCATTATATTTTGAATGTCTATTAAATATGCTATCTTATTCACCTTTTAATATTTTATAATTATTATACAGAATTTAGATAGTCTATAGGTGTTATTAACTATGGAACTTGAGGGATGTTAGGTTTGAGAATTTCGGGGAAGCGATGCAGTTTTAAGTCTCTAGAGTCGCCTTTTCTGTTCTTTGTGTTTTACTTAATTCCTGACTCAAGAATTTCTCTGTTAAAAGGGTCTGCACTACCTTCCCCACTAATGAAGGGGTTTGTTCCGTAGATACCTCTTACTTTAGTTATTTCTTCAACAACTGTACTTTCGGGTGGTTCTTTAAGATTAAGATAAGACAGAAGTTCCCGCACTTTATATTCTTCCGCTTCAACAGATAAAGCAATGCACTTCGTAGGCTTTCGTTTTCTCTACATCAAATGTTCTCTCAGCAATAATAATTTCAATCTATTTTTTAGAAGGAGACATGACTTCTTCAATTTTAATTATATTTATTAATGGACTGCTGTCGAAATGATATACTAAGTTGATTTGTTGCTGATTCCCTAAAACTTATATTTTCAGCTTGTGTCACAGACGACGTAAATCCTTAAACTTCGGTTTTCTCCATTAGTAAGCTTTGTTCGACCATCTCCACTGTTGAAGTAATGTGCTCTGTGTATTTTTACCGTTGTACTTTCAAATTATTTTCTGGGAGAAGACGCAGATTCCTGAATTTCAAATTTTTCTGTCAGTAGGCTTTGCTCAATTATTTCTTTTGTTGCAGTAATGTGCTCTGTGAACTTATCTCTCTTACTTCTATTGAGTCACTTGTATTTTCAAACTTTTCTTTAAGAGAAGAAGCAGAGTCCGGAATTTTTCTGTCAGTAGGGTTTGCTCGACAGTTTCAACTGTTAAAGCAACCTGTTTTGTGGACTCCCTCTTCCGTATCGTCAATTGTTTCTTTTGTACATGTATTTCCGAGTTTTATCAATTTAGTTGTCAAAACAATATGTTCTTTATGTGTTTCTTCTACTTCGGTTAATTCCTTAATAGTCATACTTTCAAGTTCCTTTTTAGGATGGGACACAGATTCTGGAACTTCAGACTCGTTAATAAAACCTGCTGCTTTGGATTATTTGTTTCTTCTACTGTTAATTCTTCGAAACTCATATTTTCAAGCTTTCCTTTAGGAAAGGAAGTCTATTCTATCCTCTGTTAGTAAAGTTTTTTCCAATAGTCTCTCTTGTAGCAGCGATGTGTTCCTTCTACTTCTTCTGTAGATCCTTTAGTATTTTCTGCTATGTCATCGCTGATTACAATTACAGAAATTAATTAAAAATTTCTACGCTGAAGCAAGACTCGAACCTGTATCTACCACTTGCTAGACGCATGCGTTGCCAATTAGACAATTGGAAACAGATTTAATAGATATAACCTGCAGTCAAGTTTTGATTCTAATAATTACATATGAATATATAATTAAGTTCTTTATGATGGGAAATTAATGAAAATTAGTATTTTCTGCTGTCATCGTCTTGCTCTAGAGCAGAAGTTTTTAATTAGTTTTCAAAATGAAGTAAATCGCAAATATAATATGCAAGGTACATAAATAAATACAGGAAAGTTATGCAATACATAGTCTGCTAAAATAAATGGAACGTACATACATATATTAAATATTGAATACATGGAAAAAGGGACCGCAACATATTATAGCTACATCATCCACGTATGCCAGGAATTGGTGCTTATGATGATAGATAGTACCATGTGTATGTATTTGGTTAGATTTTATCATCTCCTCCAATATAATGTTAGACAAGGTCGTAAAATGGTTCTCCTCCTATCTCCCACCACTGTTGACCGGGAAAGCCGCAGATGTTTGTCCATCAATCATAACCTTATTCTACTGATCCATGTCAGACTATACAGATTAGCTATATTAGTTTCTACGAAACATCGAAATCTTTCTACGCCTAATAAATTTTAGATCTGTTAATTGTGTCGTATGCCAGTTTATAATCTATAAACGCTTTTTGCAAAGTTATCCAATACTTGTAATTATTCCAATATTTGTGTCATTACCTATATAAATATCTGTCCCGTCACACCTTCGTTTGTTCTATTGTAAATTCATACTAGCGATTGCCCGGTAAACTTTCCGTACAACGACTTAACCGTTCTTTTTATACAGTTTGCTAATATTTCGTAGGTAGCGCCAAGTAAAATAATACCTCAATAATTTTTACACAATTACACCGCATTTCTTGTGTATAGGGATCAAAATTGCTTCTGATTATTTAATAATAATAATAATATGCCTTTATTTCCCAAGAAGTAGTTATACAAGTAATGTAAATACAAAACATTCAACTGAATGGAAAATCCTAAGGGGTGGTTCAGGTGGATGACTAGAAGTCATCCCCTGCTCTAACACCAAACCCTTAAAGTTATAAAGAAATATAAATAACAGAGTAATTGCCTAATACTAAGAGCTAATAAAAACCTAACCTAATTGAATTATTATGCCCGTGCACACAACCGTAACAAAACAAATTCATTACAATTAAACAAATATAATTTAATATAAAAAAGTAATATAAAAAATTCCCTAGCATACAAGAATAAGTTAACAATGGAAAGAGACATCACACACAAGACTGCTTATCAAACAGGTAATTAAATATAGCACGCCTGAAAGGCACCAATCCCATGGACTTGAAGTGATCATCCAAAGAATTGTAATAGTAATAAATATTATACGTGAAAGCTCTTTTAAAAAAAGTTGTGCGGTATCTAGGTAGACCAATCATATTCTTCCTTCTTACATTGATATTATGCACATCGCACCGACACCTAATTTTATACAGCAAGTATGAAGGACACTTTGTCAAAAGTATTTTATGATAAAGGTTCAAAGAATGGAAAGCAATAACCAGCCACCGCAAAATTTTTAATTTATGTGATATTCTTTCATACTTACGAACACCAAAGATGTATCGCACACACGAATTTTGCACTCTCTGAACCCGTCTAAGAAGAAATGAGGAAAACAAGCCAAAAACGTCAAATCATTCTCCACCATGACGATGCGAGTTCTCACAGGTCGGTTCAAACAATTGAACGGGCAAAACATCGAATTGATAAGCCTTCCTCCGTACAGCCCTGGTCTAGCAACCTCTGATTTCGTTTTGTTCCCGCACGTGAAGAATAAACTTCGTAGTCAAAGTTTTCTGCGCCGAAAGAGGTAGTCGAGGCATTCAAAATTCATATTTTGGAGATACCGTCTTCACAAGAACAGCAATGCTTTTCGGATTGGTTTACACAAATGCAAAAGTGCATTGATTCGAAGATTAATGCACTTTTGTATGCTCTCGAATCCTATCTGGAAGCAATTGTCCCACTCGTTTGTTGATACAATCAAAATTGCGTTTTCGAAGACATCGACTGCTCCTTCTGACAACTGGAGCCTTTGACCACGCAGTCAGCTCTTGATTGCCTCAGGATGGTCCAACATTAAAAATTCCGTCGTGTTGCGTGCTGTGTGCGAACTTGCATTGCCTTTGTGGAGGATGATTCGTCGTTCGAAGTGGGCTTTTCGAAGCTCACCGATGACTTGCGGAAAACAAATGTTTGTATACCAATCGACAGTAACAGTTCTTTGATCCTGTAGAGGAATTGTTGCTATATGAGCAGCTTTCGAGACAAATGTCGAGACTATCTTTTTGGAGACACTTCGAGAACCGATGATTTTGAACACCCAAACAGACGACTAGCGTTTATTTTCTGGCTCGTATGAGTAAACCCAAGATTCGTCACCACTGACAATGTTGTACACGTTTCTAAAATTGTTTAGCTTTTTGACACTAATTCACCCTAGTCGTTGTTCTTCGGTCAACAGATGCGGTATCCATCGGAACCCCTTGTCTTTAAGGTTTTAATTAACGGAATAAAGAAATGTATTTCTTTTGATCCATAGTTTCAATATTGGCATAGGGGCTTTTAGGATAATAATATCGTGGCGCCCTGTTACATCTTTTCAACAGGAACTGTGCTAGCTTAGCACCCTGAAAGTTAAGAGAAGGAATAGCTAGAAAAATAAAAATACGTGCGTTGATTTCAAATCATAAAGCAGAGGACCGGATGTAACATATTTCAAGCAAGTTATATTATCAATTATAGATACATCAAATCGCAATTCGAACAAAAACTAAATTATATGTTTACTACTACTCTCGAAATGTTCTTTGGAAATTGTGAAAAAGTTGAAAAAACGTTGCAGAAGAGAAAAATCAATACTCCTTCTCGTTAAGATTTTCTAATGATTCTTAAAATTTCTGAGTCTAGGACCTGTGAGTGGATTGTGTAATTTAAAAAGTCATTAATTAAACTTAATTTCTACGCTTCTAGAAGTGGAGGAGTCTCTTTTCATCTCCAGTTAATACGAATGAAATTATACAGAATACGTTAAACACTGCCATTTCAATTACGTACAATTACATGTCCGGTGAATATATCATAACTTAATTAAACTGAATAGAAAAGATTAGCACTTAACTGCTAACTCATTAGCGGTATTACAATTAATTAAATATCCGGCAGCAATGTGTAATACAAGAGAAATTAAATTATTTAAGGTATGTCCGGGTGCAGCGGTCAACAAACACTAGAACATTAAATGCATAACTTTGAAACAGATTCAGAACTGAAATCTCAGTAGAACAAACGCGAATATGCAAATGTACATGCGACAAGAAGATCATAAAGACTAATTGTGTAAAGTCAAAGAGCAAGTTATTTCAACTAAGTATACATAAATATTTGGGTTATTTGCAGTTCCGCTTTGTAGTACTCCATGCAACTGTATTACAATGCTACATTTACATTTCAGCGGGGGATTATTTTTAAACATCTTTACAGCTACCTTCGTACTACGCGACAAGAATATCAGCAGTCTCCCACGATTACTTTAGACGTTTCGTGAATTTAGTTTAAGTGGGAAGTTCAAGTAATACCCAGAGGCTCATGCAACCTCGATTCCACTGCATGCTTTCGGGAGTTTATATACTACCACATTGAAATACAAATACTAGTTTAACGCCTAACATAAATAAAATACTAAAAATTTATTACAAATGGAAGTTGGTATATCCGACAATATATTCCTGGTTTGAATCATATGCATTCGCAAATGTTTGTCGTCAACGGTATAATAGAATTTGAATCGATATAATAGTTATTTACGAACTGCAAGGGTTGTTCCAGAAATAACCGAAGTAAAATACAAAAGTTTGGGAAAAAATATCTTTATTTCTCTACATAGCCTCATTTTAACTCGGTACACTTTTCCCAGCGATGTTCAATGGCGCTGAGGTCTTTAAAACAACCGACAGCCGCAGACAAATATTCTACCACCGACACATTTTTTTAAGTTTGGAAACAGAAAATAGTCCGAAGGGGCTAATCTGGCGAATAAAGTACATAGGAAAGCAATGCGAAGTTTAGCTCATTGGTTTTAGCCATCGCGATGACGGACGCTTGCTTGATGAAACGAAACTTTTTTTTCGCGAATTGTGGCCGACTTTTCTTGATTTCATCACTCGAATGTTGCAATAAATTCTCATAATATTCGCGTCGCTTGTTTTTTCAATCTGAAGATAATCGATGAAAATTTTCCCACGAGTATCCCAGAAAGCTGACGCTATGAACTTACCTACAGATGGAACTGTCTTCGCCTTCTTTGGAGCAGATAATTGCACCAAGATGTACACTGTGCATGAGTGAGTGTACATCTTAGTTCTCAACGGTATAGATCGCGTACAGAGTCTGTTTTCGTACAGGTGTTTTTCGCCGTGGTTTACCAGGTGCGACACTTTGTAATTATCTTCTGATGATGACAACTTAGTTGTCGAAATGCGTATACAGAATTACAAAAGTTAATGTGGAAAGGGGTTATATATCAACCTTAGTGATTACATATTTATTTACTTTATCGGCTATATTACACCAACAAATTTTATATGCCGAAAGAGAGTCAATTGTTGTCGTGAATACCTCTACCATGATTCTGGTATCTGAAATACAATACATTGCTGTATAAACAATCTGGCCTTTCTATTAAACTTTTTTTCTATACAGCAAGATACTATATAATGCTGTTAACTATGTTAAGACAACCTGTATTCCCTATCATCTGTACAACTCCACGTCCACGTCCACGTCTACCCCTGATACCATGGAAAAATCTAATGCACGAGTTTTGCATCACCATATCATTCTTTGCAAGGCAGCAAGAATACTCTGCTCGACCTTAAGCAAAGTGTGACAACACTAACGAATTACAGAGTAAAACCTGATATCAATAGCAATGAGATGTCTGTTCATATAGACAGATTTTAATGAAAATATTGTCTTTTTATTAAGAACATGTTATTTTCATGAAAGCGAAGATTATCATCCACATACATACCACACATTTTTTGATTTTAAATGGGAAAGCTATTGATTCCCAATCAGAATATTGATTTTCGATCTCGTAAAAAATCCAATAGATTTATCTGCAGTTTGTATTCTTCACTGTATTGACAAAAATTTAGTAGATCTAGATACAATGTTCCGCTTGTTGTAAATTCAATGGGAAAAAGATATGCAACATGCTGCCCGTTATCGTTTTACCTTTCTAAATATAATCGGTGGGAAGAATCGCACTGCAGTCCAAAAAGATTGTATCCATAACCTTGTACAAATCTCAATCTATTGTTTTGGTTGTTGCTTGGATATATGATAGTGTTTCCAAGTTTAATAAACCTTTACTTTTTCTGCACCAAAAGTGTTTCGAATCATGTTGACGGCCATATGGAAGGCTGAAATACGTTCGTGGTTCATAAGCAACAAAGATGGCAGCCGTCTTGCACATAATCTTTTCATGATGAAGAATCGGATCCATTGGTCCAAATGAATGTGTAGAACCTCTGCTACTTTATTGGACAGTCATCTGGCCCCATATCATGTATTTTTTAATAATTTCTGGATTACCCTCGGTTTTCGAGTGTTCATTTCATTGTTCGTCAGTACTTCTGCTTCGATCAAGTTTAAAGTAAGAAGTCCATCGTTTTATGATTGTAATCGATGAGGATTAATCCTCGTAAACAGACTTCATCTGAGCTTTAATTTCGTCGTTTGTTTAATTCTTCGAAAATTCAAAACTAAGAACGTGATCATTGATCGGTACTCTACTTTTTTCAAAACAAGCTAAAAACAATTCACTTTCTATTAAAACATCAAGCGCCCTTAGGATCAGAATGAACTCAAATTTCGACAGTTGTGTTTTTACTTACTTACTTAATCCTATAGACTCTTATACCTTTCGGTGTCGAGTCATACTGGAGTCGAGTCCTCCGCTTCCCCTCTCCATATCTCCCTCCACTTTCCTCTGTTGCTCGCCAAAGCCTTTATGTTCTCCCATCTTACACCACTTCTCCGCCGCCGCCCGCACTTCATCCCTCCACGTTCTTCTCGGTCTACCCCCCTTCCTCTTTCCAATCTCCCTAGCCTCAAACACCTGCCTAATCAACCTCTCCTCGCCCCTTCTCATAATATGACCCAACCACCTTAGCTGGCCCTGTTCTATTGTCGTTTCTATTGGGATTATGTTTAAATTTTCCCTAAATATGTGGTTCCTAATTTTATCCATCCTCGTTTTCCCCTCTATTTTTATCAAGAATCTCATCTCTGTGCTTGTAAGTCTACTCCTCTGCCTCTGTGTTGTTATCCAAGATTCGCACGCGTATGTCATTGTCGGTTTTACAACTTTTCTAATTATTTCCGCTTTTACCTGTCTTGGTATTTCCTTCTTGCTTAGGAAGCTGTTCTTTATGCTATTATATAACCTACCGGTCTTTGCTATTTTTTCATTTATTTCGTCGTCCAGGGTTCCTTACTTGTTTTTTATGACGCCTAAATATGTGAATCTATCCACCTGCTCTATTATCTCGCTATCTATCTGTATCCTTTGCTTCTCCTTCCGTGCTCCAGTTATCATTGTTTTAGTTTTCTGTTGTGTTTTTGATGATTGTCAAATTGAAAAGTAAATTAGATTTCTTATTAGTGACGCCCTCTTTCGTCAGGCTAGCTAACTACAGATCAGCCCTCGTACATAAAGGAAAATAGCAACGAAAATCCGATAATCCAATAACAAAGCACTAACAGCGAAGAGTCTGTTACCATTAAATGAGAAGATTGTATCAAATAAAAACGCCCTTGAAAGCCTGTGACATTTATTATTTTAATTAAAATTTATTATTTCTAATTTGATCCAGGAAGTAATTATCATAAAAATTACATACTAAAAATCCGGTTTCTGTTCGTGAAATAAAAAAGATATTTTCTGAAATATCGGATATCATCAAGTCAAATTCTTACCTCCCCTATCAGTTAGTTATTGCATTCGATCACCCTCACGTAATAAACATTTAGTGACCGTATCTCGCATTAGACGTTTCTTTTCTCCATTACTCTCATCATCATTATTTCTGGCGTTTAGTTGTAATTGAATTTGATGGAGCCTGTGGTTTATTGACTTGATCAATAAGGTTAATATATAACCCCTTTCCACAATTAACTATTTGTAAATTCTGTATACGTATTTCGACAACCAAGTTGTCATCATCAGCAGATAAAATCAAAGTGTCGCACCTGGTAAAACACGGCGAAAAAATTGTACGAAAAATATACTCCGTACGCGATCCGCATCGTTGAAAACCAAGATGTGCACTGTGTCTGTTTCACAAGGTTTTTAAAATTACTTTTACTTAAACTAACATGCACTACGCCGAAAAAGGTTATTATGGTCAAAAATGTGTGTGATTTATGTGTGTTTTATGACATTGCTCCTCTTGTCTTTCAGTAGAGAAAAAAGGGGCGTTTGCAGGGGGCCGGCGTCATAAACATTTACCAGATGGCCTGAATTCTTTACTATGTGCATGCTTTCATACGCGTCCAGTTCGCGATAATTGTACACGTTCTTTATCAAATGTAAACAATCCTGCGATGCGGATCGCGTACGGAGTATATTTTTCGTACAATTTTTTCGCCGTGTTTTACCAGGTGCGACACTTTGATTTTATCTGCTGATGATGACAACTTGGTTGTCGAAATACGTATACAGAATTTACAAATAGTTAATTGTGGAAAGGGGTTATATATTAACCTTATTGATCAAGTTTAGTTGTAACTAGGTTATCGGATATTCTCTTTACCATTGTGTCGTTACATACAAGGGTCTTTGAAAAGGGGGAAAGATCTCTCGTGTAACTTGATTTTATTCAAATTGGACTTTCGACGAAGGAATATTATAACATGTATATGTATACAAACACAATCAAATTTCATGGCTTAAGTTGGGAAATTTGCTTATCTCGACACGTATAGAAGTGGATGTTCGAGGGAAATCCGAGAATGATTTTATGATTACGAAAATAAAATGAATATTTGATGAAGAAAGTATTTTGACTGCGCAAGAATATAGACGAAATATTCTCAAAGAAAAATAATGAAATAATAGATATAAAACAATGGTTTTAAACGAAATATTATTGTGAACTTTAAGTGTCTTTTTACTTTTTATTTGCTTCATAATACAATAAGTATAAAACACGATAACAATAAATAGTAATTTTAAAAAAATCTTTAATATAAATAATTTTCAAAAGTATATTTTTAATAAATACTTTGAAGGACATGCTATCTGCTTCTGGGTTTCCGGGCTGGAACCGCGTCACTAGTATATCTGCCGACGTTTCGTACCCATTTGTATGGGACATCTTCAGGGCTGAACTACTGCACTGAAAACAGTTTTCAGTGCAGTAGTTCAGCCCTGAAGATGTCCCATACAAATGGGTACGAAACGTCGGCAGATATACTAGTGACGCGGTTCCAGCCCGGAAACCCAGAAGCAGATAGCATGGACCACGACCGCGGAAGTCTACGTACCAAATTAACTTTGAAGGACATTTGTTAAAATCAAAATATTTTACTTTTATTTGGAATATTACTGGTCTTTCATTAAGTGCTTCCTATCTTTGAATTTAAATAGAACAAAGTGTGTGTGAGATATCGAAATTTCTTATTCGTTTGAAAGGCCTATCGGTGCCATTATGTATGGAATGTAACACCGTGCAAATGTCCGCCGCGGCTTCGCTGGGTGGCGCGCATGCGAAATATCCAATTTTCCATGACCCTGACGCATAAATCATGAATTCGACCGATGAAATGGGCTATGTTGGCTTTGAAGGCCGCTGTGGTTTGTGGCATATTCGCGTAGACTTGCGAGAAAACCCCGCAAGAAAAAGTCTAACGGGGTCAAATCGCAAGATCTCCATAGCCAGTTCACATAACCTCCACTTGAGATGACCGTGCCCTCAAATCGCTCGTGCAGAACGTCCAAAATGGCATGAGCTGTGTAGCATGTAGCGCCGTCCAGTTGAAACCACATGTCGTTGGTTTTCATATCATCCAATTCAGGCCAAAAGAAGTTGGTAATTATCGACCTATAGCACTTGGCCTGGCCAACGTCATTCTCAGAGAAATATGGACCGATGGCACCGTCACCCTAAAATCCACACCAAACAGTGACTTCTTCGGGATGCATTGGACGCTTTTGGATCTGACATGGATTGATATCGCCCCAAATTCGACAACTTTGTTTGTTGACGTACCCATTCGTCCAGAAATGGGCCTCATTGCTGAAAATGATTTTTTTATGAAAATTAGGGTCAGTTTCCAACTGCTCCAAGCCCAATTCAGCGAACACACATGGTTTTCTATGGTCGTTTACCTTCAGTTTCTGGATCAGTTTGTACGGGTGCAGGCCGAAGTCACGACTTAAATTCGCCAAATTGTGGTCTACGAAAAGTAAAGTTTTAGTGAGGTGTGTCAATCATGTCATGGGACATCCAATATAACCCGACAAATTTAGGATTCGATACTGTCTTAAAACATTGCAACATGTGTCTTATTTACTTATGCTAAAAATGCTTCTTATGCAGGATTTTTGGATTACAAATACTTTGTTTGCGTCTACACAGTTTCCCCAAAAAATAATTTCTGGATGCTGTATAAGCATAATATACACTTCAGTATGTACCTCCAATGAAGTTATTAGAACGGCGTAAACCACTAAATCATCTTGCTAAGTATATCAACACTTTCTTTCTAATAGTGTTTATTTCTAACCCATGAAATCTTGCATGTTCACTCGACGTTAACTCCTCACATATTCTAATTAATTTTCGACTTCCACCCTTTTATAAAGCAAATTTTATTAAATTTGTTTTACTTATATTTAATTTTAAACTGCTTAATTCAAACCAATTCAATATAACAACAATAATTCAATCAATAACGAATTTGTTAATACAATAACAATATTGATACGAGCTTCCTTCTGATATGATAACTTATGTAAATATGTATGATCAGTGAACATATTTATGATGGTTGCTAACTCTTGGTAGATCATTCAAGTACAGACGAAAGAGAAACGGTCCTAAGATAAATCCTTGGGGTATTCCACATTCCAACCAGTAGGATCGAATTTTCTTACCTCTGTTTCACAAGTTGAATTTGATGGAGCCTGTGGTTGATTAACTTAATCACTAAGGTTCATATATAACCCCTTTCCACATTAACTTTCGTAATTCTGTATACGCATTTCGACAACCAAGTTGTCATCAACAGCAGATAATTGCAAAGTGTCGCACCTAGTAAACCACGGCGAAAAATACCTGTACGAAAACAAACTCCGTGCGCGATCTGTACCGTTGAGAACTAAAATGTACACACACAGAGAGAGAGAGTGTACATTTTGGTTCTCATATTTGTACATTTATATATCAACCTTAGTGATTCTGTTTCACAATATGATGCAGGGCATTCGATTATTTAACTATGATTTTAGCCACTCCTCTGAAGCTCATTAGCTCCAACTTCTGCAAAAAGGTCAAATGATCTACAAGGTTAAATGTCTTTGATAGATCTAGAAATATGCCAACTTCTTTTATGTCCGGCAAGATCTATTATTCTAGTATCATGTATATATAATACTTCTTAAAGTTGACCGACCTCGAATATACGCATTTCGTGATATCGTTTAGATATTTCATGTCTCTGCAAAGTGAGTTATTCTCTTTAAAATTGCTTTTTCTATGTCTGTAGTTTACGATACTGAACTCATCACCTTTTTGGAATATGTGTTTTACTATTATTGTTTTTAAGTGTTCTAGAAAGATACCTGCACCTAAGCAATAGCTTATTGGTATTGATAACGATGTACACATTATACCAGCGCATCTTTTTATCAGAATTTTGGGTATACGATATGACAAATAGCCTCTGTTTCATATAATACCATTTATTTTCCATTTTTATGCATGTAGTTGAAACTGTTCTGCCTTTTAGAATTATTTTTACCTAGATTTTACAGAAAAGAAATTCATCTAACCGAGTAATTGTTCACTGTTTTTTATTTTATGAAAATCAGATAACCGATTAATATTTTCTTATTTTATTTTGCAAATTAAAATACTGAAAAATGAACAGATTTTTTGAGTGAAAAAATGTAAAAAAAAAAATAAATATGAAACTTTTTTATTAATAAACACACACGTAAATACCAAATTGATTTCAGTGCATAAAAAAATAGCAACAGATACGAAGCCTCTTGTTGCAATGTCTCCATACATTTTTAAGTAGTTTACATCTACAAATAAAAGCAAACATCCTCCATTTACTTCGTCTACCAAAACATATTTAAATTTGTAAATTATGGATTGTACTACAAATACAATCCCCACAACATACCCTGAAGGTGCTACTAAATAATTAAACCGGTTGCAAATTATAAAACAGGGTTGAATAGGGCAGTCCGATATATGTACATGTTAAAATGTATTTCACCTACCAAAATATAGTAAAGTGAGGTAGTGTATGTATACACAAGGATAGTACAGTAATATACTTCGATGAAAGTATTTTCTAATTCAGAATATCCGTTCTTTCTATTGTAAAATATAGAAAAAATTGAATCCAATATCAATAAATGGTTGATGTTACATGTTAGGAAACAATTATTGTGAATACTTCAATCCGTAATGTAAAGCGTGTTCTGCAATAATTTCTAAACTCTATAACGTCCTTCTTATTATCTGATTTTGTTAATTTATGAACGAAAAGTAAACGTTGTTTTTTTCAATTATACTTTTTATTTGATTAGTAGCCAATGTCAGGCGTAAAGAGTTGCCAGTTTATCGGCATAAACCAATGATTTAACATAGCCCCCCATAAAAAGTAATCCAGAGGCGTTAAATCGTACGAACGAAGGAGCCAGTGAACAGGACCACTTCTGGAAATAAAGTTGTCACCAAATTGATTTTGCAATAAATCGATTGTTAAGCACGCTGTATGGCAAGTTGCGCCATCTTATTGGAACCAAATGTCGTCGATATTCAGCTGATTAATTTTTGGAAACGAAAATTCGGTCAGCATGGCTCGATAGCGCTCGCCATTCATCGTAACCGCAGCTCCTTCCTCATTTCGAAAGAAATAAGGACCGATGATGCCAGCGGGTAAACCGCACCAAACAGTCAATTTTAATGGATGTAATGATGATTCGTTAACGGCTTAAAGATTGTTTTCGCTCCAAATACAGCAATTTCACTTATTGACGTAGACATTTAACCAGAAATGAGCTTCATCACTAAACACAATTCTTTGTTAAAAATTGTCATATGCGGCCAGTTTCAAATGAGCCCGATCAGCAAAAATGCGACGCAAACAATGATCGTTTGGCTTCAATGCTTACACGAGCTGTATTTTATAGGCACGTAAGCCAAGATCCTTACGTAAAATTTTCCACGTAGTCGAAGGACAAAGGCCAACAAGTTGAGAACGACGACGAATCGAGATTTCGGCGTCTTCTTCAATATTTCGCGCTGCAGCAGCAATATTTTCTTCGGTACGCACATTTCATTGTTTTGTTGATGGTTTTGAATCGAGATGAGTAAAATTAATGTGAAAACGATCAATAACTGCACGAATTGCTTTCTCACTATGTTGACCGTAAAATGGACGAAGTGCTCTATGAACTTCGCGAACAGATTTATTTTTGTCAATGTAAATTTCCACAATTTGGAACCCTTGTTCTGGCGTTAAACGATTCATGATGACTTGCCAAACCTTACTGAACAGAAATGTCAACACAGTTTGACATTATCAGCTGTCAAACCATATTTATCGATATCGATAGTTCTCATGCAGCTTAAAAAAAACACACACATATATATATATATATATATATATATATATATATATTCACTCAAGAAGTAGAGAAATAATTTCCCTCATACAAGTACACTGTGTGTGTAGTATACATCTAGTTTCTCAATGGTGTGTACCGCGTACGGAGTGTGTTTTTCGTACGGGTATTTTTCGCCGTGGTTTACCAGGTGCGACACTTTGCGGTTAATCTGCTGATGATGATAACTTGGTTGTCGAAATGCGTATACAGAGTTACAAAAGTTAATGTGGAAAGGGGTTATATATCAACCTTAGTGATTAAGGATGTATCCTATGTAAAAGTATGGTTAAAACGGTAAATTTGAATATTTAATTTTAAAAATTTACATTTTATGGGACCAAAAGAAATAGAGAATTAGATAAAAAGTTTAATTTAATGATTTATAATTAAATTTTTTACTATAATTATCTAAATATTTTCTTTCAATCCTCGGAGAGTAAAAAACTTGAAAAAATGTGAACTTTTGAATGATTAAATGGATAGCCAACGTTCGCTGAATCTTGCTCTAAAAAGCAATAAGTTTCCATTCTGCTAGTTCAGAACTACTATTTTGCGTACCACGAAGACGAAATTCAAAGTTTTTTATTTTGGGGGAACATCTATATGTTGATGAGAATTCTGAGAAGCATATAAGGAACAAAACGTAAAGACTGTATTAGAAAAAAAGAAATCAGAAGCCGTTTTGCAGCGAAATTTATTATAGTCAAATAATAGAAAATAAGCAGTTGCCTTATTATCGTGAATTGAAAAAGTGGGTGTGACTGAAAAAAAAGTTCGGTTAAAACTTTAACTGTTACAGTGCTTTGCTGGAGAAAGGCAAGAAATGAAGACTTAATTAGGAATAATTGGAGAAAAGTATGTTGAAGAAAGGTAATGGCTACAAAATTCCAATCCTTAGTACCTTAAGGGGTGCAAGAGATGAAGAATAAGTAAGAATAAAAAGATCTATTTAAGATTGTATTTCCTTGCTTCTGGGCTTCCGGGCTGGAACTGCATCACTGATATAACTGCCGACGTTTCGTATCCACTCATATGGGACATCTTCAGAGCTCAACTACTGCTACTGTCTGTCGCACTAAAACTCAAAACGGATTGTATTTCCTTGTTTAAAAGTTTTGATAGCAATTCATTTTTGGAAACTTTAAAACAAAAATTTAATAATATGTACAGTACGAAGTATTAACTCTTCATCGTTAAAATGCACTTAATTTCGAGAAACCATTTGTATATTAGTTGTTATTTTATAAAACGAAGTAATTAGTACAAGACCAAAAATGAAATAAAAGTAGTCAATAAGACTACAAGACTGAATACACGCCACAGAATAAATTCCATCTGTACTTGGCCGCAGTGAAATTTAATTAGGACTTTTAATCTTTCATTCATCCGCCTTAATTACATACTACATAATTCAAGAGCAACAACATATGTGTCTATATCTCTGTGTATTGATATATTTGCCATTTCTGAATAATTCAGAAACGCACGAAAAGTAGAACGTTAAATAGCTTACAGCGAAGATCGATTTTCCATGTCATTCCAAACTAATTTCTTTCTAAACATGTAATAGAAGTGCCTAGACTGATTTACTTTCCTGGCGCTTATCAAGCAATTAAATTAAAATAAACAAGCTTACGTGGAACACGCCAATGCAATTAAACTATTCTACAGTATGTCCAATAATTTTTATAAAATCACGTTAAGTCTTGTGTCAAATAAAGTTAGCAGATCCTTTCCAATTTAAACAAAAATCGTTCAGACATAGGATCACATAAGTATTTGACCCCAATAACCTGACACAGTAGTGCTATACCTATCAATTACAGAAAATTATTCAGATGCGATCAATGACATTCTGTAACACACTGTATTAGACTAAATAAATGAAGGCGCGAAGATATCGAAAAACATGAAAAAATAATTAACTTTTTTTTTGAAAATCGTTTACTATGCTGAAAGAAAAACAATAAAGTAGATTCTGACATAAATTACAAACAACTTTAATAATTCTCAGAGCAAAGTTTGTCAAAAGAAGGTTAGTATTTGGAAATGACTTAATTTAATAGTATACGAAATGCTCTTGTTTTGAATGCAGAAAATTTATGAACAACTCTGGTCTTTTAATTTCACCACTTGCCGTGGTATGTGAAGATTCCTTTTTCGGCAGTTCTGAGGCCATCGGAGGTATTTTAAAGAAAGTTCTTAATCCGTTCGTAGCTTGTTTGATGTCGTTAGCAAAAAATACTGATCCGATTTTTTTACGAGCATAACTAAATGATTTACAATGGTTATAAAAATAACTTAAATATGTACTTCGACCTTCTAAGTTTTAATAAATTCACCCACATTTGCAAACCTTTATATAAAAGGCTGTTTCAAATAGCGCGGTTTTTCTTAAAAATAAATAAAATATAGATGGCGCACTGAATTTGTCTGAGTATGTGGGCATTTAAAAAGTGCGATGTATGACATTTATAAAAATGGCTTCGTACGCGGTACAACAACGCGTTCAAATTGTTGAATTATTTTATGAAAATTTGCGTTCTGTGAAAAGAGTTCTTAGAAAATTACGTGAATTTTATGTTTTACATAATCGTCCATCCGAAAGCACTATTGGCCGAATTATTAAAAAATTTCAAGAGACCGGTTCCGTGGAAGATCAAAAAAGTGAAAAATATAGTCGTAGTGGTCATTCACAGGAAAATATTGGTTTGGTTCGTGAAAGTGTTGCTGAAGATCCTGAAAGGTCCATTAGACGACGTTCACAACAACTTGGTCTTAGTGGATCTATAACATGGCGTATTTTACACAAGGATGTAGTTCCGAAGGCATATAAGGTTCAAATAACACAAGAACTGAAGCCATTAGATAATTTAAAACGTCGTTCATTTGTCAATTTCATCAATGAACAACCAACTGATTTTTCTCAAAAAATAGTGTTTTCCGATGGCACATTTTGAACTTGGTGGCAATGTTAATAAACAAAATTGCCATATCTGGGGTGAGTAAAATCCACAAATTATTCATGAGAAACCTGTGCATCCTAAACGAGTTACTGTTTGGTGTGCATTATGGTCAGGTGGTGTAATTGGACCCTACTTCTTTGAAAATGCTGCTGGTGATGCTGTAGTTGTCAATAGTGATCGATATCGTCGGATAATAACTTAATTTTTGTGGTCCGAATTAATTAGTATTGATCTAGAGGATATGTGGTTTCAACAGGATGGCGCTACACCTCACTTTGCATACGAATCAATTGATTTATTGAGAGAAAAATTTCCTGGGCGTGTAATCTCAAGAAACGGTGATGTTAATTGGCCACCAAGGTCATGTGATTGGACACCGTTAGACTATTTCCTTTGGGGTTATGTGAAAAGTCAGGTTTACAA
This sequence comes from Dermolepida albohirtum, assembly GCA_031893035.1. Taxonomy (NCBI): domain Eukaryota; kingdom Metazoa; phylum Arthropoda; class Insecta; order Coleoptera; family Scarabaeidae; genus Dermolepida; species Dermolepida albohirtum. The sequence continues at coordinate 91,498 of JAVIWB010002605.1, forward strand.
AAATAATCCACAATCAATACTTTTTCATTATTTTTTCATACGTTCTATATTCATATGTTTTCTATCATGTATTTTTCAGTTGGACAATAGAGGCTTTTATTATTAATATTATTATTATATTTGGTATGTATATCGATAATACTCCTATAGTATACTATGTAACTACGACGTAATTAGTGTTGTTCAAAAAATTAAAGTAGAAAATGGAATCCAATTTGTAAAAAATATAAATGTAAATTGTATTATTTAACAAAGTAATATGAACGTTCGTATATGGTTACACAAAGTTCAATGTAAACAAAACCTTTTTGAAACGTCAAATAACATACTCAAACATACTCACAAATTATTCTAATATTTCTTCAGCAATTCGGTCATACGATATTAAGATTTTCTGTACGCATTTTGCTCTTAACTTTTCATGTCAAAAATTATGAACTTTCTGAATATTTTTGGCAGTTACCGGCGAGACAAACGAACCTTCGGCATGATAATTTTCGCGAGACCCTCTTCCGTCTACATATAACTTCATGACAACAGAGTTTTATTACATCATAAGACCCCAAATTTCTTTATATCGTAATTGTTACCATGTCGTGAATTTAACTTGACGTTGTCCTTATTTTCAAAGATACGATTACATACCAAATATTGGGTTGGCAACTAAGTATTTTCGGTTTTTTCTGATAGAGAGCGTTGCTTTATTTTTTGAATAACGTATGTTAGTGCTGTACTTTACCGTTTGTCGCGTGATACATTGTGTCACATTGACGTAACTTCAGAAGCAAGTAGTGCGTGATTTTTATTAAAGCTATTAGCTGTGGGTTAATTTTAAATGGAGTGCAGAAACGAACATTTTCGACATATTTTACTATTTTATTTCCGTAAAGGAAAGAAAGCTGCTGCGGCTCACAAAAAGGTATGTGAAGTTTATGCTGCTAATTGCTTAACAGAGCGCACGTGTCAGAATTGGGATAAAAAATTCCGTTCTGGAGATTTTTCCCTCAAAGATGAGCAACGTTCTGGTTGGCCTACTGAAGTTGATGATGACCAAATCAAAGTCATAATTGAAGAGGATCGTCCTATAACTGTTCGAGAGGTTGCAGAGAGGCTGCATGAATCGCACACAACAATTGAAAAACATTTAAAATGTCTTGGGATAGTTAAGAGCTTGATATTTGGGTACCTCACGAATTGAAAGAAATTCATTTAACACAAAGAATCAACTTTTGCGATATGCACCTTAGACGAAATGAAACCGACCCTTGCTTAAAAAGAATCATCGCTGATGATGAAAAATGGGTCCTGTACAGTAACATAGTTCGAAGACGATCATGGAGCAAACACGATAAGCCAGCTCAAACTAGTTACATCGAAAGCTGAATTGCATCCAAAAAAGATCATGCTGTCAGTTTGGTGGGATTACAAAGGTGTTGTGTTTTTTGAGCTGCTTCCAAAGAACCAAACGATCAATTCTGATATTTACTGTCAACAATTAATAAAACTGGATGAAGCAATCAAAGAAAAACGGCCAGAATTGTCAAATCAGAAAGGTGTAGTTTTCCACCAAGATAATGCAAGGCCTCACACATACTTGGCAACTCGTGGGAAACTATTGGAGCTTGGCTGGGAAGTGATGCCACATCCCCCATACACCCCTGATCTAGCACCATCTGATTACCATTTATTTCGAAATTTGCAGAATTCTTTGAATGGTAAAACTTTCACAAATGACGATGACCTTCATTCGCACCTGGTTCAGTTTTTTGCTGATAAGGACCAGAAATTTTATGAGCGCGGAATCATGCAGCTGAAAGAAAGATGGCAAAAGGTCATTGAGCAAAATGGAAAATATATAATTGATTAAAAACTATTCCTTGTTTAAAAGAAAGTGTTTTATTTTATACTACAAAACCGAAAGTACTTAGTTGCCAACCCAATATATGAACTAACTTAATATATCTTCTTAATTACGATAATGCTCATAAACTCACTGACAATTAGGAAATAATGCAACACACATTATTCACTAAATACACAGTAGATGTGTAACATAGACTCCCTTGTCATCAATTCACACTGATGACATCTCCGGGTACTCCCCGAAGCGTGTATTCGTGATTGTTTTGGGAATTTGACATGGAGTCGCTTTATTTCTAATAAATCACTATTAAATATTAAAGGAGTCTGTCGACATTAACATGTAACAGTAGTAATTCGCTTCCATAAATTATAACGACGTCAATTAAGAATTCTTCAAAATCTTTAAATATTTGTAATGTATGCGGAAAAGAAAATTTTGCTAATTTCAAGTCGGCTAAAAGAAAATTTTCAAGACGCCGTCATGCTTTTAAAAGTTACCTTTCGGGTTAAGTACACATTATGATACTCATTAATCAAAGTGAATATCATTCTCATATCCGTCCTTTAACTTGGCCATTTTAAGTGCGTAAAGTGAGGCTGTTGAGAACAAATGTGCCACTTAAATCTGCCTAAGAGCGTCGTTAAAAATACACTTCCTTCGTGTTAATCAAGAAGATAGATACATCTAGTTATGACGCAATTTACCTCAGAATGTCAACGGTTATTATGGAACATTATTCGTTGTCAAATGTAAACGGTGATATTTTTCTTAATATAGCGAAGTTTGTTTATCTTTTTTCATTGTGTAACCTCAACATTGAGCCACCTAGAACAATCAAACGTTGCGAAATGGATCTTACATATCTTCCTTTAAATAATTTTTTCATGCATACGCTCAAATTCACTAGAAAGCTTGGGAAACCATCACTAGAAGTTTTTGTCTATTCAAGTTCATTTTTAGCTGTTCAACGATTATACAAGACGGTGCTTAAATAAAAGTTTTGGAAGCACCTCTCAAACGGGAGGGGATCTAAATATATTTTTTATCTTTTTTTATTTATCTAAATGTACGGAAAATAAAGGATTATCATTCGACTTACCAGTATGGCAAAATAATCGTAATAAACCCACATATAAACTACAGAAATGCATATAAAAAAATACTATTAACTATAAAATATATTCTCTTGTTTTGGGTTTTCGAACCAGTATGAGAAAGTAAAACATTTAATTTATCTTAGCGACGTTTAGGGAGTTTTTCCCTCTTTTTTTAGTTATTTCTTTTTTACTTTTAACCTGCAATTCATCGATAATACACGATCTATCTCAGAGAAATGGGAACTTTTTTAAAATAACGACAAAAGCTTACTATTTTGGTAAAATTCATCAATTTTATTCAAAGTAATCGCCTTCGCCTTCAATACAACGTTTTATACGCTCAATTAACATGTCCAATGCATTTTTAAGTTCATCTTTAGAGATGTCCTTTAAGATCGCTGTCAACGCCTTTTTAATGGCTTCGACGAAGGCATAATGCTGTCTTTCCATCGGCAAATGTAGTTTGGAGAGTAGATAGAAATGGCGGAGTCAAATTCGGTGAATACAGTGAATGGTTGATGGTTAAAATAAATGTAGTTAGAAAATCAGTGATAAGTGTCGAGCGATGAGATTATGCATTATCATGGAACAAATGCCAGCTACCATTTCCGCGATATTGAGGGCGCACACGAAGAATACGCGCCAAAAGATTTTGCATAACACCAAGATAATACACAGCATTTATTGTTTGACTAGTTAGTACCAAACTCTTTGTGCATTATGCCTTTCGAATCGTTAAAGCAAATTGACTTCACTTTTGACCTCTTCGGACGGCTTGTCTTCGGTCTTTCATCGCTTGGATGCTTCCATTCAGAGTTTTGACGTTTGGTCTCTGGATCATTTTGAAAACACCACGTCTCGTCGCCAGCTACAATAAAATACCTGAAGTTTTCCTCCTTTTTTGAGTCTTTAATTAAGTCTGCACAATATTGAATTCGGAGCAATTTTTGATCATCAGTTAGCTTGTGTGTTACAAACCTTGCACAAATTTTTCTCAGTCCGAAATGCTGTGTTAAAATGCGATGAATTGAATCTTTGGAAATATTTATTCCATTCCCACGTATCGCAATGAGAATTTCGACTCATTTCTGATAAATTGACACACTAGTTCGATGTTACTTTTCGTAACCACAGATTTTTTTGCACCAGGATGTTTGTCGTTATTTATGTCGGTAAGATCGTCTTTAAATAGTTTATAGCATTCATACACACTCGTACATGATAAACATGCATTACCATAAACTTGTTTCATCAAATTAAATGTTTCAGTAAACGATTTGCCGAGTTTAAAACAGAACTTTACATTTGCTCTTTGCTCAAAATTACCTTCTGACCCATGCCAAATACACATTTGCCTTTTGCGCAATTTCTCTGCTTCTAATGAGGCAAATGTCATGACATTTTGACATAACGTTTGTGAAAGATCTACCTTACCAACAGATATCTTTTTAATAGATGGCGCCACTATGTATTACTATTTTGAAAAAGTTCCGTTTTTTCTGCTACAGACTGTGTAAGAACAGGTGTCTCACGATGAACATCCATTGGAAGTAGTCGGAAATATGACTATTTTGATTTGAATTTTCAACATTTGTACATAGTGCTTTCGGGCATTCCTGACTCAAATAAGATAATGCCACTAACGTAACAGTTCCAGTTATACCGGAAGTTGACCTCATCTTCCTTAGTTTAAATAGATTACCTTGCTTGCATTAATGGAATTTTGGGTTCTACGTCAAATTTTGGGTGGACTTTTATAAGATTTCCCTATTCCTAAAATTAACTGATCTCGAAATCATTAATTTAAAAAAAAATGTAAAAAACAGTAATTAGCTTAGAACCAAGTGGATTTTACTGTAAGAAATACAGAGCTATAACATAACAGATCGGATTTCTAGATATCCAAGCTCTCGATATTTGATTTAACTCGACCGGGTGAAACAGTTTCATCCAGGTTTGGTTCTAAAATAATCATCAGATTAATTAAAAACGCTAACTTTAAAAAGACAACCCAGGATATCAGTTGTTTGTCACCTCAAAACAATCGAGGCAAGCAATTTCTATACTTAGAGCTTCACCCAGTTACAAAAAATTTAAACAGGATTTCTAAAGAACGCGAATTTCAATTACATTTAGGTTCAGGAACTCTCTTAAATCTCTCCTAAGATATACGAAAAATAAAGTCAAGTTAAATTGGAAATCGAGGATTTACGAAATCAAATATCTAAATTGTAATAAACAATACATCGGTTGGACTAAACTTTTGACAGAAACCCAGTATAAATTTAGCAAAATACGTGCTAGAAAATAATAATGTAACTGCGGATCATCTATTGGGTTGGCAACTAAGTACTTTCGGTTTTGTAGTATAAAATAAAACACTTTTTTTTTAAACAAAGAATAGTTTTTAATCAATTATATATTTTCCATTTTGCTCAATGACCTTTTGCTATCTTTCTTTCAGCTGCATGATTCCGCGCTCATAAAATTTCTGGTCCTTATCAGCAAAAAACTGAACCAGGTGCGAGTGAAGGTCATCGTCATTTGTGAAAGCTTTACCATTCAAAGAATTCTGCAAACTTCGAAATAAATGGTAATCAGATGGTGCTAGATCAGGGCTGTATGGGGGAATGTGGCATCACTTCCCAACCAAGCTCCAATAGTTTCCCACGAGTTGCCAAAGATGTGTGAGGCCTTACATTATCTTGGTGGAAAACTACACCTTTCCGATTTGACAATTCTGGCCGTTTTTCTTTGATTGCTTCATCCAGTTTTATTAATTGTTGACAGTAAGCATCAGAATTGATCGTTTAGTTCCTCGGAAGCAGCTCAAAAAAACACAACACCTTTGTAATCCCACCAAACTGACAGCATGATCTTTTTTTGGATGCAATTCAACTTCCGATGTGGTTTGAGCTGGTTTATCCTATTTGCTCCATGATCGTTTTCAAACTATGTTACTATACAGGACCCATTTTTCATCACCAGTGATGATTCTTTTTAAGAAAGGGTCGGTTTCATTTCGTCTAAGGTGCATATCGCAAAAGTTGATTCTTTGTGTTAAATGAATTTCTTGCAATTCGTGAGGTACCCAAATATCAAGCTTCTTAACTAGCCCAAGACATTTTAAATGTTTTTCAATTGTTGTGTGCGATACATGTAGCCTCTCCGCAACCTCTCGAACAGTTATATGACGATCCTCTTCAATTATAACTTTGATTTGGTCATCATCAACTTCAGTAGACCGACCAGAACGTTGCTCATCTTTGAGGGAAAAATCTCCAGAACGGAATTTTTTATACCAATTCTGACACATGCGCTCTGTTAAGCAATTAGCACCATAAACTTCACATATTTTTTGTGAGCCGCAGCAGCTTTCTTTCCTTTACGGAAATAAAATAGTAAAATATGTCGAAAATGTTCGTTTCTGCACTCCATTTAAAATTAACCCACAACTAATAGCTTTAATAAAAATCACGCACTACTTACTTCCGAAGTTACGTCAATGTGACTAGTATCACGCGACAAACGGTAAAGTACAGCACTAACATACGTTATACAAAAAATAAAGCAACGTTCTGTATCAGTAAAAACCGAAAGTACTTAGTTGCCAACCCAATATATTTAATAATCATAATGTAACCGCGGATCGTCTATCTTTAATGAAAAATATAAATAACAGTGAAATAAATAGCTATAAAGCCATATATAAGAATCCGCTAACATATTCTTGCTTCTTTAGCTTCTTAACAACCGTTAAAAAGGGTCCATAAGTGAAAGCAAGGACGTACTTTCTTACAAAATTAGTCTTAAGACTAGGAGACGTTAAACTGTGTGAAATAAATCAGTTTGTATTTGGTGGTTGCGCGGCATTATTATGTGCGAAATTTACCGCGAATCTAGATGTGATACTGTGGTTAAAGTACTGATGATGACAACTTAGTTGTCGATATACGTACACAGAATACGAACATTGATGTGGCAAGGGGTTTTATTTATCTTTTTTTTATTAATTTATTCAACCGCAACCACCATTAAAATTTACCTTCGAAAAATTTGAAATTAACGTTGTTTGTTCACTCGGATTTATAAAGCGAAAACGATTTTCGTATACGCATGTAAGGCAAATGAGATATAACAAAAGCAATAATGAATTTCAACTTCCGTTTAAGAAATATTTCCTGCCGTTTTGAAGAAAGAAAAGATTTTAATTTTCCGTTATACGATTTGGTAGAGCTTCTGTTGTCTTAAATGTCAAGTCAATTTCCTCAAAAAGTGCGGGGGATTTATTTAATAAAGTCTGAAGAGTTGAGAATCGCTAGGTACTACCTAGTACGCGGGCCATTGAAATTGATTTTACACTTCCTGCAAGCAAGGCGCTCTCCGGGGAATATGAGATAAGTAATTTTAATCTTTCCCTGTAAAAATGAACTCCTCTTGGCAGGCCGTTTCTTGATAAATCTATTAGCATAACTGTTATGATAGAAGGAAGCGGCAAATAGGGAGTAATCGGGGATGAAGCTGGCAGTGTAAGGCCGTATTTCGTATTTCAGAAAAAGCGAATAGATATAATAAAAATTAATTAAAATCGGAATTGCTTTGGGTTATTGAAGATTCGCATGAAATTATTTCTTTGGAAAATATTTTATTTCAGCGTATCCTCTTCACGTTTTCCTTATCTTCGACAATCTTATAGAATTTATTGACTACAACCAAATCAACAAAAATATTGGGTCTGGGAAAAAGTTCGTGGCGTTTTTCCCGATAGATGGCATTGGTTGCCGATAACTAAAGAACAACAAGTCACAGCGACACCACCGAGGGCTCGTTTTTTAGATGACCTTCCGAACGTTAGTTTGAGCGTAGAAACATTGTAATCGGTGCAGTGGTTGGAAAGTTATTCGCACTTGAAAATGGAGAAGAATAATGAGAAATTTCGCTATATTCTGCAATATTATTATGATAAGGGGAAGAACGCTGCGCAGGCTTGTGATAAAATTTGTGCTGTGTACGGTGAAGGTACTTTATCGAAATCTGTTGCGCGGAAATGGTTCGCTCGCTTTCGTTCTGGAAATTTCAATGTGAAAGGTGAGTCACGCTGCGGTCGTCCAATCACTGAAAAATCTGATGAAATTCTTGAAAAAGTCCAACAAGATAAGCATATCAGCAGTGTCGATATTGGCATGGAGCTAGGCATTGACCACAAAACTGTTTTGAACCATTTACACAAAGCTGGTTACAAAAAAAGCTTGACGTATGGGTTCCTCATGAGTTGAGCGTGAAAAACATGATTGACCGAATTAACATCTGCGATGCGCTGCTGAAACGGAATGAAATCGAGCCGTTTCTGAAACGTTTAATAACCGGAGATGAAAAATGGATTACGTACGATAATCGGAAGCGTAAAAGATCGTGGATAAAGGATGGTGAGCCGTCACAAGCGTTCGCTAAGCCAACATTGACGCCAAAAAAAGTGATGCTGTGTGTATGGTGGGACTGGAGGGGAATCGTCCACTACGAGCTGCTTCCAACTGGTCAGACGATTGATTCTCAACTCTACTGTGCACAACTAGAGAGATTACGCCAGGCGATTGAAAGAAAACGGCCCGAATTGATTAATAGGAAAGGTGTTGTCCTCCATCATGACAACGCCCGACCACACACTTCTTTGATGACCCGTCAAAAATTGAGAGAGTTTGGTTGGGAAGTTTTGATGCACCCACCTTACAGTCCGGATATAGCACCCTCTGACTATCATCTGTTTCGATCTCTGCAGAACTCTCTCAATGGAATTAAGTTGGTTTCAAAAGAAGCCTGTGAAAACTACTTGATTCAGTTTTTCGACCAGAAACCACAGAAGTTTTTCACCGATGGGATCATGGATCTACCAAAAAAATGGCGAAACATTGTCGATAATAATGGAGCATATTCGGTTTAAATGAATTCGTCCACGCGCCATGCGGGGACCAGTTGAATTTTACTGAAAAAACGCCACGAACTTTTTCCCAGACCCAATATAATAGAATTAAATACAAATGTCGATGGATTATTAGATGACGCAGCAAATAAAATATCGCGGGTAATTCAAATCGTTGCGTCATATTGCAAAACATTCCTGGTACCCTTTGTACACCAAGTAATTAATATTATGCGGTTTCTTCACTGTAGTATTGTTAACACGGATTATGTGTCATACGTTAAGCTAACAAAAACGTAACGCCCTGTCTTATAACAATGTATATAACGACTTTATCATAATATTTAAATGCTGACTTTTCCCAAATATTTGAAACTGATATCTAAATAAATTTATTATAACAGATAATTATAGAGACTGCCCCAGTTCATAATCTAACTGTTTTATTTATTTTTTTCACGAAAATAATAAGCAAAACATTCGTAGCTTACATTTAATTTAAAGTTCCTCCTCGTCGAATTTTGACATGAAAACTACTGAAACACTAATTTACGTCTGACATGCAAACTAGTGAAACCCAGAGTCAATTTGCAACTTTCAAAACTTTTCCCATTTTTATCTCGACGAAGTCACTGAACAGGGCCCGTACACTTAAACACAATAAATTTTAACAAGAAGCCCCTGGCCGCAGATGGAACATCCGTTCGAATGGCAGTCTACTCGTAGGAGGAAAACCGTGAGCCAGCCGAAAATAATGTCAGCGCTCGAAACTGGATCCGTCGGCAAAGTTGCAAAACTTCGGGACGCATCACACTACTCCGCCGCCAGGAGTTTGTAGTTTTTTCGTTTCATTGCACTCCTCTTCAAGCGAATTGCACATGAAACACGACCGACCCGGCCCAAAAATAAGAGGAAAACCAACTAACGTTGAAAGGATGACTGCAAAAGGATTGAAAAAGAGTGCCTGTCCCGTCTCGCACGGATAAACTTTTAGGTTTTTACGTCGGGTCGGATCCGTTTCGATTAAATATGTATGTCGTGATATAAAAGGTATCTGGATTTAAGATTGCATTTGAGAAGATAACTTCCTGTCAAGCACATGTTAATTTAATGAAATCTATCGCACATACTGATTATGAATATATATTCTACTAATAATATTCGTGGTTTTATGTTCATAAGATGTTGATTTTATTATGTTAATCTAGACCTGGTATGGGCAACCTTTGACATGTTGTGGGCCAAACTTTAATGCGCAAATACGTTCGTGGGCCGCGCTTAAAAGTAGTGCATTTTAAAGTAGTGTTCATAATTTTTAGCGATAGATATCAGACACGAAATAATACGATGAATGTCTCGCGGACCGGACCAAATTTTATAGCGGGCCGGATTAGGTCCGCGGGCCGGTTGTTGTCCACATATGATCTAGAGCATTCTTACGCCCAACTTAGAAAAAATGCTACACAAAACTGGGTGCGATTCCTAAAGTCTTAATACCGATTGAAGGCAGGGTAACATAATCAGGATCTTCACATGTTCCTTGATCAATTCTACAAGCTTATTTAAAAGTTGTCTCTAGAAACGTTTCTGCGTTTAAACAAGTTCAATGCTATGCTCGATCAAAGATTATTTTAGTCCTTACGACGCGATGCATATATGTACATCAAAATTTCGAAAATCTCCTTCAAATTATCTCCAAGCTAAACTGTTGGTAGACTAGGAAGTACAATGATCGAGATGAAGAAATGAAACATGATGTTTCCACGTGACCTGTAAATTTCGGCTAAGCGTACAATTTATTTTCCAAATCTTTACTATCTGGAATAGCAGCATGCCCAGGAACGTAACAGTAAGAAATAGGCTACTCACATTTGGAGTAGGTAACAATAGCATAATTTAAAAAATCCACAGATCGTTAATTAAACATCTGTTTCCATAGTGAAGTTAATGGCGTCATTAAAAAGCGAATCTCACAGCCTTTGGTAGTTTAATGGTAGAGCATCCAAGTGGCAAGTAGACGACTAGAGTTCTATGATTCACTTAAGGATAGAAATATTTTCATTAATTTCTCCCATAATTGATTATATAATATAATAGGCAGAAAATATAATAAACACACCTTCGAATGAATTTTCCAATAATAATGGTTTGTAATGAAATAGTAGTCATGTTAAAATTGTTACAACTAGATATAACACGTAAATGATAACACTAGTGATCACTTGTGCTTAGTATAGTCTGGCAATTCATACTTTAAGATCGTTTGATTATTATCCAAAAATTTGGTGAAAATAGACGTTTTTTTGTAATTAGAATATTACAATACATGGAAATGCAAGAAGTGCAGAGCACATTGCTATCGGAATCCCTTGTCAGGCTCAAGAGTTTAGACGAGCGACAACTTCGCATATTTTGGGCACCCATAACCCCAACAGAAGATTGTGTTAATCCAAGAACTGAAGCTACTGGACCATTGTAAGCATTATGAATTTGTTTCTTTGGCCTTAGAGCAACTTGAAACGGTTACTAATTTTAGGCAAGAAAAACACCTTCTCAGATGAAACATATTTCTGATTAAGTGAATGTGTTAACAAACAAACTGATCGTTTTTGATGTGAAAAACAATCCACGAGAGATTTACGAGAAGTCCTTAAATCCACAAAAGGTTACTCTAAAGTATGATATATGACGAAGTGGCATTATCCGACCATCTTTTTTTAAAACAAGGTAGGAGATGATGGAACATTGCAGCTGGAAATCCTCATCGTGCTCAAGAATTAGACTTTAGAAGAGCGATAACTTCGCATATTTCGCGCACTCATAACCCAATAGAAGATTGTGTTTATCCATCGTAAGCATCTTGAATTTGTTTCTTTGGTCTTGGAGCAACTTGAAACGGATCCAAATTTTAGGCCAAAAACACCTTCTCAGGTGAAGCACATTTCTAATTAAGTAGCAATCCCTTTCACCTTTTGTACAGTTATTTTAAGTTCGTCGTCTATGCAAATTCAAAGCGTTAAAGTTTGAACATCGGAAGCTGCATTCGTGACGTTATATTCAAATTACTGTGGAAAGAATCGAAAATTGGGTCCAACGAATTCACTCGTGTGCACGAAATCTATATCTGAAATAGATTTTGTTTTATTTCAAATCTTGTTTTTATTTGAATATCCTTTACTGAAGAAGCCTCAAGAACACTATAGCAGGATATCGTGTACAAAATTTTTTTAAATTACTCCTTAACACATCATCTACTACAGTAATAAAAGGGTATTAATCAAAATATTTGCTCATAAATATACACTTGCATGCATATGTGTGTCGACTATCCACATCATATTTCATGCATAAAATTCCATTTAAAATTCGTATCCTTCTTCTTTTTTGGAGACAGACGACCTATAAAATATATTTTCCTGTCAACCCTATCCAAATACAATTTCTCAAACAGGGCGCGACCCTCCCTTCTTCTAAATACACGGGAACTTTCTGGAGTAATTCAATTTACGAAGATAGAATTAAAACTTTTTAATTGTATACACACAAAATAGATAGCTTCGAAAGAGGGTGGATTAAACTGATGAATATGCAACTCGGAGACAAGGGAGAATATCTGCCCGTACAAAATGTATGTATATATAGAATACTTATTGCAAAGCAACTTTAAAAGTTAAATGAATACTTAACGACGGCAGAGTAAATTTATTTATAATCACAATGCATATTTTCAGATGAATCACATTTCAAAATTTAATTTTACGCAGCGTGCATGTATGTGAAAGTTTAAAGTACGTGACTAGTAGATAACGATGAATTTTGTTAAATATGCGCCGCTGAATAATAATGTTTGAAATACGGAACTGAAAATGAACGAATCGAACGCGCGCTAAAGAGCGACAGTTAAATATTTTTACTTTAATTTGCTAATTTAAAATCAACGAAATTTCACGTGTGTACAAGTTGGATTATTACAAGATATATAAATACCCGTACAATATACAATACTTACTCGTAACAAAACAGCATAACTCTCGCCAATTAAATATACCTGCCCTTTCTAGGAATAGCAAGTAGACTCTTTATCCCTTACATCTGCTTTATTACACTATAATACAAGGTTAGCCGTTTATATTTCGGGAACTGGCAACACTGTTAGTGTTTCTTCCGATCCGATGATTGCATCGTGAAGTTATCATTTTCGACAATATATTTACACAGTTTTATTATCCGGTAGCTATTTCTATTGTTGACAGTAACTTGAAAACTTTATGTCAGCGAAAAAACGGAATTAATTCGCGAACATTTTCATGCAATTATTTTTCATAACTTTCGGCGTGGATTATCTCAGCAAGAATGCATCGACGAGCCGAATTTTTTATATGGTGATGAAGCACCATCGAAGACTACAGTAAGTTGTTGGTATAGCGAATTCAAACTTTGACGGCGTTCTTTGGACGATGAATTTCGTGTAGGTTGTCCCACAAATGTCGTTGTGTCGGAAAACATTAATGCAATGTCTGAATTGATAATGCAAGACCGTCATGTGACATACCGTGAGATCTAGGCATCTTTAGGTATTAGTAACACCAGCGTGCATAAGATCCTGCATGAACATTTAACCGTTAAGAAGCTATATTCACGTTGGGTACCACATAATTTGACGACCGCTCAAAAAAGCACCCGCGTCGATTGTTGCCAAGGAATGCACAAAAAAATACAATGGCGGTGCTCCAAAGAACATTTATAAAGTCGTCACAGGTGATGAATCTTGGACCTATACGTATGAGCTCGATAGTAAACAGCAGTCGACTGTGTGGGTATTCCAAGATGAGCCAAAACCAACAAAAGTTATTCACGCTCGAAGCACATCAAAATAAATGGTTGTCTGTTTTTTCGGAAGAACCGGTCACGTTGCAACCGTGCCTTTAGAGAATTGTTGAACGGTCAATTCTGAATGGTACGCAACTATTTGTTTGCCAAAAGTTTCTGAAGAAATAAGGAAAACAAACCGAAAACGACAGATGATTCTCCACCATAACAATGCGAACTCTCACAGGTCTGTTCTAACAATTGAATATTTGACCGGGCAAAACAGTGAATTGATGAGCCAGTCGCCTTACAGCCCTGATTTGCACCCTGTGATTTCTCTTCGTTTTCTCCGGAAGAGCAGTTGAGGCATTTAAAAATCATACTTTGGAGATACCGCCTTCACAGTGGCAGCAATGCTATTCGGACTGGTTTAAATTAATGCAAATAAAAATAAAAATTTTTTTATTTGCTATTTCCAATATAAACGGTGACCCTCGTACTTTGAACGAAGTTTTGCCTAAAAGTTCGTACTGGAAACATCGTATTCACAATGAGTGCAAAATATATTTATTACAAGATTGGAAGCGGTATTTCTGTGTAGCCACACTGAAATACAATATATAAATCGACAGCAAAGTATTTATATCGTTCTGTTGGATTTGTAAAAAAAAGTCTGTAGCAAGATGTAAAACAAATAGCAACGTTCACGATTTACCGGAAGATGGTTTGAAACGAGGAATACTGAGTCAGCAAGATAAGGTGATAATTAATCTCTTTAAAAAAAACCGACGTTAACATTAAAACAAGCACACAGCAAATATTAAGTAGATGTAATATAAAAGTCAATATTATGACTACTCATCATGGGATACGAGAAAATAATTGTAATTGGCAAAGTGAGCTGTTACACTTTGCCAATTATTATTATTGTTATTGGAGCGACATGTTAGTAAACTTAGAAGGCGAATGTAATATTTTCAGACGAGAATGAATATGAATTTATGCACACACGTAAAGCATGGACAGTAAAAAGGGAAAAAATGATTCAGAGGACAGATAAACATCCAGCCAAAGTGCATCTGGCGGTGTGTCACGGTTTCGGCAAATTGCATCTTTTTACTACTAATTTAAACTCTGATGGAATGCGGCAGACTTATAAAAAATGTCTTCTGCCATCAACAAAATAATGGTTTGGAATTGACTAGTCACTGTGGATGTTGCAAGAAAACAATGACTCAAAACAGGTATTGGCGTTGTGTGTTCTAGAAGAAGAAGAATTGCATACACGTGTTAGATTGGTCTTTATAATCCCCCAACACGAACCCAAGCAGAAACGTTGGTGCCTTCATAAACCACAAACTTGAACGGTCTAGAGTTAATTCAAAATATCTATGTAGAGAGGTAAGGAAGATATGGCGATCTCTACCTGTTGTATATGCTCAGAAATTAATTGATAGTACACTCAAACGCTGCTAATCTACAGTGAAAAGTAATGAAGATTTGATACCCTATTAAAGCACAGCGTGTTACTTCTTGTACATTTTAATTGATAATATCAATTATTACTTTGTAACAGTTATTTTCTGCATGTAATATGACTTACGTTCTTGTGGAACTCACTATACTTTGTTATTCAAATGAATCGCAGGCTGCATTGAAAGAAATTGTAGTACAAAAACAATAATGGGGTCGAGAAAGTGTGTATAAAGTGTAAAAAGTTTGTGGAAACGTTTGGCAAATGAGTGCGATGAATCACTTTCTGTAGGAAGTGGTCATTCAGAAATAGAAAATGATAACACAACGGATAGTAGTTTCGAAGAAACTTGTGATGTTGATGAGTTCTCTGGACGCAGTAACGATGACAATTGTGATAACATTAATGAAGGAAATACTAATGATAGTTACAATCCAAATCCAAATATTGCATCTGCAAGCAGCCTGGAGTAACGAATAGAACCACCTGAAAAAAATGAAATTCAAATAATATTATTCGATGTGTACCTGGCTTGGCACAAAACATATAGTTGCTGCGACAAGAGAAGCTTTTCAGTTATACATACATATATGGCTGCAGTTACATACGCAGGAAATTGTGTACTGTTCCAACTTAGAAACAAGGCGTGTTTGCAATGGATAGTTAAAACGTGGACTGATATAACTGTTGTTGAACTTACTGCATTTTATGCATAACTTATTTATGCTGGAGTTGACAAAAGGAATGTACATATTTCAGTTTGAAGAAATACGAAGAATTATTAAATCTGACGATAAATGAACTCGAGTAACATGTTTAGAAATTGATAAATTCGCACTGGTGGCAATTTCGAATTTTACGAGGGAGCGTTTTTATATTCGCGGAATGAGCGGGTTGTAGAGGGGTGAGTAGGCGCATTGGGGGCGTAGCCTGTGCAGCGACTCATGATTAGTATAAATACGAAGTTTCATTGTTATTAGACAGTTAGTCTTTGAGCTATCGTCAACCAAGTAACATAATCAGGAGTGAAAAGTGAAATATGGAAAAAATCGAATATCGTGCCGTTATAAAGTTCCTTACCAGGCAAGGAAAATCAGTCGCGACTATAATGAATGAGATGTCATTAGTTTACGGCGACTCTTGTCCAGGAAAAACCATGGTGTACAAGTGGCATAGTTTATTTAAACAAGGAAGGGAATCCCTTGAAGACGACCCGAAGCCGGGCAGGAGCATTGAGGTGACCACGCCAGCACTTATCCAAAAAGTTGAACAAATTGTACTCGAAGATGCTCGACTAAAGAAGAAACAACTCGCAGAAATGGTTGGAGTATCCGATACAACAATTTTTAAAATCCTACACGATCATCTCGGCATGTCTAAGGTCAGCGCAAGATGGGTGCCGAGAATGCTCACGCCGCCGCAAAAACAACAGCGCGCAGAGTGTTCGCGTGCATTTTTGGACCTCTGTAATGAAGACAAAGATGGTGTATTGAGTGGAATTGTTACTGGAGACGAAACTTGGGTTCATCATTATGAACCTGAGTCCAAACAAGACTCCATGCAGTGGCATAAAAAGGGCACAGCACCTCCCAAGAAATTTAAAGTGTCACAATCAGCTGGGAAACACATGGCAACGGTATTTTGGGACTCGGAAGGAATATTGTTGATTGATTATAAAGATAAAGGTGTTTCTATAACCGGAGAATATTACGCTTCAATATTAGAGCGACTAAAAGAAGCCATTAAAGAGAAAAGACGGGGAAAATTGACAAAAGGTGTTCTGCTTTTGCACGACAACGCGCCCGTCCACAAGAGCCGCGTTGCGTTAGCTGCCCTGCATAAGGTGGGCTTCGAAATTGTGAATCACCCACCCTACAGCCCAGACCTGGCCCCGAGTGATTATTACCTGTTTCCGAATATGAAAAAAGAGCTGCGGGGTAAAAAATTTACTGCCGATGATGAAGTCAAGGACGCAGTTTCGGCGTATTTTGCAGATAAAGAGAAATCATTTTTTTATGAGGGTATAAATAAATTAATTGAAAGATGTAAAAAATGTATCCGTCTTGCAGGTGAATATATTGAAAAAGAAAAATAATTTGGTTTTTTTATTTCCACCCCTTGTCCCCCATTCCGCGAATATAGAAACGCTCCCTCGTAAATGTAATACTCAACAGGTATCCAATGTAACAATTGATAAACAACTTCTTAATTTTACAGACAGATGGATTCATTACATGCCAAGTAAGCCGTCCAAATATGGCTTGAAAATGTTTTGTATATGCGAATCTGTCTGACTTTGCTCTTGATGATTTAACTTATGTCAGTCGGTAACCTGAAGGAAACAAATAAGAGTCTGGAATTTGAAACAGTGAGAACTTTAGTGCTGAATGTTCACAATGCTGGTCTCAATCTAGCAATTAACAATTTTTAACGAGTGTTCCATTCGCGGTGTACATTTTTGGAAAAAATATTAATCTTGTACCCAATACCAGAAGCAATAGACAATATAACCGTGGAGGTAGTACAAATTGTTTTTACCAATATGAAGAGTGGATTTATGTTAAAAGTTGATGGTGAACATTTTGAACATTTGCTATAGTTCTACAACAATGTTTATTTATCTGTTTATTACAAATTCTTTTTAAATAAAGTTTCTGGTATACACTGGTATAAATACTACAAAAATATGAAATTTTTTCTTTCCTTCTTACATACAACATTCAGTTATTCATTTAAAAGAACTGTTAAATTATCTTGAATATTCAACAAATCCATACTAACTACTAATTGTTGCCAATTTCATTTTCTTTCACCCCCTATGGACACTACAGATTACTTGCAGGTAATTTTGACGGAGCCTGTGGTTGATTAGCTTACTCACTTAAGGTAAAAAACGCACACTGCTCAGTGTGCGATTTAGCTTTCGACAGTACAGATCGTGTACAGAATTTGTTTCGTGCGGGCTTTTACCGTAGTTTTCCAGGTGAGACACCGTTGAATTATCTGCTGATGGTGACAACTTAGTTGTCGAAATACGTATACAGAATACGAAAATTGATGTGGAAAGGGGTCATATACAATATCAACCTTAAGTCACTGATATTACTCATTAAATAATATTGCAACTTTAATAATTTAATTTCTTCAACTAAATTAAGTTAAATAAATTAAAAATTCCTTCAACTATATAAGGAAGTATCCGGTGGTATATCTAAAATATATAAACATTACACACGTTTAATTTTAGTGGAGTACAACTGTAATACTCTAGTCATAAAGGGCAGTAAGAAATACAAATTGTTAAAATGACTCGTCTTGTAGATGTTGTTGGTTGCACTCGCAATTTTATTAAATGTAATGAATTTTACAAAGCAACGAACAATATCTATAAGAGGAGTCATATATTAACAATTATTACAGTTGTACTCCATTCAAGTCAGTATATATACACACATATATCGAATCTGCATACCAAAATAAATACAGGGTGGAGCAAAAAGCATCATCTGATTTTCTTTCGATACAACTTTTGTTTAAAGTGAAAACTTATTTGGTTTTTAACTGATTATGTTTATTCGCACTTATCAGTTTTGTTTCAATTAATTGTGGAAAATTATGTCCGACAAATGACGGTCGCTAGCGTCCATGCAAATTTAGGTTCTTTTAGTTACATTTTGCATAACTGTGCGCAGCATTTGTGGTGTTGCGTTGTCAATTTCGGCTCGAATGTTATTTTTTAACTCCTCCACGGTGCGAGGCTTGATCGTGTACACCACAGACTTCAAATAACCCCCAAGGAAGAAGGCCGGAGCAGTAAAATCGGGAGATCTGACTGGCCAAGCCAAATCGCCAAAACGCGAGATTACACGCGCTGGGAAGGCATCCTTTACAATACGCATTGTGTCGCGTGCAGTATGACAAGCGACCCGTCCTATTGGTACCACATGTCCTCCAAATGCAGATCGTCAACTTCTGGTAAGAAAAATTCAGTTTGCATGACTCTACAGCGGTCACCGCTCACCGTAATAGCGTTACCGTCGGCTCATTAGAAAAAATAAGATCCAATCACCTTTTTCGACGTAAGTGCGCACCACACAGGAATTTTGAGAGGGTGTAATGGTGCTTCATGAATTACGTGTGGATTTTCCATCTCCCAGACTCGAGAATTTTGCCTATTCACGGTGCGTTAACACCACTGACGAATTATTACGCGCAAACATTGTCACAATTATCGCGCATTCTTGAGGCGTATATCGATTCATTATTATTCACTATAAATATCGCACGTCTCCATTTCACAAATGTCAAAACCTAACTGACATATAATACCATTTGCATAAATGACAACATTTTTCAAGAGGGTGATACTTAGTGCCCTACCTGTTTGTATGTACATATATATTTTTTAACTTCATATTTGTATTTATAAAGTAAACTTTTACCCACGCTTTTTGCAATAATAACATATATTCGACAAGCTAACCAAGGAAACAAATCCCATCTCCAATTATCAATTAATTAATAAAATTGATCTAAAAGTAATGTTAATGCAAAATAGTAAATTCACAATATAACCAAAACAATGATCTAAAGCATATGTGGGCAACCACCGGCCCGCGAGCCGGATTCGGCCCGCTGTAAAATTTGATCCGGCCCGTGAGACATTGTCGTATTATTTCGTGTCTGATATCTATTGCTAAAAATTATGAACACTACTTTAAAAAGCACTACTTTTAAACGAGGCCCGCGAACGTATTTGCACATTAAAATTTGGCTCACAACATGTCAAAGGTTGCCCATACCTGTTCTAAAGCATATAATGTCATTTTGGGAGTTTCTCCAAAGAAATGCATACTTTCTCGGTTAAAATTGAGTTATTAGGCTGCCTCCAAAAATCTTACTAGAACAGATACATATGTATTTAACTATTTTAAAATTATATTGCGGATTATACTCACGTAACACAAACACCAACTTTACAAAGTAGTTCGAGAGACACCTCTCATACAAAAAGTAGAAACTTTATTTAAACATTGTTAGGTCCACTGACGTTGTATGTTCAACAATATAATATACTAACATGCTCATGTATCTATGTAAGGACTGTATTACTCTTTAAGGGCCACTTACTGAAAGCACAGCACTAGTAAAACAGCTCCATGCAGACTTCGTAGCCTTGCATTGTTACATTGTCGGTGGTGATTGTCTTGCAAGTGTTGTAATTCCCACATTATTACCGGTTAAATGGCGTGAAACTTCTACGAAAGCCAGCTCTATTCTCTCAACTATAAAACTCTTACTGTTGGTATATTTCTAAACACTCACTACACAATATAACATTGAAATAAATTCGTTTCATTTCGAATAAAGTTTAACATTTAAGAATTATATTCAAGCTAAAATACAGAGATTCTAGCAGGAATGTTTTTGAACGCAACAAAGTACTAATTTTGTATTATTATATTTTAAAAACTATTTGTTTCTTTGCCATGGCCATATTTCACTTGTAATGAAGTAGATCATGACAATTGTACACTCTTATTCGTGTATAATGTATATTTTATATGGGATGTAAACATTGTAACGGGTGGGCCATTTAAAAGTTTAAATTTAAAAATGCAATAAAACAAAAACGGTTTGAAATTTTGCCAAATTTATTTTTTTGTTGTGAAGTGTAATTGTTCCGGTTAGAGATGAAATATTATTTCATTCATATATCTGCCGCGGCTGGCCTCACAGTACCCCATTCGATCGGACCAATTTTCGAGCACTTTTTCGAGTGTATGGGACCGTATCTTGGCAATGGCATCACGAATGTTGGCCTTCCAATGCTCAATTATCTTTGGTTTGTCGGCATAACAATTATCTTTAACGGCGCCCCACAGAAAATAGTCCAACGGTGTCAAATCGCAGTTTCTTGGCGGCCAATTGACATCACCATTTCGGCTAATTAAACGGCCATCAAACATTAGACGCAATAAATCGATTGTGGCATGAGATGTGTGGCAATTTGCACCATCCTATTGAAACCAAACATCGTTCACAGCAATACCATGAAGAGCGGGCACAAAAAGATCGGTTATCATGGGTGATAGGTGTCTCCATTGACCGTAATGGTTGCGCCGTCCTCATTTATAAAGAAATATGGGCCAATGATGCCTCCGCTCCACAAGCCGCACCAAACAGTCACTCGTAATGGGTGCATTGGCTTCTGTAAGACCATGTATGGGTTTTCTTGAGCCCCAAATACGGCAATTTTGCTTGTTAACGTATCCACCAAGATGAAAATGAGCTTCATCCGAAAAGATGATTTTTTTGGCGAAATCGACATCATCGTGCAGTTTCTCGTTGGCCCATCTAGCGAAGCGAAAACGAATTTCCGATCAATTGTCTTTGTTTTGAAAATAAATTTCCAATAAATCACAACGTTGCTCAAGCGTAAATCGATTCATTTCGTTCAGTGGAGATAATATACTGAATTTTATGACAGAATAGAATGACATAAGTATTGCCAGA
Source organism: Dermolepida albohirtum (assembly GCA_031893035.1). Lineage (NCBI taxonomy): Eukaryota > Metazoa > Arthropoda > Insecta > Coleoptera > Scarabaeidae > Dermolepida > Dermolepida albohirtum. The sequence goes on from JAVIWB010002605.1 coordinate 113,175, forward strand.
TTCGAAATAACCGGTGGTTCAAATTTAAACCGATAGATGGCCCACCCTTTAGCTGTCAATTACTGTTATATGCACACGTCTCTGTTTGCGTGGTCAACAGATGTTCTGATCGAAAGTAGAGAAAGTAGTGCAAGTGCTTTCACTACTATCCGAGAAGTGGACGTATAATTCGAAATACGTATGCAGAACACGAAAATTAATGTGGAAAGAAATTATATATCGACCTTCAGTGATTAAATTAATCAACCACAGACTCTATCAAAATTACCTTATCAGAGTAAATTTACCGCACACATAACAAGCATAATTTGAAATACAAATGAACGAGGCTTAATTTTGTCTATAAAGAATTAAATTAAAATATTAATACCTTTCTTTATGCACTTTCCGTTGCTAAAAGCTTATTCTAACGATTCTATGCTGTGCTATTGCAATTAAAGTCGCATTCTTTATACAGCATGTATCTGCTTATCCCCTTCTTAAAGAACTAAACTGACCAAATTGAGTGAACTAGTCACGTCACATCTGATTATGTCTACACCTGCATTTTCTCCTTAACCAGAACTAAGCCAATACTGGCACTTTTCGAATATTTTATACTTACTGTCTTAAGGTAAAAACTTTATTGGCCAATGATATTATTTCTTCTATTGATTCTATTTTAATTTCTTCCTTTGCGACCACATTTTTTAGTTTGTCCATTCTACTGAGCTCTAAAATCATATGTTCTTGTTTTACTTCCTTATTTATCCGTTAATTTCTAATTTTCTGAACCATATCGACGTTAAAAATTGTATATTTGTAAATATAATTTATCTTCAAAGGAACAAAGGAAACGGTCATAGAAAATTTATTCGCTACACTTTCACGGTGGTATTCGTACAATGTGTGGTAAATGTTCATGCGTGCTTATAGTTTTGGCTCGTATTTTTTACCCTAGCAACTACTTATTTAAATATTTATGTTCCCTCTTCTTCATATACATACAATTCCTCGTTTTTATGGAACGTCTTCGCATGGTTAGAGAGAATATCTCCACGTTTATACGGATACATATTCAATCGATTGCGTACAAATAATTTAAAAGAATGATACCGAACTCGGATCGATATAATTTCCTGCGCCGTTTAGTTCGCGTTGTCCTTTCTATATTCTAACACAGAAATTTGGCAATATTCAATATATAACCAAAATAAATTAATTAGTTTCATACGAAGCGATTAAATGAATTTTCTCTGTATTCATTGTATGATTGAACGAATTACGAGGGAGCGTTCTTATATTCGCGGAATGAGCGGGTTGTAGAGGGGTGAGTAGGCGCATTGGGGGCGTGGCCTGTGCAGCAACTCATGATTAGTATAAATACGAAGTTTCATTGTTATTAGACAGTTAGTCTTTGAGCTATCGTCAACCAAGTAACATAATCAGGAGTGAAAAGTGAAATATGGAAAAAATCGAATATCGTGCTGTTATAAAGTTTCTTACCAGGCAAGGAAAATCAGTCGCGACCATAATGAATGAGATGTCATTGGTTTACGGCGACTCTTGTCCAGGAAAAACCATGGTGTACAAGTGGCATAGTTTATTTAAACAAGGAAGGGAATCCCTTGAAGACGACCCGAGGCCGGGCAGGAGCATTGAGGTGACCACGCCAGCACTTATCCAAAAAGTTGAACAAATTGTACTCGAAGATGCTCGACTAAAGAAGAAACAACTCGCAGAAATGGTTGGAGTATCCGATACAGCAATTTTTAAAATCCTACACGATCATCTCGGCATGTCTAAGGTCAGCGCAAGATGGGTGCCGAGAATGCTCACGCCGCCGCAAAAACAACAGCGCGTAGAGTGTTCGCGTGCATTTTTGGACCTCTGTATTGAAGACAATGATGGTGTATTGAGTGGAATTGTTACTGGAGACGAAACTTGGGTTCATCATTATGAACCTGAGTCGAAACAAGACTCCATGCAGTGGCATAAAAAGGGCACAGCACCTCCCAAGAAATTTAAAGTGTCACAATCAGCTGAGAAACTCATGGCAACGGTATTTTGGGACTCGGAAGGAATATTGTTGATTGATTATAAAGATAAAGGTGTTTCTATAACCGGAGAATATTACGCTTCAATATTTGAGCAACTAAAAGAAGCCATTAAAGAGAAAAGACGGGGAAAATTGACAAAAGGTGTTCTGCTTTTGCACGACAACGCGCCCGTCCACAAGAGCCGCGTTGCGTTAGCTGCCCTGCATAAGATGGGCTTCGAAATTGTGAATCACCCACCCTACAGCCCAGACCTGGCCCCGAGTGATTATTACCTGTTTCCGAAAATGAAAAAAGAGCTGCGGGGTAAAAAATTTACTGCCGATGATGAAGTCAAGGAGGCAGTTTCGGCGTATTTTGCAGATAAAAAGAAATCATTTTTTTATGAGGGTATAAGTAAATTAATTGAAAGATGTGAAAAATGTATCCGTCTTGCAGGTGAATATATTGAAAAAGAAAAATAATTTGGTTTTTTTATTTCCACCCCTTGTCCCCTATTCCGCGAATATAAAAACGCTCCCTCGTACTATGCGAAAGCCTAAAATATTATTTAATGTTTTTTTATACATAAGGTTAATATTTTCATAGCATTTTTGGTTTCTAGGATGAGATTTGAAAAGAAAAAATTGTTAGCCATGTGTTAACATTATTTTATTGTGGTGTTTATTGTTTAATTGATGAAACTAAAAACTGCTGCGGCTTATAAAAATAATATATGCCACATGGAAGCTATTATTGCTTATGATCCTGTTGCGTTTTGTAAATTAGAAAAAGATGGGGCGAAATAAAAGTACCAAAACGACGGTGTGGAAGTATTTACTTCCAAAGTAATAGTCGATGATTTTACTCAAGTCTGTTCATACGTTTTTCAACTTTATTTGGGGTTGAATTTGATGGAGCCTGTGGTTGATTAACTTAATCACTAAGGTTGACATATAACCCCTTTCCACATTAACTTACGTAATTCTGTATACGCATTTCGACAACTAAGTTGTCATCATCAGCAGATAATTGCAAAGTTTCGCACCTGGTAAACCGCGGTGAAAAATACCTGTACGAAAACAAACTCCGTACGCGATCTGTACCGTTGAGAACCAAAATGTATACAGAATTACGAAAGTTAATGTGGAAAGGGGTTATATATCAACCTTAGTGATTAAACTTTGGCTTCTTCATCCTCTATGAGTTGAAATTCCTACCTACTATTACTCTTATTACGTGTAACGATGTCTTGAGAGGTGTCACAAATTTAAGAAAAATTTAACAACTGGACATGATGGTTTGCCAAGTTTTTTGATTAAAAACTGCGGCCGTGCGTTCTGTAAACTTTCATCCTATATGTTGCATGCTTCGAAGAGGAATTTAGCAGCTAATAAATATAAATAAATACTTTTAAACAGCGTAATTCTGCTCAAGATATCAGGGCATAATAAATGGTCGTCGATGATGTGTTAATATTTCGTTCATTTTCCTTTTATTAATTGAAGTTCGTATTCTCAAAATGTAACAGATATTACCGTAGCATGTGTAATCAATATTATCTCATTTCGACGAATCTTACATAACGTTTCTGAATGGCCTCTATACATCGTATGTAACATTAAATATGTAGACCCAGACCGTTGATACATAGTGTAATGTAGAACAGATAGAAATGATACAAACGGCAAATTGGATCAGTACTTGGAAATTATTGACATGTCATTGTATATCTTATCGTATTTGCTTTGTTGAATATATAGTTTAAGTGAGCGTCAAATGTAAGTTTACTATCTATTATTAAACCAATGTTCTTAACCGATGATGTTTTAGTGATAACTGTACCTGAGAAGTTGTAATCGAAAGGTATGGTAAAGATATTTTGTGTAAATGATATGTAGTGGTACCAGGAGAAATTTACTTGTAATTTTTTGATATCACAATATCGGTAGACGATATCTAAGTCGTCCTGGAAACGACGGCAATCTGTTAAAGAATGTATTTCGCAAGATAACGTCACGTCATGACCACATACCAAAAATTCGCAAAATTAAAAACACTTGCAATGTCACCAATGTAAATGTTAAACAATCGAAGTTCTAGATGAGAACCTTGAGGAACTTCAGACTCTATATCACCAATAGATGAATAAAAACCATTTACCTTAACTATTTATGATCCGCTTAATATAACGGGTGTTTTTTTAAGACTCGAGCATTTTAAATGATAATCCAAGACAGAAATATTGTTGGAATGAATTTTTTTTTTATAATCTAGATAATTTCATAGCATTTATTTTTTAAATATTATTTCCGGCATATGCTCGCCGCGGTTACTAGTTACATGGTCCATTCGATCAGTTCAATTACTGACTACTTTTTCCAATAAATCTAGCTGTATGGCGTCAATGGTGGCCTGAATATTGGCTTCTAATGCTTCATGAGTTACCTGTTTGTCAGCATAAACCATTGACTTAACATAGCCCCATGAAAAGTAATCTAGAGGCGTTAAATCGCACGAACGAGGGAGCCAATGAGCAGGTCCACTTCTGGGAATAAAGTTGTCACCAAATTGATTTTGCAATAAATCGATTGATAAGCGCGCTGTTGGAACCAAATGTCGTCGATGTTTAGCTGACTAATTTTTGGGAACAAAAATTCAGTCATGGATCGATAGCACTCGCCATTCACCGTAACGGCGGCTCCTTCCTCATTTCGAAAGAAATAGGGACCGATAATGCCGCCAGCGTGTAAACCACACCAAACAGTCAATTTTAATGGATGTAACGGTGATTCGTTAACGGCTTGAGAATAGTCTTTGATCCAAATACAGCAATTTTGCTTATTGACGTAGCCATTTAACCAGAAATGAGCTTCATCACTAAACACAATTCTTTGATTAAAATGCTCATCTTTGACAAGTTTCAAATGAGCCCAATCAGCAAAAATGCGATGCAAACGATGGTCGTTTGGCTTCAATTTTTGCACGAGCTGTATTTTATAAGCACGTAAGCGAAGATCCTTACGTAAAACTTTCCACGTAGTCGAAGGACAAAGGCCAACAAGTTGAGAACGACGACGAATCGACATTGCGGCGTCTTCTTCAATGCTTCGCGCTACAGCAGCAATATTCTCTTCGGTACGCACATTTCTTTGTATTGTTGATGGTTTTGAATCGAGAAGAGTAAAATTAGTGCGAAAACGTTCAATAACTGCACGAATTGCTTACTCACTAGGCCGATTATGTTGACCGTAAAATAGACGAAGTGCTTTATGAACTTCGCGACCAGATTTAATTTTTTAAAGTAAATTTCCACAATTTGGAAGCGTTGTTTGTTTGTTTAAACGATTCATGATGACTTGTCAAATCTTACTGAACAGAAATGTCAATACAGTTTGACATTATCTATCAAACCATAGTTATCGATATCGATAGTTCTCATGCAGCTTAAAAAACACCCACTACATGGAGTAAGCCAACGAAGCAGGTTGCCATACATTCCGACCTAAGCAAACAGTTTATTAGTGAATTATTCACCTTGTGATAAGACTAAAAACGCTGCTTAAAGTGGTAAATGCTTTACAACGTTATATGAATTATAGCTGCTATTTCTTTCTTTCCTTCTCACTTTACCCTCTCTAATAATTAATGTAATATTGTATATAATGAAGGGAATAATTATAATTAACGATTTCATCGCTCCCACTGTTTCTGTAATATATTTATGAGCGGTTAATTCAACAATTAATATTAATAAATTACCGAATGAATGGGTTCATTAATTATACCACAATTATTACATATATTCATATATGTATATGTAGTATGTACGAAAACCCTTCAATATTCTGTGAATACTATTACGCGCAATCGATAAAATTTATAATTGAATTTTAATTACATGAACTTTACACTTAACAAGCCACCAATTCAGTTTCAAAATTATCTCCAACAAATATTATCTTCACTTAATGAATATGGGAAATATTTAAACAACCTCGCAAATATTTTCAAAACTGTTTGATTTAATTTTCATTAGCAGATAATACAAAGAGGCGTCTAGCTTTTAATGTAAACCCAACATAGTTCACAACTCTATATTCTATTCTATTACTCAACATTACTCGAAGTCAATTTCATTCAATTCGTTCGGAGCAATGTCGAACTTGTTAAACCTGATAAAACACGTTACTTAAAAGCAGATATTATCTTCAAAAATAGAATATTTGAGTTGGATCGTTAATGTGCGACCGCAATTGTTTTTTACCTTAGTTTATAATACTAATTGACAGTTAAATATTATTACCTCCTTAGCTCGGTACGTAGGTGTTAAGGGGTTACATGTCCCCTTAATTAATCTAAATAAATAATGGAGATAATGTTATTTAATAGCAACTATTTTTTTTGCACATGGTGGGTAGTAAATTTATTACGAGCGCGTGTCTGGCTAGATGAAGCGCTGTAATAAATGCAAATAAAAAATAAGCAATCGCAGGAGTTAATAATTAGTAAAGTTTACAATGAGCATCAAAAGTACTTTACGTTACTTATTCTTTATCTCGCTCTATTAAATGGAAGTTATATCAGATGAGAAGAAACAACATCCGATTTTTATTGCTATATCAACAAATGAAGGAGCCACTCACCGAACCGTATGTAGTCTATTCGGTATTTTATAGAATTTTTTTACAGTATTTTAGGTAGTTATTGATTACGCCAATCTACATATATATATATATATATATATATAAATGAATGTTTGTCTGTATGTCTTTTTTAGAATCGTAAACTATGCATTTGATCATGCGATAATCTTTAGCAATGCGCATGAGCCCACGAAGGTTTCTAAGTTGGTACGACCAATTTTCGACAGATGGCGCCACTGTCATTCCAATTGGAAATTTTGCAAAACAATTAATGGATATTGAAAATGAGCAAATGCAAAATGATGAATCTACGCAATGTATCACCTTGCCATCAAACTTCTGTAAGATCACAGAAAGCATAGACGAATTAGTGCAAACAGTTTTCCCGAACATTGCACAGATCTACAAAGATCATTAGTGGCTCAGTACGCTTGCTATATTAGCGGGCAAAAACATCGATATCAATACCAACAACTTCACCATTCAGAATGGAATACCCGGCGAAACGACAACATATAAGTCCATCGATACTGTGGTGAATCAAGACAAAGTTGTCAACTATCCAACTGAATTCTTGAATTCGCTTGATTTGTCAGGCATGCCACCGCACGTTCTTACATTGAAAATTGGCGTACTCATCATTCTTCTTCGAAACATAAATCCACCACGACTTTGCAACGGAACCAGACTCTCAGTCAAGAAAATGATGAACAATGTTATCGAGGCAACAATTTTGATTGGAAAATTCAAAGGTGAAGACGTACTGTTGCCACGTATCCCAATGATCCCGACAAATATGCCATTCGAATTCAAACGTTTGCAATTCCCGGTACGACTCGCTCTCGCAATGACTATCAACACAGCACAAGGACAACCGTTGCAAGTGTGTGGATTAAATTTGGAGAATCCATGCTTCTCACATGGGCAGCTCTATGTGGCCTGCTTGCGCGTCGAAAACCTCCTGATTTATTCGTTTACACACCAGATGGAAAAACAAGAAATACTGTGTATCCCACAGCACTTCAGTAAATATCGAATTGAAACGAAACGCTGCAATGTCACAATTATTTCAAAATTAAAAAAATCAATAAAATGACTCGAAATGAATTGAATATTTGTGTAATGTCTTTTCTTCAAATTTATTTAGTTGGTGGCGTAGCAACGCGCGCAGGGTACAGCTAGTAGCTAATATATTTAATATAATTCTGTTCTTTTAATAAAGAAAAAAATCTGTCATTAAAAAAGGAATAATTTCAACATAAAAAATACAATCACGAAACAACCTAACTTATTTTATTGTCAAATAAATACGTCCCTTGAAGAATTAAGGAAAACATGTTAAAAATGATAAACTCGAAAAAAGTTTTCTCTTCCCGGCTCGCAGACATGATTTATTTTATGGCTGGTTTTAGTTTTATTGAACGGTTAACTTTACAGTGCGTCGTTTAAAACTTTTTACACTGAAAATTTAATGCGTTCTCGATTCGAACTTTAAAGAAACAGATATCTGCCGGATAAACTTTCCATTGTCATTATTTACACCGTAAAATATATGTGACGAATATAAAGCTTATAAAGCAATATTAAGACGTAGTCAATGGAAATAGTATTATGTGAAAACAATACAAATAAATCCCTCGAAACCAAACCATTTAAGCATTGTGAGATCTGCTTTAGAATATTTTCATGATTACTGTATAGTGTGCCGCATTTTACTTGAATCGGGCAAAAGGGGGAGTCGATGTACGAAATAAATTGTATGTTGTAACTTCCTAATATGCTACGTTAGGAACATTTCCGCTAATGTGCCTACAGCAACATCTTCCCTTTGTCCCAAAATTTCTGCGAGTTTATGCTTAATGAGTATAGACATATACTAAACTTATTCTCTGTGAAGTTTATAGTTTTTTTTTTTGTTGACACATTCAAATGTTCTAAAATTGTGCATGTAATTTTTTAAGAATATTTAGGAAGTAGACTACTGGATCACAGGAAAATATAGTAGTATGATACCTTATATGCTACATATTATAAAAGTTTGAGCATTTATGTCTGTATTAGTTTGATTAACAAGTTCATTCGGAGCTTAAGATGAGATTTAAAGTAATTTTTTTTATTAATAACTATCTACGATGGTAGTTTGACAAGCAGTGAGAATGGAAAAGAATTTTTTAAATACAAAATAATTTTTATTTTTCAATTCGATTCAATGCAATTCCGGAAGGCTTGCAAAATATTCATTTACGAAGATGATAAGCTCGTCGTTAGACGAAAATTTCTTTCCACCTAGTGCCGTTTTCAATTTTGGAAAAAGGTGGAAGTCGGAAGGGGCTAGATCCGGCGAATAAAGCGCATGCGGTACTAATTGGAAATGCAACTTGTGGATTTTGGACATCGCAACCGTACTGGTATGTGAGGGAACGTTATCTTGGTGAAACAGAATCTTTTTCTTTGCCATTGCTGGCCGTTTAACACGAATCTCAACATTTAATTTTTGTAGAAGTTCTGCATAATATTGTCCGTTTATTGTGGCACCTTTCTGAAGGTAATCAATGAGCAAAATGCCTTTTGAATCCCAAAAAATTGATGCCATCACATTATTTGCCGATAAAGTGGTTTTCGCTTTCTTTGAAGGTGCAGAACCATGTTCTAACCATTGTTTCGACTGTTGTTTAGCTTCGGGTGTACTGTAGTGTATTAAAGTTTCATCGCAAGTAACAAATCGTAATAAAAGTCAACCGGCTTCCGCAAACGCTCATTGGAATTGCGCAAACGAGTGAACTTTTGATCAGTCTTAAGCAATCGAGGCACCCATCTTGCCGAAAGCTGGGAAAAGCCCAACTCTTTCGTTAAAATGTGGTGTACACATTCTGTTGAAATGTTTACCATGTCTGCTATCTCTCTCACTTTGAGTCGTCGATCTTGCGTAATAATATTATGGATTTTTATAATCATTTCCTTAGAAGTCACGATTTTGGCTGCTCCAGAGCGCGCTTCATCAACACAGCTTTTTCTACCACGTTTAAATTCATTTACCCATCTACTTATAACGGCGGATGATGGAACAGATTCACCTAATGTTTCCCGTAACTCATCTTTTATTTCGGTAGCTTTCATATCCTTAATTACGAAGTATTTATTCACCGCACGATACTCTGCTTTATCCATTTTAACAAAACGACGTGTTGCTTCTTTTTCAATCAGCTGTCAAAAATAAACTAATCAACCGATTTATCTAAATATTGGAATGTAAACATATAAATAGGCAACCTAAATTATAGTGCATTTGTTTTACCAATTAAAATGCCACCTATGTGTCATTCTCACTACTTGTCAAACTATCCTCGTATAACTAATCTACTACGTATTGGTGGTTTCGATTAATGGTTTTTTCCAACTTTCTAGTAGTTTCATGGTTTTCTCTGGAAATTTTGGGACTTTTCCATTAAAAAGCGATCCAAGTGGTTTTGCAGAAGTCCCAATACCATACCATACCATTAAGACGGCACAATTTCGTGAGAGTCTGGTGGATGACATAAAATTCCAATCTACCTCCAGTAACTCTAAGCGACTTTGAAATGAAACATGTAATCTAGCATTATTGTGAAAAACTATACTTCTTTCTATCTCACAAGCGAGCAATCAGAGTCAGAAAGAAGGAAATATATAAACATTCGCGTTCATCTCACCAGATGTATAACTAAATTTTCAGGACGCGTGTATGTACAAAAGAAGGGGCACAATTTCCTGAGAATCTACTGTAACTTTAAGCGACTTCTAAATGAAGCATCTAATATCGCATTGTTGTGAAAAACTATACCTCCCTCTATCGTACAAACAAGCGATTATCAGAAAGAAGAAAATGTATAGACATTCGCGTTCATCTCGCCAGATGTACAACTGAGTTGTCATGGCCCTTATATGAACAAAAGAGCACTTTAAACGTGTCGTGACAACTTAATTGCACATTTAGTTTGTACGATAGAGGGAAGTATAGTAGTTTCTCATTTTTTCAAAAGATACACTGCACCTACGGGGAATAGTTCGTTAATGAGGTCGAAGGATACTTAAAGAAAATTAAATTACTCGAAGCTTTTGAATCACTCTCTTACGTGTATAGTATTGTTTTGTTGAAACACTATTCTTATCTGAGCACATCCTAATTATTTCCGCCTTTGATTTTTTCTGAAAGCAATACCTGGTATATATCTGTATGTTTTTCTTGTGTGGTAACATCCTATAATATAAAATATCCCTTTTTAGTTTCATCAAACGCGAAGCATAACCTTGTTTGAATGAAAACCTTGTATTGATTGAGATTGGTGTGGTTCGCCAAACTTACTTCAGGATCTTTTTCATTCAAGATTATTATAAACGATCCATTTCTCCTCTCCAGTCATTAATAACTCCAAGAAAGACCTGTTTTCGTACCACACTATGCGTATCTACTTGTGACTCACTACACAAATAGATGAACAATGTATTCTATTTTCTTCTGATAGCTCTCATGGAACCAATATCGAGTTTTTTCACTGTACCAAGCTTACGTAAGTGCACTGATTGTCCTATATTTAGTCTTCCGGCCATTTTCTGAGTGTTGGTTTATGGTCTCGAATCAACTATATTTGCTCGAAATTTGTAGAAACATGTCGACCGGAGGGAGGAACACCTGCAATATATATTTGTCTCAAAATGCAAAGCCAAATGCAAAAGCAAAACGCACACATAGTGTGCATAAACAAAGTTATATACACACTGCAACATATTTGTATTAAATAAGACCTTCCGTCTGAGAATTAATATCCACATTTACGTTTAGAAAATAAAGGGTTTTCCAATAAGGACTTGACAACTTTTTTTCAAAATAAAATGCAGACTATTTGAGATATTTCAAAAACTTTATTATCGGGTTGAAGTACAATCAAAACATTTATGAATGGAACTCGACTTCGTTTATACGGCCACTGCGGGCACGTTTGCAGCGGTCGATTCGTTGGACCCAATTTTCGATGACTCGGCCACACAATTCGGCCGAAACGGCTGCTATTTCGCGTTCAATGTTGGCTCTGAGCTCTTCCAACGTTGTCGGCTGGTTGGCATAGATCAATGACTTGACGTAGCCCCAAAGAAAAAAGTCTAGAGGCGTTAAATCGCACGAACAAGGCGACCAATCGACTGGTCCATGTCTTGAGATAACACGCTCATCAAACTTACTCTTCAATAAATCGATTGTAACGTGTGCTGTGTGGCTTGTGGCAACGTCCTGCTGAAACCACATGTTGTCCAAGTCCATGTCTTCCAATTCGGGCCAAAAATAATCGGTAATCATGGCGCGATAACGATTACCATTCACAGTAACGTGACGATCATTACGGCATGCAAACCGCACCAAACAGTTATTTTTTGTGGATGAAGTGGTGTTTCATGAAGCACATGTGGATTTTCACCCGACCAATGACGCATATTTTGCTTATTGACGAACCCATTGAGCCAAAAATGAGCTTCGTCACTGAAAATGATTTTGCGATGAAATTGATCATCTTGGCGCATCTTTTCCAGAGCCCAATCGGAGAACGTACGTCGCTTCAAATGATCCATCGACTTCAATTCTTGAGTCAGCTTGATCTTGCATGGGTGTAAACCAAGATCCTTACGCAAAATTCGCCATAAAGTGGTCTGGGCGATGCCCAACTCTTGAGAACGCCGTGGAATTGACTGATTTGGATCATTTGCTACGGACGTTTCAGCGGCAGCGATATTTTCGACACTTCGACCAACCCGTTGTCTCACTGGCACGGCAACATCACACAACGAATATGTAGACTCAAATTTTTGCACTAAACTTGTTACTGCCTGTCTACTAGGGCGAGAATTACGACCGAAAATCGGAGTGAACGCTCTTAAAGTAGCGGTCATCGACTCCGAATTTCTGTAGTAAATTTTTATAATTTGCAGACGTCGTTCGTTCGTGTACTTTACCATGATGAAAATGTTAAGTTTACTGAATAAATTGACAGTGACAGTTTGATGATTAGTGAAAGGGTGCGTTCACAAATTGAATTAAAAGTTGTCAAGTCCCTATTGGAAAACCCTTTATAAGTTAAGCAGCATCTTTACTTAAAAAAAATAAAAATAAAAGTTCTTTTCAAAATATTACGCATACCAGTACAATATCGTCCTTTTTTTATTATGTATTGGTACTCCTATAAGAAGTAATGTTTAAATATGTTCGAGTATCATATAACCCACAACGACAAAACTAATGCACTATTTGTAAAACACAATTTTATAAAAATTACAGGACATTTCTGAACTCATTCTCCGATAGTTGGCTTTGAATTTTACTATGTTCACAAACGAACTAAATAAAGTTCCTCCAAGGAAAATACCACCAACATATTCTCAAATTGCATTTCCCTCCTTTTCATAATATTTCCATCAATAAATTCTAACTGCTATCCAACCATTTAGTGTGGAATGTGTTGGGTAATGTGCGGAAACCCAAAAATACTCCACAAAACGTGTTACCTCTATTGCGCTTTCACTATACATTATGAATGTACATACGTACGTTCGAGAAATTCACTCGACCGAAGACCCTAACAAAATTGAATGCGAAAGAAAAATATTAGATTCGAGTCGTATGCCTTGCGGACATGGATTTTACGTTAGCATTTCGAGGCATGCATATTGTACGTTCTCCACACGTAGAAGCTGCAATAATCAAGAATAAAGAATAGAGACGAGAGAGCAACAAGAGCGAACAGCATTTACGGAAAATTGAAGGGAAAAAAACGTAATAAATTTAAAATACACCACTAATTTTTAATGAATTCCGTCGAATGAAATCATTCGTACAATTCGATTGTCACGAATGATGGAAGGATTTCGATAAACTTTGCAAAGAGTCATGCATTGTAGCGGAAAATTTAATTACGTTTTGTTCCACGGACTATTGTAGATAACGCGAGATTAATTTTCTACTCAATTATAATTGTATTTTCAGTCAAGAGATGTTAAAACATTTTCATTTGTTTAATTTATTAAATGGTATTGGGGGTACGATATTTTATGAGTAAATGTAAAGTAGCCCTGTAAAATATATACTATTTTATTCGCTAATACTTTTGGAATAAATTAAAATAAAGTTCTCGTTTTCAACGAAAATGCAGCGTAATATTGATGTCGTTGGATCCCTGGATGAGTACGTGGGTAAGGTGAAAAATTCTCGGCCTGACAATGAAAGACTGCGATTTAAATTTAAAAAATGATTTTATTTTTCTACATAATCTCCCTTGAGTTCAACACACTTGGTCCAGCGTTTTTCTAACATCAATATTCCTTCACGGAAGTGAGAGCCTGGAAGGCTGTCAAAATATTCTTCTACGGTTCTTTCAACTTCTTCGTTGGATGTAAATCGCTTTCCAGAAACAATTTTTTTCAAATTTGGGAATAGATGGAAGTCTGAGGGTGCCAAATCAGGAGAACAGGGAGGATGGCCGAGCAAATCGTACCCCAAATCCCGCAATTTTCCCATCGCCAAAGCACTCTTATGTGCGGGTGCGCTGTCCTGATGAAAAATGATTTTTTCTTCTTGAAACCAGGCCTCTTCTCACGAATTTTAGCATCCAGCTGGTCAATAAGGTTAGAGTAATATGCGCCTGTAATTGTTCTGCCTTTTTCAAGGTAATCAATTAACAATATTCCTTTTGCATCCCAAAACACGCCGGCCATGACTTTTCCGGCAGATGCGATCGACTTCGCTTTCTTTGGCGCTGAACCACCGGCTTCCACCCACTTCTTCGACTGCTGTTTCGTTTCTGGCGTGTAGTAGTGGACCGATGTCTCATCCATGGTGACAACTCACCGCACAAAATCGGTCGGATTCTTGTTAAATCGGTCCAAATAATGATCCGAAAATCATTTGCGCATTTGCTTTTGATCGACATTCAGCAAATGCGGCACCCATCTTGCGCAGAGCTTTCTCATCTCTAATTCTTTGTGCAAAATGTTTCGCACCCTCTCTTCCGATATCCCCACAGCCTCAGCTATCTCAATCAGTTTCGCTCGCCTATTGTCCAACACAATATCATGTACTTTTTCGATGATTTCTGGTGTGGTTGCGATTTTTGGCCGTCCTTCACGTGGGTCGTCTTCGAGGGACGTACGACCACGTTTAAATTCAGCTGCCCACTTTTTAACGGTTGACATCGAAGGCGCAGAGTCCCCGTACACTTTTGTCAAGTTCGGATGAATTTCTATAGGAGTTAAACCATCCAAACCAAAGAATTTTATAACAGCACGATATTCAAGTTTATCCATTTAAAAAAATAACACGCACGACGTCTACTACAAAAATTCTTCCAAACAAACTACTTGAGAGAACAAGTTGAAAGTTTTCATATGAACTAAAGACACATGCAGCCACGCAGGATACATAAATTTCTGTTAATTGTAACGCCATCTCTGTGTCAGGCCGAGAACTTTTCACCTTGCCCACACAACAGTTCGTATTTAATACTTATAAATAACATTTATAACGGACAATTTTGATGCATCTATTATATATTGAAATTATTTAAAATCCCTGAATATATATATATATATATGTATGTATATATATATATATATATATATATATATATATATATATATATATATTAAATGCAACTGTTATCAGTTGTATCGGTCTGTTGAATAAAGACTCAAATAATTTTAGTTTTCAATACTCTATATTTCGCTGCCAAAACCTTTGCAGCTTCCTCAGGAGTGTGCTACAAATGGACACCAACAGTACTGGCAATTACAATTCAATTGTTAATACTTACAAACTAAAAGGAGTCATACGCTGGCTGATTCAAAAAAAATGGGCAAGAATTCATATGCACTAGCACAGCACTGCATCGATGACTCACATACGTTTGACTTTGAAGGGGTTAAGATTCTGGAAACCGAAAACAATTATAGGAAATTGGAGATGTATCACATTAACAAGCACAGAGAATGTGTCAATTACAGGTCGTATGACAGATTACACGTAATCGACTGCAACATATTAAGGATACTACACCATTAATGATCGAATCAAGGCTATACGTGTTTCGACAACTAAGTTGTCATCAACAGCAGATAACTAAATAGTGTCGCACTAGAAAACTACGCCAAAATGCCCTTACGAAAACAAATTTCGCACACGAACCGTACCGTTGAAAGCCAAAACGCGCACTGTGTACGTTTTGGCTTTCAAGATTTGACATCTACTCAGTGTTGCCACCCGACCAAATTAATATTTCCACGATATAATGCTTACTTGCCTATAATGCTTAGTTTTCGATAATTTCAAGTTAATTATAATAATTGTTACTAAACTGTGCGCAATGGAATTTTTTATTATTTTTCCGTAATCAGCGTACAAAGAACTATTAAAACCACTGTAACCTCTGTAACCTATGTAATTTATCATTTTTCTTCGATAATTGCTTGTATTCATCAATAGGTCAATAAACATCTCTCTATCTATCTAATGTTATTTGACCCAAATAATTGTTTATCTAATACGTAAAATACTTATTATTATTACTATTATATAAATAACAAAAAGCTTTCAAAATAAATCCAATGCTAAACTAATTATTATTATAATTAAGGGGCTTAATCTGCCTGTATATGATACGTAAAGATTATCCTCTGTTGGACGTAATCAAAATCATGTAACAACCAACAAGATCCCTTATCGGTCCCTTAATTTTCAAACTAGACAGTTTAGTTATGGCGATCGGTCGGATAAGAGATAGGTAGCAGCGTGAAACCGTCTGGGACAGATCTGTTAAGCGTCATTTAAATCAAATTATGAAGTTACCAGTACCCACCTGTCCCTAAAGATTAAAAATAAGTGAACTTAGAGGACAAGGAAACAACCCCCATCCTCATAGAAAATGGGAGACTCTAATAATGACCTATAATAAATCAATCAATTCAATTATTACATTAGCATGTGAAATATCTACACAAAGAACCTTGTTTGTGTCCTCTAGAATTCTAAATGTAAGACCTTTTTAAAAATTAGGCTTCTTCCCAATATCTAGAATGTTGCGCAGATGATAGTGATTCCAAAACCCGAAAATAAATCAATCCGATCAGATTGTTACTATTTATATCAAAGGTCTTCCAAAAAATATCTGGTGAGTTTGTAATTAATATTTTTAAAAATGTTTCTTAGTAATTTTTTTCAAATTCATAATACAGGATGTTTCAAAAAGAATATACGTATTTCGAATGTATGTATATATTTATTAAACTTTAAGACATGCGAATATGAAACTTTACACACATATTTACGAACCTTTCAAGTTCAGATTACGGATATTCAATATCTCCTGCATTAGCGACACGTACAATATCACATCGATACTCAAATTCCTCCTATACTCAGGCAAGCACGTCCTTCGTCACTGATGTTATGGCAGTACGGATCCGGTTCTTCAACTCTTCCAGGTTCTGTGGGAATGGTGGTACAGAAACGTTGTCTTTAACGAAACCCCACGGGAAGAAGTCACAGGGTGTCAAATCCGGTCACCGTGGAGCCCAGCTGAGACATGCTAAGTCGCCAGCTCGTTTCATCATTCGAGTTTCATCCAGATATTCACGCACTTGGCGACTCCAGTGAGGGGGTACCCCGTGCAGCCTCGAAAATAACCAGTTTTGTAACATAGCGAGATACTGCTGACCGTTAACCGTGTTTCCATCACAGAAGAATGGGCCGTAAACAGATGATCGAGATATCGCACAAAACACATCGATTTTAGGCGAATCTCGTTCTTGTTCAATGGCTGCATGTGGGTTCTGTAGACCCCCAAATTCGAACATTGTGTTTGTTTACCAGACCACTAACACGGAAAGTCACTTCATCACTGAAGACGATGCGTTGTGCGAAAATATTATCATTGTCAATAGCATCATGAATCTTGTTTCAAAATGCCACACGTTTCTGCGCCTGGAAAGAGCTTCGAACCATCGACTTCTCCGGATAAATATCTGAAATCTATCTCTCTTGCCACATACATCGCAACGGATCATAGTATTATTGTTTATAATATTATTGAAACTATTTCCATTTCATGCTCTGTTTTCTATTATTATAAATACATATTTTTTAGGCTACTCAAAACCATAGATTATAAATGCCTTGCAGGTAATTTTAATGGAGCCTGTGGTTGATTAACTTAATCACTTAAGGTTGATATATAACCCCTTCCACATTAGTTTTTATATTCTGTATAGGTAGTTCGACAGCTGAGTGGTTGTCATCAACAAACTAAGGCAAAAACCCGCACGATTCAATCAACCTTAAGTGATAAGAAATGCTTTACTTTAGATTTTCAAATTTTCTTTTATGTCTAGCAATAATCTTCATACAAATTGCCAAAATTATTATTTTCGCAATGAACGTACATAGTCGCAAGTATTCAAACTTTTTCGTTACTTTACCATTACACGCACTTTGCCTCCATTTTCTCAAACAATTTTGATGTCTATATAAGAACCACTTTTCTAACTAGACGGAGGTGACGTTTTAATGAAATGTCATAAAATGACTTGCAAACTTCTTTTATTATCCGCCTTATTACTTTATCCCGTACCTGCACCGCTCCCGTCCTCCTATTCTCGACACTTTAATAAACTCAGTACGCGCCAGAGAGCCTCCACTTCACACCACTCCACTCTTAATTTCTCGTCTCGGATACGAATTGAAATATTTGAATGAGCAGAACCTGTTACAGCTGTGTTTTATTATTCGATTATGAAATATATTATCGAATGAATAAATCTTTGCCTTAATTCTCTGTACCGTAAACCGTACTGTACACTGCGTACTAGCTCCAGCATCGCTTCTGTTCCGATTATATAAATTCCAGTCTCCTCATTAGCACTGCTGTATATTGGATTATATTTAATCAAATATGCCAAGGTTTCTTCATTTTTGTTTCGAATTCACTTACTTTGGATAATTTGTATTTGTAGCAATTGTGGATTCTAATTTACATACTTCTGTCATCATTTGAGAATGATAAACATCGATGAAAATTGGATTAAAAGATTTAACCTACTGCAGTTGCTGTTACTTATATGGCTATAGATGACACAGCCTGTTCCTCTGTCTTTATTTTACGAATATAGATTTTAACAAAATCGTTAAAAATGTTGATGTTAATAATTATATATAAATAGATAATTCAGTTCTTTACAACAGGAAATTAATGAAAATGATCTGCTGTTATGCCATCATTAATAAAAAACACAGAAATTAATTAAAAACTTCTGCCCTGGAGAAGGACTGGGACCGATATAAAAGTTGAACTGGATTCAATTCTGTGTGAGTCTGCTCCTTCGTTTACAACAGTTAAATATTGGGTGGCAGGGTTTAAACGAGGCCGTACGAGATACCAAGGTAAATATCGCAGTGGTCGACCAAATGAGGCGACGGCTCCAGAAATGGTGAAGAAAATCCACAAAGCGGTACTGGATTAAGGTCGACTGAAACTGCGTGAGCTAGCAGACTAGTGGGCATTTCAAAAAGTACGGTACATCGCATATTATCTGAGAATTTGGACGTGAGAAAGCTGTGTGCAAGATAGGTGACACGTTTGCTCACAGTCGAGCAAAAACAGTGTTGTGAAGATGTTTCAATTGAGTGTTTAACAATGCTCCACAGCAACCAAGCAGAATTTTTGAGTCGTTTCATAACCATTGACGAAACATGAGTCTATCGCTTCACGCCGAGATAAAAGAACAATCAAATTAATGGACTCAAAAGGGAGAACCGGTACCAAAGATGGTGAAGACCGTTTCATCTGCAGGGAAGGTCATGGCATCGGTTTTTTGGATGCGCGTGGAATAATTTTCATTGACTATCTTCGAAAAGGAAAAACTATCAACGGCGAGTATTATGCGAACTTATTGCACCGTTTGAGTGAAGAAATCAAGCAAAAACGGCAGCATTTGACTAAGAAGAAAGAAAGTTGTTTCATCAAGGCAATGCACTAGCTCACAAATCCGTTATTTAAATACCCAAAATCAATGAATTAAAGTTTTAATTGCTAACTCATGCACCTTATTCCACAGATTTAGTCCCCTCGGATTATTTTCTGTTCCCAAACTCGAAAAAATGCTTCAGTGGTCAAACATATTCCAACGATGAAGAATTGATGTTGGCAGTTAATGGCTATTTTGAGGACCAAGATAGTTCTTATTATAAAAAGGGAACTTATTGAACATCGCTGGGAAAAGTTTATAGAGCTGAAAGAAGATTATGTTGAAAAATAAATATACTTTTTTCTAAAATTTTTGTGTTTTCTTTGTTAGGTTGGGTACTTCTGGGACCACCCTCGTACCTGACATACAAACAACAAGAATTGCAGTCGCATTCAACTAAAATTACACTATAGATCCTTAAATGAATCTTGGTCAACAAAATTGTATTCCATAGAAACAGAGCATATATAATAATAATAATAATAATAATAATATGCCTTTATTTCCCAAGAAGTAATTATACAAGTAATATAAATACAAAATATTCAACTGAATGGAAAATCCTAAGGGGTGGTTCAGATGGATGACTAGAAGTCATCCCCTGCTCTAACACCAAACCCTTAAATTTATAAAGAAATATAAATAACAAAGTAATTGCCTAATACTAAGAACTAATAAAAACCTAACCCCATCCATCATAATTCACCAAGTCAGCACATTTCAACGATGAACTTTATGTGTATAATATCTAACTAAAGACAATGTCACTACATGTAATATCTCATTTTTCAACAATTGTAACTTAACCAGTTACTATATCCCCGCAATATTACATTTGGTTCGTGTATTTTTTCGTTATTGTATATATTTCAGGAACGTTTCAAAAAAATCACTAATGTTGATGCATACATTTACATTTGAAATGTACATTTTCACAAAGCAGCCTGAATTCAGTATGTAAAAATACAAATTCATAATGCTTTATGTAAATACATACATATATACGTGCATACTATCATAGATGTCTTATTTACATTCTTGTTCTTATACACAGAGACATGACATGTATTTTTATTTGAAATAATATTTAATCTACTCCTTATGGTATGTGTCTTCAAAGCAGAAATGATATATTCCCATATTCACATAATAAACTTTCTACATTTTAGTTAACTTGTGAATTTTTTCGTGGGAACGTGAATATAAAATGTAATATATTTTAAGGAAGAATTAAATTCTTAATTAAATTTATAATTTTATAATTACTTTTTACGCGAGAAAAAGATGTAGAAAAGAATAGTGTAGCTAGATTGGATGTGGGTCGCCTTATGTAAACTTAAATGCATGGTTAATTACGTGCGAGTGAAGAGGTCTAAATGTGAAGAATCGCATATACTTGAGCTAGACCAAGTACGTACCTGCATCACGGATTTCATCATTTCAGCTGAGTTAGAAAATACGAGAGTGGTCTTGAAAGTTTCCGACCTCAACGTGAAAATGGCAGCGCTTATCAATAAAAGCTAGGGAATATAGTCGCGGATCTATTGTCAGGTACTCACCGGAGTTTCAGCCATTTTGGACGCGCAGTTGTTATTTGACAGTCGTTTGTGTGAGTCGATGTGAGTGTCATTAAATATTTGATTTTGAAGCGCAATACGCCTACGCAAATCAAAGATGAGATGGACTCTGTATACGGGGACTCTGCACCATCATTTATCAGAGTGAAATTTTGGGCAGCTGAATTTGAACGTGGCCGTACGAGCTTGGGAGACGATGAACGTTCGGGACGTCCAAAAACTGCAACTACTTGTCAGTAGTTGCACCAATTGGTGCTAGACGACCGTCGAATTAAAGTAAGAGAGATAGCGAAGCTATGAATATGTCCAAAAAACGTGTTTGTCGCATGTTAAATCAAGATTTAGGCATGAGAAAGCTGTCCGCGCGTTGGGTGTGGCGTTTACTAACATTAGACGAAAAACGTGTTCGAATGAACATTTCCAGCGCAGTTTAGGCGCAATAAATTCAAGTTTTGACGCCGATTAATTACTGCAGATGAAACTTGGATACATCATTATACGCCCGAAACAAAAATACAGATTGCAAAGGGGGAACCGGCTCCAAAAAAAGCAAAAACTGTTTTTTCGGCTGGGAAAGTGATGGCGACTGTTTTTTTATGGAATTACCTTAATCGATTACCTTCAAAAAGGAAAAACTGTTACAGGAGCATACTACGCATCTTTACTTGATAAGCTGAAGGCAGAAATTGTGGAAAAATGGCTACATTTGCAGAACAAGAAAATCCTCTTTCACCGAGACTTTTTGCACCGTTTCATAACCATGGATGAAACATGGGTCCATCACTTCACACCCGATACAAAAGAGCAATCAAAACAATGGACTCAAAAGGGAGAGCCGGTTGCAAAAAAGGCTGAGATCGTTTCATCTGCATACAAGGTCATGGCATCGGTTTTTTGGGATGCGTGGAATAATTTTCATTGACTATCTTGAAAAGGGAAAAACTATAAACGGCGAGTATTATGCGAACTTATTGTAGCGTTTGAGCGAAGAAATCAAGCCAAAACGGCCACATTTGACTAAGAAGAAAGTGTTGTTTCATCAAAGCAATGCACCAGATGACAAATCCGTTATTGGAATGGCCAAAATTAATGAATTAAAGTTTGAATTGCTACCTCATGCACCCTATTTGCCGGATTTAGCAACCCGCGGATTATTTTCTGTTCCCAAACTTGAAAAAATGGTTCAGTGGTCAAAGATTTTTATTATTAAGAAGTGATATCGGCAGTTAATGGCTATTTTGAGGAGTTCTTGTTATAAAAAGGGTATCGAACTTATTGAACATCGCTGGCAAAAGTGTATAGAGCCGAAAGGAGATTATGTTGAAAAATAAATATATTTCTTTCCAAAATTTTTGTGTTTTCTTTGTTGGGGCCACCCTCGTATTTCGACAACTAAGTTGTCATCATCATCAGATAATTAATCACAGTGTCGTACATGAAACCATGGTAAAGCCCACACAGAAACAAAGTCAGTACCAAACTTACACTGTCGAAATCCAAACATTAGTGTGACACAAGTTCCTAGAAAAGGCTTATGCCGTACATTTCCAGATGCGGCGCTGTTTAATTATCTGCTGATGATGACAACTTACTTGTCGAAATGCGTATACAGAATACGAAAATTATTGTGGAAAGAAGTTATATTAACCTAAAGTCACTAATTTAATCAACCACAGTCTCCTTTCAAAATTTACACTCAATTAATAACTCGTTAGAAAGAACATACTATATGTCACGAATTAAATTTAATACGCTCGAAGAAACAAGCATTGTTTAATACGTTCTAAAAATGAATAATAATTTAAATGTGGATTGTCTAAACTTAATTAAAAATGTTAATAATTGGAGAAAATTAAATAGCTAGGTGACTATTTTTAAAATGAAAAACAACTATAATTTGTTGAACGAAGATAAAAGTCCGATTCCATATTCGTATGTACGAATTCCTGGAATAGGTCCAACAAGTAAAAAAGTACCAGCGGTGTGAATATTAGATTTTAAGAAAGGAAAATAACCTATTGATGTTATCGTGAAACTCAGTGGTCGAGTAAGTATGAGCCTCGCGTTTTAATACGATATTTATGTCTACTACTGAAGATGACAGTTAAGCCCTTGAAATACGTATCTAAAACATAAAACATTAATATGGTAAAGATTTTTGATTATTTCTAAAGTTTCAATAATACAATAGAGCATATCTATTTTTATTTTGTTAGTCGAGGGACTATTGTTTCACCCACAACAAAAGTTAAATTCAAAACTTATTATTTTATGTCATACAATTTTTGCATGCCTTTAATCCATAACAAAAATATGTTTCTCAAACAGCGAAATCAGCAACATACTCCTGTAATATTGGCAACTTTCTAACAAGATTAGACTTGACGCATGTCAATAAGATATAACATTCTTTTATACTGGACCTTGCAGCAATTCGCTTTTACAACTCCGTAATAAATTTTCGTTCGTCGCGAAAAATGAGCAAGTAAGAAAACCATACAAACATATTATGTACTCGGTTTACTTTATATCACATCACCATCATCCCAGGGTTATATTCCGTCTTATTAAGTTTGTTGTTTATTTAGTTTACAATAATAAAACTTCGGATGGAAAATATCTAGTTATTGAACGTTCAACCAATGTCATAGATTCGTTGTCGAAAATAGTTTTCCCAAATATCAATACTACTGAATACTGCACACACACATGCAACCATGCTCAGATGTATTAGACAGCCCAGGTAAAAACCCTTATTCTCGGTATTATCCAAGTCTGACGGAAATTAACCGTAAAAATAGTTAATGGTATTTACAGAAATGCGTTTTTGAATACCCTAGTTAATCCCCTATTGAAAAGAATAGGTGGAAAGGGGAAATTGTGGATTTTAGAAATTTAGTGTCATTCTAGCAGTGTGTGAGCAACGTGCGTTTGTGAGTTTGTGGTAGAGATCAATTAGATTATCCTATTTTTTCACGTTGTGTCAGTTATTTGTTGAAGAAAAATGCCTAAAACACGCGAGTTGTCGGTAGGGGAACGCGCCCAAATAGTGCTACTGCATTCCCAGAAGTTATCAATAGCTGCAATTGCAAAAAAAAATGTTCGCGATGTGCAGTCCGTACAACCATTAGTCGCTATCAGGAGAGTGGGTGGTTTGTTAACAGACCAAAAAGTGGCAGAAAACCCTGTACCTCGATTAGAGAAGACAGAATTTTACAAAGACTGGCTCTCAGTGATAGGAAAAAATCGTCGAAACAGCTCGCCAGTGTGCTGAAACAGCGTTATCGCGTAACAGTTTCTGCGCAAACAGTGAGAAGGCGTCTCCAGCGTGCTGGTTTACGGTTTACGAGGGTGTAAAGCGCGACGTAAACCGCTTTTAAGTAACGCTCATAAAAAGAAGCGGTATTTATGGGCCAAACAACATGAAAATTGGACAATCAAGAAGTGGTCGAACATTCTTTGGTCTGATGAATCGAATATCGAGGTATGTAAGTACATCTTCATGACTAATATTCTTATCGTTGTATGCAATTCAGTCTACATGTAACATTAAACAAAATTAATCCTGTCTAAGTGCTAACTTTCTTCTTTTGCCTGACAGCCTGGGGGACTACCTGAGACGCTATACGTTCAGCGTAGGCAAGGGGAAGCTTATGAGCCACAATGTATCATTCCCACAGTAAAAGTGGTAGTATCATGGTTTGGGGTTGTATGTCTGCATACGGTGTTGGAGAAGTGTACCTGTGCGATAGACGGATGAATAGCCGACGCTACTTAGCCATGTTGGAGGAAGTATTAGAGCCGTCTGTGCTAAAACTCTTCGACCAGGATATTCCACAATAAATTTTTCAGCAAGATAATGCGCCCTGTTACAAATCGGGAGCTGTAATGCATTGGTTCGAGGAAAACACAGTGGAGGTATTGGATTGGCCCTTCACAAAGTCCCGATTTGTCGCCTATTGAAAATTTATGGCGTATCTTAAAAACTAAGATCACGGAACATAAATGCCTGTCAAAAGCAGAATTATCAACAAAAATTCGCGAAATATGGGCTGCAATACCACCGGCAGAGTGTTATAATTTAGTAGCAAGTATGCCTCGACGAGTGCGAGCTGTCATTAAGGCCAAGGGCGGAGCGACAAAATATTGATAAATTGTACTATATCACTAAATAACACTTTGTACATAATCTTCACAACAGTTTTATTTTCCTCACCTCTCTTTTGACTAAACTATATAAACTATATATGTATGTATGTACATAAATTCGTAAGGTGTCTAATACATTTGAGCATGGTTGTATACTTATATATAAATTTTAATTACACGAAAAAGTGTTTATATTTACATATTTCTTCCTTAAGTGTGTGAAATTAACAGATAAATCGTAAAAGAGATTAAATTTCGTAACTAAAGATATATACAATGCCATACGGAATTTTATGGGTGCTAATAAAAATAGCGACTATAAAATTGGGTATGCAATTTATTCAGTGAATTTATTATTTTGCCAATGCACTGGTCGTAGTATTTTAAATTTAGGTCAGGGAATTGTATGGGAATGGTAACCTGATGTAATACAGCCATCAATTCGATTTTATGAAGGATGCCACCGTCTCAGAAAGTGATAGATTAGTGGAACTTTGTGAGGTTAAATGTATTATTATTTGATTTTCAAAGATATGTAGAAGATCTTTATTCAGCTTACATACCTTTACTCTTGCTATATGTATATATTTTGAGGCGTTAATATAGCTTAAGTCTTACGTAATTATACAGCGTTTCTCACAGTGACCACCCAGTGAGTTCTTCGGTTTGAACTTTGAAAATTTGGACAACAACGGGCATGCTCTCTTCAAACAAGGTAATGACACTCATATAACAGTTCCGGTTATACAGAAAGTAGGTGTTGTCTTTCTTAGTTTAAAATGGAACATCTTGTATACTATTTCAAGTTAGATTCTACGTAAAATTTTGGGTGGACCTTTATAATTTTCCTTATTCTTAAAATTGATCGTTTTCGAAGAATTTCATTTTTTCAAATAAATAAGAAAAAAACAGTAACCAGCTTAGAACCGTGTGTACTTTACAACAAGAAAGACAGAGGGACGTATTAGCTGATCGGATTGCTACATCTCAAAGTTTTCCACCTTGCTTTCAAAGTGATTTAATTGCTTACAGGGTGGTGAAAATTTAACGCCAAGTTTAGTTAACTTCAAACCAACATACGTTAAGTTTTCCAAATAGAATATCTTGCATATTTTTTCATATTCTGATACAAAAATATATTTTCTTTCGAAAGGTATTATAGTTCGTTATAGCTTTTCGACCAACAACTTAATGAAATGTTTGAGAATCGATGGGTGAGACTTTTAGGGCCCTACAATTGGCTAGCAAGATCTCCAAACCTCTCACTACGAGACTTTTATGTTTGGGATGCAATAAAATAAAAAGTGTATCCCACACCAATTGACCTGAAATGACCATTAGACGACGTTCACTACAACTTAGACTTAGTGGATCAACAACATGGCGTATTTTATACAAGGATTTAGCTCTGAAGGCATATAAGGTTCAAATAACACAGGAACTGAAGCCATTAGATCATTTAAAACGTAGTTCATTTGTCAATTTCATCAATGAACAACCAGCTGATTTTTCTCAAAAAATAATGTTTTCCGATGAGGCACATTTTGAACTTGGTGGCTATGTTAATAAACAACATTGCCGTATCTGGGGTGAAGAAAATTCACGAACTATTCATGAGAAACCTATGCATCCTAAACGAGTTACTGTATAATCAGGTAGTGTAATTGGACCTTACTTCTTTGAAAATGCTGCTGGTAAAGCTGTAACTGTCAATGGTGATCGATATCGTCGGATGGTAACCGAATTTTTGTGACCAGAATTAATGAATATTAATCTAGAAGATATGTGGTTTCAACAGGATGGCGTTACACCTCACTTTACACAGGAATCAATTGATTTATTGAGAGAAAAATTTCCTGGACGTGTTATCTCAAGAAACAGGGATGTTAATTGGCCACCAAGATAATGTGATTTGAACACCGTTAGACTATTTTCTTTGAGATTATGTGAAAAGTAAGGTTTATGAAAACAATCCACAATCAATTCCTGCTTTGAAAGATGAAATTATTCGTGTCATTGGTGAGATAGTCTCAATTATGTCAAAATGTCATTGAAAATTTTAACAAAGGAGTGGACGTCTGTGGAGTTGCAAGAGGAGGCAGATATTATTTTTCGCATATAAATGTCATAACTGATACTTCAATTACCAATAAAAAGTTTTTGAAAGCGAATGCAAATTATTTGTTTCATTTATTCTTTAAAGAAACCTTGAAATTTGAAACAGCCTTTATATATTCCTTTTATTTTAGCAAACTACGTATTGCATAACTTTCCTGTATCTATTTATATACCTTGCATATCATATTTGCGAGTTACTTCATTTTGTTAACTTCAAATTTATTTGTTTGTTATTATTTGTTCGAATTTATTGTTAGCTGTACATATATTCTAGATTTAGTTTACTTTACATTGTTTCAATTTATATCACTGTCATATAAATACATATACCCATCTTTCTCTAGAAGTCCATATGTTCTCGTTGACAGAGAATTCCTTTCATACTTTTTTTAATTTAAAGAAAGCGTCATATAAAATTACAAATTATGTGTTTTATTTATTCTTTAAAAATACCGCGAAATTTGAAACACCTTTATATACTAATCGTAGTACGTACAACAGTATAGATAATACATTAAAATTCACATTTTGACATGTTTTGAAGATTTTTCTCTCTAATGATTGAACAAAATCTTCTATTCTTTCAAAATTAAATCAAAAGAGTTAGAAAGTCGAATATCAAAATCTGTTTCAATACTATACTCTATATCCACATAGTCACGTGAAAAAGTTGGAAATTCTAGATTAAGCTTTTATTAGGACAGAATTTAACACAAACCGATATTAAATCTGCCACAAAATTTAATAATTATTTGTAAATAAATAATAACTTTATTATGAAATGCTGATAACAATTACGCAATTATATAAATTAATAAAATTACTAGTTATTAACAACGTTAATTAATATTTCAATAATACGCAATGGAAACCGTAGTGCTTAATGAAAAGGTATGCAATCTACCATTGAAAACGAAATTGCCAGTTTCATTTTTATTTATGTACACTATCGCTCATAAGTATTTGGTCACTCGCATTTAATCCGCAAATTGTAAAAAAATCAAAATTGAATTACTAATATCTTTTTATTATTTACAATTATGAAAAATACATATTTTTACATCTAAAATTAATTGTGTAATATATTTAACTAAATTTTAGACTCGTCTATACGCCCTCCTTTATTTTTAATCACTGCAGCACAACATCGAGGTATTCTTTCGGTTAATTTTCGTAATGTCTCAGCTTTTATTTTAGCCCATGCCTCTTGCAGGTTCTTACACATATTAACAGCAGATGTGGGGACCGATTTTCTCACCTCTCGGTCAAGTTCTTCCCACAGCAACTCAATGGGATTTAAATCGGGACTCTGGGGAGGCCACACCATAACTTTTATGGTTCCCTCGTTCTCCAATTTCTGCAAATATTCCAGGCATAGTTTGGAAGTGTGTTTCGGGTCATCATCTTGTTGGAAGATAAAATTCCGATCCGAAATTTTAATTCTAAAGGGCATTCCGCATTCCTATAATATGCGCTTATACTGTTCTTTTTTTAGTGTACCTTCGATTTTTACGAGATCGCCCATATTTGATCCAGAAAAGCAACCCCATATCACGACTAAACCTCCACCGTGCTTAACAGTAGGGGCTATGCATTCTTCGCAGGCACGCGCACCCACAAACCTCCTAATGAAAACACGTTTTCATCGGTCCACAATACTTTATTCCAGTTTTCTATAGTCCAATTTTGGTGATCGCATGCCCACTTTAAACGTTTTTGCTCGTTTTGCTTGCGTAGAAGCGACTTTCCTCATTGCTATTCGTCCATGAAGACCGACTTCTTTTAATCGCCGTTTAACTGTGGAAACACTTATGGGTTTTCGACGAACAGCATTCATTTCTGGGGCCGTCTTTTGTCTATTACTCTTGCTTGTTACAACCAATGCAAGATCTTCTGCTGAGGTTGCTGCCCTTGGTCTGCCTTTTTGAGTTCTGCTCAATAAATTTCCACATTCGCCGTGTTTTTTCACGATGTAACCCACGGTGGACTGATTTAATTTAAGTTCTGTGACAATTTCGCGGTTGCTTTTGCCAGTTTTATGGTATGCGATTATAAACGATCGTGATTCTACACTCAATTCTTTCCGTTTAGGTATTTATAACCGATTGAACTTCTTCGAAACACACGATGTTCTCACTATGAGCACCTCACAAAAACTACCTGCAATTTTGCCAAAATACCCAAGTATAAATACTTAATAGTTTACAATAACACCCTACCTTAAAATAAAATCATAACAATCGAAAATTTCCAAGAATTGAGAGATCTAATCCCTTAAGTGCAATTATTCTACCTGAAGTTTTATTAGGGTATTATCATTCATTGTGAATAATAGGGCAATCGCATAATTATTTATGAATAAGCTTTTATAGATTTGAATGTTTACTATGAAACTATTTCTTACTACAGAAATAAATTTTATAATTACAACTTTTCTATAGAAACTGTAATGAAGCAAGGGTGGCCAAATACTTATGAGCGATAGTGTACATAGTTGAACAATGTAAATGTCTTAATTACACAAATACTAAGCACTACAAGCACAGAGAAATT
Source organism: Dermolepida albohirtum (assembly GCA_031893035.1). Taxonomy (NCBI): domain Eukaryota; kingdom Metazoa; phylum Arthropoda; class Insecta; order Coleoptera; family Scarabaeidae; genus Dermolepida; species Dermolepida albohirtum. The sequence continues at coordinate 143,265 of JAVIWB010002605.1, forward strand.
TTTAATTTTTACTTTAAGTAAAACGAATACTTCTTAAAATATAAAAATTGTTTTATTTTGTTCTAGGTATAAATTTAGAATGTCTGGAATAGGTTTTTCCTTTCTCTTTGGCTGTTGTTGAGGAGGTTTTCTATAATTTCCTTTATTTCCTTTAACGAGATTGAAATGAATAGACTTTTTATATCCAAAGAAATTAATTTTGATTTACTATTGATTTTCATAGTTTCACTAATTTTATACAATTTCGGATTGCGTTCTCCGTTTTAAAATTTCCTTTCTTTCTATTTACTTAATTTACCTAACTCGGAAATCACGTGCCAGTACAAAGGGTACTAAGAAAGTTTTGCAATATGACGCAACAATGAATCGTAGGAAGCTGCTTGTTGCTGCCTGTTGAGGGAGATATGATATTATTCATAATTTTCTGTATCGAAAGATATGATAATACACTCTGAAGGAATCGTTCATTAATAACACAAATCAACCTGACGATCCGTGATATCGGTGAAACATATGTAGTTGATAGGGTGTTATTAATAATAGAATGATTCCTTTTTAACATTCTTTAATTGGCATAAAGCCTAGATGTAAGTTTCTGTCTATTATACACTGGAAACATAGTCTCCGATCTGTAAGATAGAAGCGTTCTTGCTTTGTCGGTCAATACATTTATGTATTGGTCGAGAGAGGGAGATATGATATTATTCATTATTTTCTGTATCGAAAGATATGATAATACACTCTGAAGGAATCGTTCATTAATAACACAAATCAACCTGACGATCCGTGATATCGGTGAAACATATGTAGTTGATAGGGTGTTATTAATAATAGAATGATTCCTTTTTAACAAACAATGAGAGTGCAAAGCGCTTGCGATGGCATCGTGGTCACGAAATGAGATCAGGGCAGTTTCGCGTTATAATTTCGTGCGTGGTTTAAACATAGACCAGTGCTTCGGAGAAATGACTTTCGCACTACTACTATGAAGAACATGCTTGGCGAGGACAAACGAGTGACCTACCAACAGATAGAGGGTACTTCAGGCCTAAATTCACCAGCAATTCGTTCGATTCTGCATGATCATTTGCACGCGAAGAAACTTTATTCTCTCTGGGTGCCGCATCGACTGACTGAAGAGCAGATGACACGACGTGTGACTTGGTGCCGAGTGATGCTAAAAAAGTTTATGCGCACAACATCGTGACAGGTGACGAGACTTGGCTGTACTATTACGATGTGCCGACCAAAGCTCAAAACAAAGTTTTGGTCTTTGATGATGAGGACACACCCGTAGTTGTCAGAAAATCCCTATCTGTAAAGAAAAAATTGATTTTTCAAATTTAGTGGAATTATGGAACGCGTCGTTTTGAACACACAGAAAACAGTCACAACTAAGTGGTATACTGAACAATGCCTGCCTAAAGCCATTGGATCTATGAAGAACCTGCGGCCAAAGTCAAGAATGGACACCTGGTTCCTCCATCACGATAATGCTCCAGCACACCGCGGCAAAGCCTGCACCGAATATTTGACCACGACAGGATTGAAACTTCTCGAGCACCCTCCCTACAGTCTAGATCTTACTCCCTGCGACTTCGCACTGTTTCCGCACGTGATAATGAAGCCAAAAAGGAGGCGGTTTTCCAGTGACGTGGACCTTCTGCGGGTTTGGGACAACGAGTGAAACTTGGCAGAACTGGTTTAAAGATTGCTTTCGGAGGATGCAGAAGTGTATTGAGTGTAGAGGAAATGATTTTGAAAAAATTATATAAACAAAGCTGTATTACAAAACTTTCCTAGTACCCTTTGTATTTTTCTAATTCCTCTCCGTTTTCCACTGCCTAATAACTTCGATCACTCCATGGTTTTTTTTTGCAAGTACTTTTAGTAATATGTAAAACGAGCTAAATTTCGCAGTATATATTAATTGTGTAAACCTAAACCAACACGAACGAAACAAATAGACGAACTAGCGATTCTATTAAAGTTAATTTTATATATCCATGTAAATGTAAAACCGCATACGTGACCTACTTAAATATCGTATTCTTGTACCTATGTACGTCTAGTTTAAAACTTCTGCCTTACCCGAATGATATTGTATTTCAGAACATGCCATTAAAGCGTGGCATGGAGCAACTAATAACAAGATTGTTATAGGATTTAAGTGCTTACAATACATAACGTATTGGACTAACGGGAAAGGCTAGTGATACGAGCATTATGGGAATTGGTCCAATCGATTTCTGGTTTTAATTAGATTATTACGGCTAGCGGTAATGTATTTTGCGTACACACTGATTAATCTATCTGCTAAAGTTATATAATGTATTAGCAAGCCCAAGATCAATACCTCCATAGTTAAGATTAGGAGAATGACGGATGGTATGGGTGAAAAGTTAGAAAAGAATACCCTTGATTAAACATTCATTTGTTTAAGAATGACAAAATATCCATTTCATATAGAAAGGTATTTCAAAAAATTATTTCTTTATCTAACCCAAAACGTCACTGCGTCAGTATTTTTTGTTCTATTATTTAATAGAAAAATAGCTTCGTACCATCAATACAAACCTAAAGTGGGAGAATGGAGATAAGCAGCCTATTGGAAACTGTTCATAAATATAGTCTAGTTGATTGTTGAAGTCATTACTTTGTGAAATTCCATTAAACAAATAAGCTGTCACGATAATGATCAACCGCAGACCCCTTTATTGTTAGCAAATCTTCTGGCACCGAGCCATTTTTTCAAGCTTGGAAAGAAAAAATAATCCAAGCGACTACATATGGCGGATAGGGTGCATGAGGAAGCAATTTGAACTCACGGATGTGTGAAGCTTTTGATGAAACAAAACTTCCTTTTTCGCCAAATACGGACGATCTTTCATGATTTCATTACTCAAACTCTGCAATATGTTCGCATACTACTCGCCGTTGATTATTTTTCCCTTCCGAATATGGTCAATCCAAGTACTCCAGAAAACTAACGCTATAACTTTGCTGGTAGATAGAACTGCCTTCGCCTTCTCGTCCCCTTCCTCGTTCCTTTAATTTTTCTATTCCTTCATCTCAGATGTGAAGAGATGGACCCATGTTTCATCCATGGTTATAAATCGATTATAAAACTCAACTTTTTTGCTGTGAAACTTCGCCAAACACTCGATTGACACATTCTCATTTTGTGGATTTTTTCACCATTGTTGACGCAGTTATTTCCTTTAATCGCTCACTGCAATGTCCGTCTTGGCAGCTCGTATAGCCTTGTTTAAACTCTGCCACGAAATATTTTACTATTGTAAACGAATTAGCAGACTCCCCTAGACTAGATTCTAGCTTATTTTGGTGTTTTTGCACTATTCTGGTATGTTAGACATGCTCCGATTGTCGATGTTTTGTTTACATGGTGTAAAAACCATTCTACATGAACTTGGAAAATATATTTTCATTTGCATGATTAACCTTTATGTGGTAGTAACTAATATATTTCTGACACCAATTGTAAATTATCTAATTCTGCCGCACTTGCATAAGAGTTCAACTAGATCAATAGTTTCAAAAAAAGTGTTTGTATACAACCCTTTTTCAAAGAATAGAAAACACTTTAGTAACAATCTAAAAACACATTGAAAAGTTCACATTTGGCATAATTGTTTAAGTTGATTAATAATGCTCTCAAGACTATGAAAAAAGTAAAATATATTTTGACATCAAAATCGTTTTTCGATCCTCTGTAAAAGTACTGTAATGATATATTGGGTCTGGGAAAAAGTTCGTGGCGTTTTTCCCGATAGATGGCATTGGTTGCCGATAACTAAAGAACAACAAGTCACAGCGACACCACCGAGGGCTCGTTTTTTTAGATGACCTTCCGAACGTTAGTTTGAGCGTAGAAACATTGTAATCGGTGCAGTGGTTGGAAAGTTATTCGCACTTGAAAATGGAGAAGAATAATGAGAAATTTCGCTATATTCTGCAATATTATTATGATAAGGGGAAGAACGCTGCGCAGGCTTGTGATAAAATTTGTGCTGTGTACGGTGAAGGTACTTTATCGAAATCTGTTGCGCGGAAATGGTTCGCTCGCTTTCGTTCTGGAAATTTCAATGTGAAAGATGAGTCACGCTCCGGTCGTCCAATCACTGAAAAATCTGATGAAATTCTTGAAAAAGTCCAACAAGATAAGCATATCAGCAGTGTCGATATTGGCATGGAGCTAGGCATTGACCACAAAACTGTTTTGAACCATTTACACAAAGCTGGTTACAAAAAAAGCTTGACGTATGGGTTCCTCATGAGTTGAGCGTGAAAAACATGATGGACCGAATTAACATCTGCGATGCGCTGCTGAAACGGAATGAAATCGAGCCGTTTCTGAAACGTTTAATAACCGGAGATGAAAAATGGATTACGTACGATAATCGGAAGCGTAAAAGATCGTGGATAAAGGATGGTGAGCCGTCACAAGCGTTCGCTAAGCCAACATTGACGCCAAAAAAGTGATGCTGTGTGTATGGTGGGACTGGAGGGGAATCGTCCACTACGAGCTACTTCCAACTGGTCAGACGATTGATTCTCAACTCTACTGTGCACAACTAGAGAGATTACGCCAGGCGATTGAAAGAAAACGGCCCGAATTGATTAATAGGAAAGGTGTTGTCTTCCATCATGACAACGCCCGACCACACACTTCTTTGATGACCCGTCAAAAATTGAGAGAGAGTTTGGTTGGGAAGTTTTGATGCACCCACCTTACAGTCCGGATATAGCACCCTCTGACTATCATCTGTTTCGATCTCTGCAGAACTCTCTCAATGGAATTAAGTTGGTTTCAAAAGAAGCCTGTGAAAACTACTTGATTCAGTTTTTCAACCAGAAACCACAGAAGTTTTTCACCGATGGGATCATGGATCTACCAAAAAAATGGCGAAACATTGTCGATAATAATGGAGCATATTCGGTTTAAATGAATTCGTCCACGCGCCATGCGGGGACCAGTTGAATTTTACTGAAAAAACGCCACGAACTTTTTCCCAGACCCAATATATCCCACGCGCACTGCAGAATACTGACGCCATGACCTTTCCTGTAGATAGAACTGCCTTCACCTTCATTGGAGACGATTCTCCCCTCGCCCCCCTCTCCATTCCATTCATTAGACTATTGCTTCGTCTCAGATGTGAAGTGATGGATTTATGTTATACCCATGGTTATGAATCCATTCAAAAACTCGACTTTATTGCTGTGAAACTTCGCCAAATACTCGATTGAAACATTCTCATTTTGTGGATTTTTTCAACATTGCTGGCGTAGTCATGACATTTGGTCGATCGCTGCGATGTCCGTCTTGGATAGCTTTCTTTTAACTCTGTCAGCCAATATTTTACTGTTGCAAACAAATGAGCAGACTCACCTAGTGTAGATTCTAGCTTAATTTGGTGTCCGCTTCATACATTACCTGATATTCAGATACAGAAGAGATTTCTGAAATATCTCACCTATAGAATAATAATAATAATATGTTGATGTATATGTAAATACACACATCATTACATAATATAAATAAATAAAAACACAAAAACGAAAACCTTTGTGGCTCACAGTTAATACGCCACCAAATACGTTAAAACCCGCAAGATTTATACAAAACACAGTACAATGAAAACATAAAAACACAAAAATGGCAATGTCTAAATTTATATTTTAGAAAGTCATTTACTGAATAGAAACAGTTCTCCACCAGCACTGTTTTTATTAATCTTTTGAGACTAATCCATGGTAGGCTCCTAAACCTATAAGGCAAAGAAAGCATTGTATATATTTACGGCCATGTAATTTGAACTTAGCTGACGTTTCCCAATGTGATGATACGGTATGACCAAACTACTCTGGTTTCGTGTTTCATATTCGTGAAAATCACCATTTTTGCAGAACTTATCTGGCGACTTATGAACAAACTCCAGACAAGCAAGTATGTACAAGGATGGGAGAGTCAGTATTTTGTGTTTTCTGAATAGATTTACACAACTTGTAGTATTAGATACACCACTAAGGGCTCTGATTGCACTCTTTTGCATCCTGAAAACCGCCTCGGCCGGCCCAGACGCGAATATCTGATTACTATCCTTTACGTGGCTTTGATTATACATATTTATGAATTTCCGTCTTTGGCAGATCAACGGAACGAATACAGTGTAGTAAGTGCTAACTTAATTTATTGACAAATAAAATTCATTCATCCACTCAGAGCTCTGCTTGACTATATTAATGTTCATGTACCAAGATGTTCTACTCGACATAGTTATTTTCTTCGAGCTAATACAAAGATTTTTAGTAAAGTCACCAACTTTTCATATGATGAGACAACTTTAATAAATACGGGTATCATCAGAAATTTTGTCTGTAGAAAGAATTTTCTTTCAGGTATTATGTGAATACTTTTTTATTAGAATTATGTACTTGTTTCTATAGTTTCTACATAATATAGTCATAGCAAATGGTCGACTTTACTTAAAAAATCTAAAAAAATGTAGATTATCTTGTAAATAGCTTTCCTATTGGACAAGTAAAGAAGATTATTCTTATTATTATTATTGTTATTATCATTATACATAGTCCCCTAATCATTTTGAACAATGTGTTTTAAAATTTCCTAGTAAATAATGAAGGGATTAATAAGAATTCGCACCTCAATATAAGAATTTAAAATTTAAATTTCTTTCCTACAAAGTAATTTAATTTCTGCCGTTTCTCTAATATCCAATTCAATTTCAATCTCATAGTTAATTGAAGGCGATTTTTTGCAGCAGCAGTAAAATAATAAGAAAACAAAATTTAAATGTGTGAATCCAAGCGTTTTATTTGAAAATAATTTGCATAAACATAAAAAGAAACTTTTCAAATTAAAATTTTAATATTCCGATTTTGATCTTGCGCGAAAGACCGAGCGACATGGGAGCGTTTCAGACTTCCAAAACTTTTTTCTCGATTTTTTTCAATAACTGCTTAATTTTTTTATCATTTTAATGGATAAAATTCGATATTGGAAATAATTCAGATGTCAGATAGAAAGAAAAATATTATTTCGAAATAATTTGTGTCACCAAGTATTCTTAATATTTAATTTAATATTTTCTTAATTTTTCTAATAAAATAAATTTCGATTTTGATAGCACAGATTAAAATTGATTTTCATTAAATGAATTGAGTATAGAAAACTGCTTATTTAAACATTATAATTAATAATAATAACAATAATCTTTATTTTCAACAGGCACAACAGAGTAACAGGGAAAATACATTAAAAACAATTTAAAAAAAATAAAAAAAAAACAATGATAAAATAATAAAAAATATTAAATAAAGTTTCACATAAGTTAAAATGTCCTTCAAAATTCCGTTGGCTATTCTGGACAAAATATAAATTGGCGTTCACCTCAAAATGTTCGTCCTCACAATTGGGGCCATAAATGTCGAATTGCTCCTGGAGTTAATGCGGGCTATCAGAAAACACATACAGCCGAGCAACAAAGACGAGTCGATGTTGACCACACAAAAGTCTTTCACAAAGAGCATTTTTGCTACAAAAGCAATTCATCTTGTGACGCACCTCTCTACAGAAAAACTCTTGAAGGTAAGAAACTTCAAAAATTTACTACTAACGCGTTCCAAAATCGAGGGTTCGTATGCATATATGGGATATCATATTAAAGGCGCATATTCGAATTTACTTGCTACATAAGCGTAGTATAATGATTTAATTAAAATTGTATTGAAAATGGCAGAATATGGCAGAAATGCGAATAATAAATTCCAGTGATTTGAAAGCTTCAGAACAAATACTTGTAATATGTGGTCGAAAGGTGAGACTTGAGTCAAATATCACTACAAGATAATTTATTTCTCCCACTATAATCCCTAACGTATATTTTATACGTGGGCAAGGTGAAAAGTTCTCGGCCTGACAATGACAGACTGCGATTTAAATTTAAAAAATGATTTTATTTTTCTACATAATCTCCCTTGAGTTCAACATACTCCAGCGTTTTTCTAACATCAATATTCCTTCCCGGAAGTGAGAGTCTGAAAGTGAGAGTCTGGAAGGCTGTCAAAATATTCTTCTACGGTCCTTTCAGCTTCTTCAGAAACAAATTTTTGCAAATTTGGAAATAGATGGAAGCCTGAGGGTGCCAAATCAGGAGAATAGGGATGATGGCCGAGCAATTCGTACCCCAAATCCCGCAATTTTCCCATCGCCAACGCACATTTGTGTACGGGTGCGTTGTCCTGATGAAAAATAATTTTTTTCTTCTTCAAACCAGGCCTCTTCTCGCGAATTTTGGCATCTAGCTGGTCAAGAAGGTTAGAGTAATATGCGCCTGTAAGTATTCTGCCTTTTTCAAGGTAATCAATTAACAAGATTCCATTTGCATCCCAAAACACACTGGCCATGACTTTTCCGGCAGATGCGATCTACTTCGCTTTCTTTGGCGCTGAACCACCGGCACCCACCCATTGCTTCGACTGCTGTTTCGTTTCTGGTGTGTAGTAGTGGACCCATATCTCATCCGTGGTGACAAATCGCCGCACAAAATCGGTCGGATTCTTGTTAAATCGGTCCAAAGGATGCTTCGAAAATCGTTTACGCATTTGCTTTTGAACGACATTCAGCAAATGCGGCACTCATCTTACGCAGAGCTTTCTCATCTCTAATTCTTTGTGCAAAATGTTTCGCACCCTTTCTTCCGATATCCCCACAGCCTCAGTTACCTCACTCACTTACACTCGCCTATCGTCCAACACAATATCATGTACTTTTTTGATGATTTCTGGTGTAGTTGCGGTTTTTGACCGTCCTTCACGTGGGTCATCTTCGAGGGACGCACGACCACGTTTAAATTCAGCTGCCCAGTTTTTAACGGTTGACATCGAAGGAGCAGAGTCCCCGTACAATTTTGTCAACTTCAGATGAATTTCCATAGGGGCTAAACCATCCAAAACAAAGAATTTTATAACAGCAAAATATTCAAGTTTATCCATTTAAAAAAATAACACGCACGACGTCTACTACAAAGATTCTTGCAAACAAACTACTTGAGAGAAGAAGTTGAAAGTTTTCATATGAACTAAAGACACATGCAGCCACGCAGAAAACATAAATTTCTGTTAATTGTAACGCCATCTCTGTGTCAGGCCGAGAACTTTTCACCTTGCCCACGCAGTTCTTTTAAATGTACACTGATTACGTCTATTACGTATATTATCTCAGTTTATGGTGCGCATTTATAAGTAATGCCCAGATGTGTGTAATTGTGAAGGATGCGCATATAATGATACAATTATCCGTCTATAGAAACGAAGATGTGCGAACAATAGGATAACCCTCTTGTGTATAATAATCGTCGATAATAAAATCCGTGTTTACATAAATAGATGGGTAATTTTAATCAGTGAAATGAGTCTAAGATCTGGATGAAAGTGTGGGATACGTCTGATAGTAGGCATATTAATCACCTTTTTCTGCAATATAAATTAGTGCGAAAATTCCAGACTTATTAATCCCTGTAAGTTGAGGTCCAAAGGTAGCGTTTAATTAATTATTTAAAAGCGAATAATCAGCGAGTGTATGAACCAATGCATTTTATTTTTCTTATTTATATTTCGCCCAACAGAATTTCTTCCATTAATAGGACAAAACCAATCATACATACACACGAATGTGTTCAAGAAGAACAAAAAGTCAATATAAAATTTCCTAAATCATAACTAAACATAATAATTCATTACATGTAAGTACCTGATTAAAGAAAAATATGTAAATATATAAAAGTACAGAAACAAGCAAAGGAAAAACTTAGCAATTCCCCCTACTTGTCCTCAATTGCTAGTCTGATTAATGCTTCCATGGAGTCATTATGAATGTCTCCTGCACTAAATATTTTATTAAAATTACTGCACATTACATGTAGAGGCAACTATAATATTACATTAGTTCTAGAAGGTAGAAATGTAGTGCGATAACGAACTGACAATCGAGGAAGTTGAACATTCAATTCTTGAAGGAAGGAAGGACAATCGACGTCATTATGTAAATATTTATATAAAAATATTAAAAAAGTAGAAATGCGTCTGTCTTCTAGTGAGGTGACATCAAACCGTTGCAGCAGTTCCAACTGATCAATACCCTGTGCTAGATAAAAGCCATCAACTCGAAAGGAGAGATATTTTAAAAACTGTTTTTGCACAGCTTACATAATGTTCTTATGGACACATTCAAGCATATTTATGTTCCGATCTAGCGAGCGAAAAATACAGACTTCATTGATTGTATGGAAGTTTGGCGAAAGAAGATCCGAAACAGAGACTACCTGTATAGAAAACGAGATAAGTGTCTATACACATAAATAATGAGACAATGTACTATGAATTTGTGTAGTCGTAGACAATAGATATAAGATTCGTCCGTAAGTGGAGAGGCCATCGTTCGGCATAGTGTTCCGCAAGGATGCATTTTGGGGTCTTTATTGCTCGTAATCTTTATAAACGATTTACCCCGAAATACTGATGTCCTTGCTTGCTAATAATTTTGGTGAAAAATAGTGACGTAAATAATGTCGATGCTGTTTCCAACGTATAACAGCAATCAAATACCTGGCTGGCTGCAAATAAATCCTGAATGCTAGTCAGACAAGTTACATATGTTTTGAGAATAGCTCTGCTGATGGATTGATGAGTGTTAATTTCTTAGGTACTTTTTTGGATTCCGATTGAGCTGGAAGTATTACATAGACAAGCTATGTTCGAAACTATCTTGTAGTATTTATGCACATTAGAAAATGTGTTTGCAAAGGCATTGACAATATCGAGAGGATCTGTAAATTCCCTTTCACCATTATAAAATCTTTCAGGTATTCTAGTTGATCTTCTTTTAGTATTTGCGAAACTATACTGTAGAAGGATTATACTTGATATTCGACTCTATTGCTAGTAAACACCGTCGATAAGAATCAGAGATAAATTTTTTATATAGCTTCTTCTTTTGTATAATTTCTCAAACCTCAAAGTTAAGCTGTGCGTGAATTGATATTACGTATATAAAACACTAAATATGTGTTAAACTGCACCCAACAAATTTATTTATTTACATTGAAAATTGTGAATATTCTATGCTACTTCATCTCTAAATTCAAGTGCTTCCTATATTAAAGAATAATTTATTTTAGTAGAATCTATAGAACCGGATAAAGAACTATTCGTTTTCAAGGTATTTTCAATATTTTTTGCGAACAAAGATAAAAATCTCTTACCATGAATTAACTAACCACTAATTCCACTGGTGAGAATATCTAAATGTAAGCGGCTTACAGGTTTTAATGCACGTGATGTTAAGTAACAGATTAGGTCTTCGAACGACACAGGATACTGTTTAGATTTCAATCTGTTTCAGAGATTTTTCCTTGATTTTTTTTAGTTTGTGATAGATCGCTTTACAAGCGGAAAAATCTCGGATTCCTCCATACGGAATTCAATTACTTAAAAGTTACTTAACGGAATTATGCAAGCCATTGCACTCCGCTACAAACATTGAAGTAAACGAATTGAACTGAACCTCGTAATCCTTTCTCTTCGATTTCAAGGTTTCTCTTTGTATGTTTTCCTCTTTTTTTTATTATCAGAGACTAGTAATTCGCTAACGTATTTATAATTATATGAATTAAAAAACCTTTCAGTGGTTTCTTTTCGGAAATCAGGTAAGTGTTTTAATATAAGACACTATAAAAATAATTTTTCGAAAAAATGTTATAATTATTATATCGGGTTTTTCAATATGGACATAACAATTTTATATTCAAATAAAACACAGAATAATTGAGATATTGGGCTGAAATTGATCCCAGGTGCAGTACGCATGTTATATTTAACTATAGAATACAATCTCGTTCATATAACCACCGCGAGCATGTTCACAGTGATCGATTCGCTGGCAATTTCGCGTTCGATATTGTCTCTGACTTCGCTAACGTTATTGGCATCTTGGCATAAACCAACGACCAACGTAACCCCATAAAAAGAAATCCAACGACGTTAAATAACATGAGCGAGGTGGCAACTCGACTGGACCATTTCTCAGGATTGCACGGTTAACGAAGTTCCCCTTCAATTGATTAATTGTTTGACCAGCTGTGTGGCACGTAGCACCATCTTATTGGAACCACATGATGTCTAGTCTGTCCAACTCTGGCCACAAATAGTCTTCTAACATGACACAATAGCGAACTCCATTGACAGTAACATGGCGATAATTTTCATAGACGAAAAAATATGGTCCAAACACACCTCCAGCATGAAATCCACCCCACGCGGTCACTTTTTGTGATTATAATGGAGTCTCTTGAAGCACACGTGAATTTGTTTCTGTCCAGTAACACATTTTGCTTATTAACAAAGTCATTAAGCCAAAAATGAACTTCATCACTAAAGATGATTTTCGATGAAATTTAGAATTTTCTTCAAATTTTAGCAAAGCCCAATCGGAGAATTTTCAGCGCTTCAAATGATCAAAAGGCTTCAGTTCTTGTATTAATTTGATCCTGTAAGGGTGTAAGCTAAGATCTTTACGCAAAATTCTACACAATCTGTTCTGCGAGATTCCCAATTCATGTGAACAGCGAGGTATCAACTGATCTGGCTCATTTTGAACTGAAGCACTCACGACTGCGATATTTTCGGTACTTCGACCTGTGCGTTGTCTCGCTGGCGTAGGTTCATTCATTTTAGCTACTCAAACATAAAGCAAAATATCAGCGATGAAAAGAAGAAATAGATGGTAATCGATGACCACCAAGCAAACAGATGTAATAACTACGGGCAAGGAGGATCAATTAGAAAAATCTACAAACGTCTTGCAGGAGAAAGCAGATCAATTAAAGCATTTCAAAAAAAGTTAAAATCAAAAATGTTATTAACCGAAGGCAATTTCGGGGCTATATTCATCAGCACTTCGATCTGCAATTCTCTGCGAATCAGAAGGCTGAGTATTGACCAAATATACTTCCATCCACTTGAGTACCAACATCCAAACTATCACAAAAGTATCGAGTAAGAAAGCCATCTTAATCAACAGAAATAATAGATTTAAGGCATGAATAAACATTCTTTTCGAATGTGACAACTAATTGAAGAATAAACGTCCGCCTGAATAGAAATTATTCAAGAAAAATGATTGTAATATTAAAGTTAAATAAGGAGATATTAGTGAATATGTATTGAGCCCGCTTTTTTGCAAATATAAAATTTTATGTATCGTTGTTATAATTTTTTTATAATACCCTTAAGAGAAAGTATTGGGTTGGCAACTAAGTACTTTCGGTTTTTACTGATAGAGAGCGTAGCTTTATTTTTTGTATAACGTATGTTGCTGCAGTGCTGTACTTTACCGTTTGTCGCGTGATACTAGTCACATTGACGTAACTTCAGAAGCAAGTAGTGCGTGATTTTTATTAAAGCTATTAGTTGTGGGTTAATTTTAAATGGAGTGCAGAAACGAACATTTTCGACATATTTTACTATTTTATTTCTGTAAAGGAAAGAAAGCTGCTGCGGCTCACAAAAAGATATGTGAAGTTTATGGTGCTAATTGCTTAACAGAGCAGAGCGCACCTGTCAGAATTCGTATAAAAAATTCTGTTCTGGAGATTTTTTCCCTCAAAAATGAGTAACGTTCTGGTCGGCCTACTGAAGTTGATGATGAACAAATCAAAGTCATAATTGAAGAGAATCATCATATAACTGTTCGAGAGGTTGCGGAGAGGCTACATGTATCGCACACAACAATTGAAAAACATTTAAAATGTCTTGGACTAGTTAAGAAGCTTGATATTTGGGTACCTCACGAATTGAAAGAAATTTATTTAACGCAAAGAATCAACTTTTGCGATATGCACCTTAGACGAAATGAAACCGACCCTTTCTTAAAAAGAATCATCACTGGTGATGAAAAATAGGTATTGTACAGTAACATAGTTCGAAAACGATCATGGAGAAAACACGATAAACCAGCTCAAACCACATCGAAAGCTGAATTGCATCCGAAAAAGATCATGCTGTCAGTTTGGTGGGATTACAAAGGTGTTGTGTTTTTTGAGCTGCTTCCAAGGAACCAAACGATCAATTCTGATGTTTACTGTTAACAATTAATAAAACTGGATGAAGCAATCAAAGAAAAACGGCCAGAATTGTCAAATCGGGAAGGTGTAGTTTTCCAGCAAGATAATGCAAGGCTTCACACATCTTTGGCAACTCGTGGGAAACTATTGGAGCTTGGCTGGGAAGTGATGCCACATCCCCCATACAGCCTTGATCTAGCACCATCTGATTATCATTTATTTCGAAGTTTACAGTATTCCTTGAATGGTAAAACTTTCACAAATGACGATGACCTTCACTCGCACCTGGTTCAGTTTTTTGCTGATGAGGACCAGAAATTTTATCAGCGCAGAATCATGCAGCTGAAAGAAAGATGGCAAAAGGTCATTGAGCAAAATGGAAATTATATAATTGATTAAAAACTATTCTTTGTTTAAAAAAAGTGTTTTATTTTATACTACAAAACCGAAAGTACTTAGTTGCCAACCCAATATTTACGCAATATATTTTTTTTTAGTTCCGACATTAAAGTATGCCGTGCACCGAGTAGTTAGACGAGTATTAAGAGTATAAATAAAATACGTTGAAATAATTCCTCTTTATAGCTCTGCATAGCAACCGAGTTCACGGGAAATGTAGGTGAAGCTCGCAATGCTGGTTCGTATTTTACAGGAAGTTGTCACATACTCGCTTGTGTGCTATTATGCAGAAGCTTCTATTCTAAAATAAATATGAAAATGCAAATGTTGTTAATGAAAACTTTTGTAATGAGCAATTATATTAAGTTAAAATAAAGCATAAATGAAAGCGTCCGCATTAACGAAGCGCAAATATTTCTTGCAGATATAAAAGTTATTGTTGATATTCTTCTAAATTAAATATCAAAATTTTCTAATCAATAATTCTTATTATGTATTCAGTATGAGAAAAAGCTAGTTATTCTTACCTTGTCATCAAATGACGACATATTTTTTACATAAAATTATTAAACTTACGAATGAATTAGTAGCAGAATGAACAGCGATTTAACACAAAAAAAAACTCAATTTAAGGAGTTTAAAAGCGTTGGGAAACGTTGAGAATGTATAAAAGTAAGATTGAAACTCCAAGCGATGCCTGCATACGCGTGTCTCCCAATCCAACATCAACAATTGCTGTGGACACGTACATTACAACTTACACAATCGAGAATCATCTTGCCTCAGACTGATTGGAGTTGAACGAGTATATTCGATATACGAGAGTGGTCCCATAAATACCCGGCCCGACCTAGAGATGGCGGTAGTTGCTTGAAAAATATCACTGTATTAGAAAGTACACAATCTATAAAGCAAATGTTTCAAGTTTGAAGACGGCACGTTGTTTAATATTTGTTTGGCAGCCATCAATAGTGATCGTTTTCAGTGAATTTGTAAAAATGAAGAAAATTGCTCATCCTTACGTGATACAATACTTTTATTTGAAAGGCGTCAGCTCAGCCGATATAAAAGCTGAACTGGATTCTACTCTGGGTGAGTCTGCTCCTTCGTTTATAATAGTGAAATATTGGGTAGTAGGGTTTAAACGAGGACTTACGAGCTACCAAGACGAGCATCACAGTGGTCGACCAAATGAGGTGACGACTCCAGATATGGTGAAGAAAATCCACAAAGCGGTATTAGATGATCGTCGACTGAAAATGCGCAAGCTAGCAGACACAATAGGCATTTCAAAAGGTGCGGTACATCGCATATTATCTGAAAATTTGGACATGAGAAAGCTGTATGCAGGATGGTTGCCGCGTTTGCACAAACTCGAACAAAAACAGTGTCGTGAAGATGTTTCAATTGAGTGTATAGCGAAGTTTCACAACAACGAAGCAAAATTTTTGGGCGATTTCATAACCATAGATGAAACATGGGTCCATCATTTCACACCTGAGACAAAAAACAATCAATATAATGGACTCAAAAGGAGAACCGGCTCCAAAGAAGGCGATGACAGTTTCTTCTGCAGGCATAGGTTCTTTGGAATACGAGTGGAATAATTTTCATTGACTACCTTAAAAAAGGAAAAACTATCAACGGCGAGTATTATACGAACTTATTGCAGCGGTTGAGCGAAGGAATCAAGCAAAACAGGCCACATTTGGCTAAGATAAAGATGTTGTTTCATCAAGACAATGCACCAGCTCACAAATCCATTATTGTAATGGTCAAAATAATGAATTAAAGTTTGAGTTGCAATCTCATGTACCCTATTCGCCAGATTTAGCCCCTCAGATTATTTTCTGTTGCCAAACTTGAAAAAATGGTTCAGTGGTCAAAGATTTTCTAATGATAAAGAAGTGATGACGGCAGTTAATGGCTGTTTTGAGGAGCAAGACAGTTGTTATTATAAAAAGAGTATCGAACTTATTGAACATCGCGTGGAAAAGTGTATAGAGCTGAAAGGAGATTATGTTGAAAAGTAAATATATTTATTTCCAAAATTTTTATGTTTTCTTTGTTGAGTCGGGTTGTGTGTGACCACCCTCGTACATATGTATACACATGCGTCGCCTCAGACATTCCAGAATGTTCGACACAAATTCTCGTAAAGCCGCGAGAATTTCAGATAGTGGACGTAACACAGAGAATGATAGAGAAACACTGATTCTAATTTTGTCAATGGATGTTGTCAAATATCAATAAATTTACTCTTTCGTGGTAATGTATGTAATTAAATAAGGCAGTGTTATCATGTGACCTTAGCGTGAAAACACATTCAAATAGAAATTAGTATTACAATTAGAGCGCGACTTCAATAAAAAATGAGTTGTTGAGGAAAGGGGCGGAGAGGCGCGATGAGAATTGTGATTTTAAATTGGGTCGCAAATATTAAAAGTTTGAGAAACGTTGAACTAAGCTGAACATTTCCATGGTTGAAAATATTTTCCTCACAAGCGTTCTTTATTCGATTGACGCACCATACCTTTCTCTTCGAGAAATACTGTACAAAGATTACAAAATTTAGAAAAATAGTAAAATAAATGGATTATTCAATTTAGAATTGTTTTCAGTCAACGAACGTGTTCGTCCTGTGTTTCTATAGCCCTGTGAATTTGATCTCCCACCTTTTTATAACTAACCGTTCTCATCTTCTTATCCTTTTCTACCTCCACCTTTTTCTACCTACTCTTCTCCCCCCCCCCTCCCGAATCTTCCGACCCCCTACAGCGGATCTTGGAAGAGAGTAAATTGCCGTCGTGAGACTTTTACATTTAAATCCTTTATTGTGAAATATTGGCGGGGTTCAAAAATGTGCCTCTCATGTAAATGGATGTAAGAGTGAATTCCCCTTGCGAACTTTAGTAACCTATTAATTTCGAATAATTTAAATATTGATCGGCGACTGCCTATCTGGAAATTGAACTCAGTAATTACTTTTTGGTTTAAAATATCCCCACAAGCAAACTTGCCTTATAAATTAAAATACTTTGGAACGGAAAGTTTCAGTTTATAAATTTGTTATGCATATTCATGTAATTTTTCTATAATCACATAACACCCTGTTTAACCTTCATCCGTAGGCAAAATAAAATAAAATTATAATTCTTAGAAGCTATTAAATCGCTGAGTACAGTGGGATTTGAATTCTATTACAAAATTAATTAAATACGAGGGTGGTCCCAGAAGTATCCGACCCAACAAAGAAAATACAAAAATTTTGGAAAGAAATATATTTACTTTTCAACATAATCTCCTTTCAGCTCTATACACTTTTCCCAACGATGTTCAATAAGTTCGATATCCATTTTATAGTAAAAACTGTTTTGCTCCTCAAAATAGCCATTAACTGCTGACGTCAATTCTTCATCGTTGGAATATTCACTAAGCTGATACTCTGTCTGGGGCTGTATCACCAATTCGATGGGCAACATATCATTTGATAGAAGTATGGACTGCAATTGTTTGAAAAACTTATCTCCATTCATAGTTTCTACAATATCAATCGCAACTGAGAGAATTAGTTCTTCACCAACAGTGTGAAGCTTTTTTACATCTGGCTATTTATTATCTTGTCTTATTATGTGAAACTTTATAGGAGCCAAGTGAAGTGCATTAGGTTTCACGCTATCTACTGCCAAAATTATTGAGCAGATGCAGATGACACAAGAAGAGAGGCCTCTCTCTGCTTCATTTATTTCCACCCAAAATTCAGAATATTTTCTTGATTTTATGACTTATTATAATTTTATGACTTAACACTCGTCTTTGTACCAGTTGATGCTACACTATCGTCTTATTCTCGTTTGCCTTCACCTAAAAATGTATCCATAATTCTGCATAAATCTACTACTACTCTAATACCAACCCAACGAATGTAGTCAACACGTAAATTACAACATACATAATCGATGATCGACTCGCCTGAGACTAACTGGAGTTGAACGAGGTGCAGTGTTTATATACTATATATGGGGTCGCGGTAGACGTTCCAAAACGTTCCAGACAAACGTCTCTGGGAGCCGCGAAAATTTCGGATATGATGGACAGAACACAGAGAGCGATAGAAAGACATTGATTCTGATTTTATCAATGCAGTGGATCGGTGTTACCAAATATCAAAAAGTTTACCCTTTTGTATATAATATAATTAAGGCATTGTCGTAATGCGTCTTTCGCGTCAAAACATATTCAAATAGAAACTAATATTAGAATTAAAGCACGATGTCAATCGAAAATTATTGTATAAAGAAGACGCGCAAATATTAATAGGGACACTGGACACTGGAATCTCTCTAGTCTTTGTGTTAAATTCTTGCATTTCAATGTAGTAATGCGCGTAAGTAATACGAATAAGAATAGAATCGAAATAAAATTATCTAAAGGCAATTTTTAAAACACTTGGAGAAAAGTTTTTTTTAATATACATAATGCCGAGAAAAGAAGAAAGACCACCAAATTAAAATGACAAGAAAGAGCCACTTAACGTGACAACTAACTCAAAGGACGAGAAAAAAAAGTGAAATTGAAGAAACGTTGAAATCTCGCCTCCTTCTAAATCGAATTAAAACTTGACAATGAAGCCCTAGTCGATATAATAAGAAAAGTTTCTGTGTGGGCCGAATTTTATATATACGAGTAACCAAACATGTCTACAAAGTGGTGCGATCCCCTCGGATTCGTGAGCTTAATTGAATCACGGTTAGCCGTGCGTGCTGGCGCCCGGTCGAAGGTGAAACGGAGGTATGGTATGCGTCTGTTGGCAGTGGAAAGGGATAAAACGAAATTGGGGTAGTAAGGATATAGAGCATTTGTTACAAATGGCAGGCGCAATGTGAAGATTAAAACGGAGTTACGATCTAAGTTTAACGCCGTAAATCAGTGGAATTGGTGAAAGGATTATTAAACTGGGGACTACTTTAAAAGACTATGTAATGCGTGAGTGTGTTTTGGTCATGTGTTTGATCGGCAGCCTTTGTTTATCGTAGTATTCTCTAAGACATAATTATCAGACGATATACAAAAGCTAATTGAGTATTGCCGGAGAAAATCGAAAATGTTTTGTCTTCGTAGATCAACCATGAAGAAATTATCTTTCCATCTATAAATTCATAGCAGATGGATATTATTTAGATTAATAAATGTGATTTGTTTTTTACAATAATATTACAATCCGTCTTATTACACAAACTGTTCGTTAGACGTATTGGAGATGCTGATTTAATTTTTTTCTGAAAATTTTAAAATAAGCAATATTTTTGTGATGGATATACCGATTAAACCGGAAGATGCTACAAATTATCTTACTTTAAATGGAAAGATGTACTTTTTATTACATATTTGAACGCGACAAGGCGTTCTAGCAAAATTTTCCTAAGTTTTCCCTATATCTGAACTCGACAACTTTAATAGACTTTTGAAACTTTTTAAAAATACTTGTTTTTTATTATTAATATTTGCTATAGATATTTTAGCACCGGAAATGATGATATTTGCAACATAAGTAGAAAACTCTTTAAACTTTACTCTGTTGTTTTACTTTTAACAAATCTTATATAAGATGTTTATAAAGTAGTTTCGAGTAGGTGCAACTTTAAACTGCCAAATCTTTTCTTTTTCAAATTCACTGCACATATTTTCTTTCTTAATCAAATACAAAACTTACTTTTACATCAATACGTAATAGCATTCCCTATACCTACATATCTTCAATCCTTTTCATGTTATAATAAGTTTAACAGCATGTATCGATTTTGTGCAGTGCATAAATGATTTACTTAACTAAAAAATGAAATTAGTTGCACTTTTCTTTGACCTTTCCAAGGCATTCGACTCTGTTGATCGAGCTTTCTTAATGGATAAATTGTATAATGTGGGTTTTAGAGAGGGCATAGTTGACTATCATCATACCTCTCCAATAGAAAAATTTAAAGTAGGATTAATAATGTATCTCCAAATATTTACTTTCAAACTACGGGTTTGCAACAGGATTCAGTATTGGGATGTCTACTATTTACACTCTTTGCTGATGATCTCCCGGATTACATCTCTTGTGGACGGGTATTTTTATATGCTGATGATACTTCAATTGTGGCATCTGCCACGAGTACTGGTGTATTGCGCAACAATTTGGAAAGGGTTCTCCATGATTTTCATAGTTGGTGTCACAAAAACAAATTAATAATTAACACCGGAGAAACCAAATTAATTCTATTTAATCATGAATTAAATAATTGAAATGATGAGAATCTTATTATAAAATTTAGGAACCATACGTTTGAATTCACTTTAACGTTCACATTTTTAGGAATTAATGTGGATTATAATTGGGATTGGGTGTCGCACCGACCCAACAAAGAAAACACAAAAATTTTGGAAAGAAATATATTTATTTTGAAATTTGGAGTGGAATAATTTTGAAAATTATTCCACGCGCATCCTAAAAAAACAGATGTCATGAACTTGCCTGCAGATAAAACGGTCTTCGCCTTCTTTGGAGCCGATTCTCCGTTTTGAGTCCATTGTTTTTATTGTTCTTTTGTTTCGAGGGTGAAGTGATGGACCCATGTTTCATCCATGGCTATGAAACCATGCGAACATTCTACTTTGTTGTTATAAAACTTCGCTAAACACTTAATTGAAACATTTTCACGACACTGTTTTTGCTCAAGTGTGAGCAAACGCGGCACCCATCTTGCACACAGCTTTCTTATGTCCAAATTTTTAGATAATATGCAATGTACCGCACTTTTTGAGTCGTCATTTGGTCGACCACTGCGATGTTCGTCTTGGCAGCTCGTACGGTCTCGTTTAAACTCTGCTACCCTATATTTCACTATTGTAGACGAAGGAGCACACTCATCCAGAGTAGAATCCAGTTCAGCTTTTATATCGGTTGGGTTGAGGCCTTTCAAATAAAAGTATTGTATCACGTAACGATAACCAATTTTCCCCATTTTTACAAATTTACTGAAAACGTTCACTATTAATGGCTGCCCAACAAATACTAAACAACGTGGCGTCCTCGAACTTGAAACATATGCTTTATAGATTGTGTACATTCTAATACAGTGATATTTTTCAAACAACTACTTATGGGACCACCCTCGTATGCTCGAGTTAAATTCTGCATATTTTACAATATGCAGTTTAAAATTTAATAACTTTTTGGATAGAAAATCTCTTTCAACTATTTATTTTTCCGTTGTCTATTCGGTGTTAAATTACAATATACATAATACCAATAATATGGGCGCAATCCGTCGAATGAGAGAAGATCTTTATTATTCATAAAAGAATACTGCTACTACTCTTTGATCTGGAGCCAATGAATACTTGTCAAATCTTCCGTGATAGGGTATTATTGACGTTTACATGTATTGACTTGAATGGTTATAATACGAAGGACAACTTAGTGCGGCGCACACGTTCACGGGTTATGAAATATCTTTGCAAATGGGTGTTCCTTTATACAACTTTGTTGCGAATACCGTAAAGAATGTCAATAATTAACATATCTTCAAAAAAAAATTAAAGCTTAATTTAATTTCAAAAGCCTATTACACGGTGAGAGAATTCTTTTCGGACCATTAGTTACCGATTTCTTTTTTTTTTATTGTAATTTAATTGTATTTTTTATATATTTCATTTTTGACAATTTTGCACTTCGTAATATTTTTATTGACATACTATTTTCTTTTATAACGTTTCACATCCACGTAAATGGCTAATGTGATTAATAAAATATTATTATTAGTGATTTTGGTAGAATGAGTCGCAAGTTGCAATGATTGTTGATAGGTGGCTATGAAAATGGCAGGTAACATCAAAATTATTTAGTCAGATGCTAATAGATTAGTTTTAAATATCGTTTGTCTAAGTATGTCTTTCGTGAGTATATTACACTTATTGTTTTATTGTGTGGTTATCTTTGATTATTTTGAGGTGTTTGTGTCTATACCTTTATCTAGTTTCACAACGCGTGTTCTTAATTTTACGTATAAGTAGATACATATGTATATCTTTTTCTTGAATTTTGGAAACCCACCAAGTTACAAGCATTGTACTTCCAGCTTTCTAACATAAAAGTCGTATTTCGATATGTTAGTTACAACAGTGTAATTCTGCATTTATAACGCCTTTATGAATTGCCAATATTCTATAGTACATTTTATTTTGTGAATCACTTATTAAATTTGGCTTCAACATACTATTAACAACGTAGCTGGATTCAAGTTGTTTCGGAAAGGCTTGCTTTCTAGACGGGATGTTGCTTTATTCATCTCCATCTTGAACACGTTGTATGATTTTTCTAATTTCTTCTCTTATTGCTAGAGTCTTAAGAAGTACTCAAATATAAATTTTGAGTATTAATTAAAGACTTATTTAAATGTGAAATGTATATCTTAAGGGCACTACTGCGTGGTTAGGTTGAGCCGTCTTTAAAAACTTCGTTGGCATCGTTGAAATCATCCTAGTTTTTTCCTTTCATTCTTTGTGAAATGTAGTAACCGTATCTAGCGTATTTTTTTGGAATACTAAAAATAGGTAGAAATACCTTTCTACCTAGTTTTTCTACTATCTGAAGCAACTTCTTAGATGTTACTTTTTTATATATTTAGATCTGCAAAATATTCGTTAGATAAATTAAATTTAATTATATACATTCTAAATTTATAAATTTTTCTTTTGTAAACGAAACTAGGCCTGGTTCCGGGAAAAACTGCTTAATTTGTTTTTCGCTGTTTGAAATTACGTTAAAAATAGAGAACGCTATTCCCCGTTCCTCACCTTTACGTACAAATATACAGGGCGTTACTCTATTCGCTTATCGAAGTGGCGCGCGTATTTATTTAACAGTCCACAGGACTGTCTTCGACTGAGCAGGCTGGCAATCTGCACCCTGGGTGGATAAGTTGGGACCGTATTGCGTTAACTAATTTCACTACGTATTCAATAAATACATTTTTACCCATTTTTTTACCATCTGAAACAAGTTTCTAGATGTTATTTTTTTTATATATTTACATTTGCAAAATATTGGTTAGATAAATTAAATTTAATTATAGACATTTGTAAATTTGTAAATTTTTCTTTTGTAAATGAAACTGGGCCCAGTTCCGAGAAAAACTGCTTAATTTGTTTTTTCGCTATTTAGAATTACTTTAAAAACGGGGTACAACATTTCCTGTGCCTCACCCCTACGTACAAATATACAGGGCGTTATTTTATTCGTTTAACAAGGTGGCGCACTTATTTATTGAACAGGCGACAGGACTGTCTTCGACTGAGCAGCCTGGCAAGCTCCACTCCGAGTAAATAAGTGGGGATAATCAAATCTATCCCTGGGAGGTTTTATTCTTTATTTTATTTTTAATTAGCTGCAATTTTCCGAGTTTAAAAAGCGTGTTATCATAGTAGGCAGTACATTTTAAAAAAATATAAATACTTTTTTAGAATTATAGAAAACTGTGTCTTTTATTTTTTAACAGTTTGCAATTATACATTAACCGTTAATAATATCACTCAAACTAAATTATATTGCGGAAACTTGAGTATTGGAAAACTTTTTAAAATCGTTTTAATAGATTTGTTTCCTTTATCGGAACTTTATTTTTCCAGTATGGCCAGTCTAGTTCGCTACTTTCTACGTCGACTTCAAAAACTAGAAGAAATCCAACTCTAGTACGTGAGTTTATTGGATTTCATGATAATCACACTCTAAATCACCTTCTATAAATTTGACATGTTTGAACTTTAAATGCTTTACTACACGCTTTTTCTTGCAAAGAAAACGCTTCCTTTCCTGCAATAAAAGTGTAAAACTTGCAGCTTATTTATCTCCTACAAACTTTTAGAAAATTATTTGAATTACAGTAAGATAAAGTAAGTTTAATCATTTTCGTCGAGAACGTTTTACATTGAAGTCGTTTCGAATAGAATATTTCACCAAACTGAATACTTTTTGTTATAATTTATACTTTATTGTGTTTGATAGATAGCATTTGCAAGAATTTATTTTTTTTGGAATTTTAGTAGAGGTTTGAAAGTGTTTTCGTTAGTTAATTTTTAATTCTTTTGGCAAAAGCAAGTAAAAAGTCTATTTAAATGATTTTTCAGAATCAATTTTATTGATTAAATTGTAAATAATTTGAATCGTTAAAGATCGATTTTTTCTCTTGTTTGCGCTAGCAGATTATAGTATACGAGTACAATAATAGTTAAAAACACAGTTCTAAGTCGTAAATAAAGAAGTTAACACTTAACACTAGGTCCATCAATCACATTCTAGACGTCCAGTCTACTATAGCATTTTGCTCTTAAATACATATAGCGTCTAGTAATTAAATTAACCCAGGTGTTAGTCTCTATGACCTTCGCGAACAGATTTATTTCTTTCAAAGTAAATTTCCACAGTTTGGAAGCGTCGTTCTGGCGTTAAATGATTTATGATGACTTGCCAAACCTTACTGAACAGAAATGTCAAGACGGTTTGACATTATCAGCTGTCAAACCATAGTTATCGATATTGATAGTTCTCATGTAGCTTCAAAAACACCCATTAAATTTAATTTCATTTAGTAAGAATGTTACCAGTTATTCTGATTCGTTAAGGGCTTGAGGATTGTCTTCGCTCCAAATACGGCAATTTTGCTTATTGACGTAGCCATTTAACCAAAAATTAGCTTCATCACTAAACACAATTTTTCGATAAAAATGCTAATCCTCGGCCAGTTTCAAATGAGCCCAATCAGCAATAATGCGACGCAAATGATGGTCGTTTGGCTTCAATTCTTGCACGAGCTGTATTTTATAGGCATGTAAGTCAAGATCCTTAAGTAAAATTTTCCACGTAGTCGAAGGACAAAAGCCCGAAAAGTTGAAAGCGACGACGAATCGACATTACGACGTCTTATTTATTACTTCGCGCTACAGCAGCCATATTCTCTTCGGTACGCACATTTCTTTGTCTTGTTAATGGCTTTGAATCTAGAAGAGTAAAATTAGTGCGAAAACGATCAATAACTGCACCAATTGCTTGCTCACTAGGCCGATTATGTTGACCGTAAAATGGACGAAGTGCTCTATGAACTTCGCGAACAGATTTATTTTTTTCAAAGTAAATTTTACCAGTTTGGAAGCATTGTTGTGGCGTTAAACGATTCATGATGACTTGCCAAACCTTGCTGAACAGAAATGTCAACACAGTTTGACATTATCAGCTGTCAAACCATAGCTATCGATATCGATAGTTCTCATGCAGCTTAAAAAACACCCATTAAATTTACTTTAATTTTGTAAGAATGTTGCCAGCTATTCTGTTCTATAATAATGTTACTAGCAGTTGACTAAATAGCTTATGTTTTGGTGTAATTTTGGTACTGTAGTTTATATATTTTGAATATATTCAATATCGACTGCTTACCAGTCATGTTAAAATGACTCCGGAATCGTTATGATTATAGGTAACAAATGCACGTACTCTAAAACTATAAGAAATTATCCTTTATGAAATTTAGATATTTTACTTTACTTCTTATCAACACTATTCTATACGTTTCAATGTTTTGTAAAAGAGGATTACAAATATAAACACTAGTAATAATGAAATAAAAACTAACGACGGAAACTTCAATATAACCTCAAACTTGTTCAAAACAAACTCAGTTGCAACATATGTAGCACATATGTGTAAACAAGGCTAACTTCGCAATATTTATATGCTTTTAACCAATCAGAAAACGTTCACGAGCTAATTACGCATATTTTTTAGTATATTTTTTCGTAGTATTATCAATAGAAAATAAGAAAAGCCGAATGTAGTACAGTTTTTAATCTATTACTGAAAATAGAATAATGTTAAGTAATTTACCTGATTACAGAATTATTATTTCCACATTTCTAATGTTTCTTCGATACTAATTTCAAATTATAGTCGTCAAATTAAATCAAAATAATTTTTCTCCATTTTCGCAAATATTTGGTTCATAAAACTTCATAAAATAGATTTTTTAAATAATTCGCAGAAAGATTTATACTTACCAGAACATAAATCTTCGTAAAATAAGTTTTCTCAATAATTCGCAGAAAGATTTGCTTTTACCAGAACATAAAACTTCATAAAATAGATTTTCTAAATAATTCGCAGAAAGATTTCTGTTTACCAGAAAGCATTTACCGAAAACTGTCACTGTCAATAATTTCTCTCAACAGAAACTAAGTTTAAAATCCAAACAATATCTTAATGTGCGACTATTTTGATATTATTCAGCTTTAAAAGCAATTAATTCTTTTTACATTAGTATATTTTGACATAAATGTAAAATAGTATATGCGTCACAAACTTAAATGTCAAATACTTGAAATGACCGATGACAATTTGGTTAAGGGCGAATGTTCTCTGAGTGTGAAAAATTGTATCATCAGAAATGCCTCTGCCCCTACACCGGCACTCGGAGTCGATACTGAATTGGCGTCCCTCTCTTCCCTGACCGCCAACGTTACTGAACAACCTCAATCGTTGGCCGGCAGCGTTTCAGTTTGTTCAATGGTGTGCAGAATTTGCCAAACGCATTCAGTTCAAGAAGTTCTTATATCACCCTGTAACTGTAAAGGAAGTCTGGCGTTCGTTCACTTATCCTGCTTGGAGCGTTGGTTAAATCAGGCGAGCAGAAGTTACTGTGAACTGTGCATGTTCCATTTCAATTCGATTCAGACACAACGTTACGGTTTTTGCGAAGGCTTAAGACTTTGGATCCGACATCCCAGGAACAGAAGTCACGTACAGTCGGATGTCGTTATAGCGGCCCTTCTAACCACAGTTACGATTGGTCTGATAACGGTGTGCCTCCTAGGAATGCAATACTTCGTGATCGAGGCGAAGAAATTAGGTATCACCCAGGCATGGACTAAGGGATTTGTTTCGGGATTCCTTTGTATCATTTTACTGGGCTACATAATAACGTTATACTTGATTATTAAAGATCAGTTTCTTCCTTGGTATAACTGGTGGAAAAGTACCGTCGATGTCAGACTATTACTAAATCCGTCGGTCACGAAATTTGTGAAGATGCCTCAAAAACAGAATAGAGAAACTTCTACATAATATACCTCTAAATATGCTTATTAATGTACTTTTATAAGAAAAATTTTAATCAGAAAATATTTTAACAATTTTTAAATATGTTTTACCTCTATTGACAGGTAGGTTCTTATATGTAAATATATACATTTTCTCTTTGTATTATATAAATATAGATATTGATTGAAAACACAAAGACAATTAGATACTTTCGACACTTATTTAGTCACAATCTAACGCTGAAATCTTTATCATGACAATCTTAATACAGAAATAAGTATCAATACTTACAAGTTCGATACTAGGCATCTCTTCTCTTTATCTCAATAAAAAAATTATCAACTTAATCATAAATCGAAGCTTGATTTGTGAAGAAGTTGTAATTTCTTGTGGCCCTACTAATTTTAGATGCTGTACATTCATGTTTTCCAGCTTAAAAGATGCTCTCAGAGAGCAGCCTTTCATGACGTAGTTCAAGTCGATTATTCTGCTATCCCATAAATAAATAAAACAGCAGTAATTTGTGTAAACCCATCAACAGAGACACTATCTTCAAGCCAGAATTAATCTATCAACCATACCTGCTGAGTTAATCCTCTTCAGTAGTTAGTGGTACCCCCTCCCCTTCATATCGACAGCATATCTGATAGGTATGGATGAAAATTCCATCCCTTTTTTCAGCAAAACCGTCTTCAGACTCAATTTCATAGGGCTCGTGTACAATGTCAAGTACTTGTAATAGACCACCAATATCTCAGCGGAACATAAAGTTTTCTTCTGTTCGAGGAACTGATATCGAATACGAAATGAAGTCACTGCATTTTCTTCAAGAACATTCCACTATCGAAGTCTCGTGGTGATATCACTTCACAACACTATCTGAATACCGGAGCGAATCGTACGAAGGCAGTATTTAAAACTTTAAGGTCTAATGGAAGTATACTGCAATGTTCTTACAACAAACAATTAGCAACTATTATGAGAATCAGCCTTTGACACCATTTTATATTCTTCGTTCAAAAATATAAGTAAAATTTTCAAAATATCAGAAGCTGTTTTTATTTTTTAACAGTTTCTGACATCTTAAGCGTTTGTTTTTTTGGAAAGGTCTTTAAAAATTCTACTAAAAACTGACATAAAGGATATATCATAAAGTGGCGTTGTAAGTAATATTTTTGTCGTATTCTCTGGGATTTTTTACTTCGAATAGCATTTACAAATTGCTAGCATATGCTGTTCTCCTCCTAGTATTCTTTTAAATAAAGTGAGTTTTGCGACATGATTCTCTACGACTTTAAACACGATTTCACTTGACAAGAGTTTTCGCAAAAAATCTGGCGATCGTTTGGTGATGAAGCACCATCCTTGGCGACTATTGTACGGTAGTACAAGTTCCAGCCCAGACATGTTTCGCTCAAAGACGAGCATCATGAGGTACGACCTACCACTTCGATCACTCCAGAAAACATCGACGTCGTGTACAACATGCTAAATACAGACAACCACTGCACATGCACAGATATTCAGGCTTTATTGAGCATAGGTATGACCCAAATCAAAACTATCCTGCATGATCATCTTGCCGTCAGAAAGCCTTGCGCTCGATGGATACCAGGCAATTTAGCGGAAACTCAAAAAGAGCGTATATAGATTAGTGCAAAAAATGCTTGAAAAATTCAACTGAAGTTGAGCAAAATCAGTTACAGTTGACGAAAGTTGGATTTATTGTTACGAGCCAGAAAGCAAGTGACGATGTATTCAGTGGGTCTTCAAAGAGGAGGAAAAATCCATGGAAGTGCGACTCGGATGAAGCTCTGACTAAAAAATAGTAGCTTCTTTTTTCGGACGCACCGATCATCTTGCTACTATTCCCCTAGATCACCATCGCACAATCAATGCCGAATGGTATACAATCATTTGTTTGACGACAACTGAGTTCCGAAAAGTGCTTGAGAAACGACCAAGAGGACGAATAATTGTGCACCAAGACAATGCACTATCACAACGCATCTCAAACATCAGAGTTTGTAGTCGCTTCGCGAACGAATTTGATGATTCATCCACCTTATAGTCCCGACCAGGCAAAATGCCTGGATTGAAATTTAATACCCCGAAAGCGACTATGGAAGCCTACGAAAACTTCGTATATGAGGTGACTGATGAACAATGGGCCCAATGTTTTGAGAACTTATTCCACCGAATACAGGAGTGCATAGATCAAATAGGCGAATATTTTAAAAAAACAACAAATAAAACTGGTTGAATAATTGATTTTTTCTATATCATATGCAAAATTTTAAAAGAACCTACGTATTTCAACGAGGAAGTATTGATTGCTTTGGGTTGATCTCAAATCATTCGGTTAACAATGAACAGTGCAAACGGATAGAAGTTACAGACCATCGTAAACGTATATTAATCATTTAAGTTGTCAACCTTTTGTTGTACATATGTGCTTTTGATATAATTTGCAAAATAATGCTTACTGTGTTCAAAAGTGTGTGCAAAATCTTTAATTAAGGTCAAAATGCTGGTTTGAGGACTGGACTTCGAAGTAAACTAATATACATATATTTAATGACCAAGGTTGATATATAACCCCTTTCCACATTAACTTTTTTTAAAACAAACACACAATGTACATCTTGGTTCTCAGGGGTGTAGATCGCGTACGGAGTTTGCTTTTCGTACAGGTATTTTTCGCCGTGTTTTACCAGGTACTACACTTTGCAATTGTCTGCTGATGATGACAACTTAGTTTTCGAAATGCGTATACAGAATTACAAAAGTTAATGTGGAAAAGGGTTATATATCAACCTTAGTGAATAAGTTAATCAACCACAGGCTCCATCAAATTCAACTAATATATATTTTTGTACTGTAAATTTACAATTACACAAACATTTTTAACGGTATAGGTTTATTAATTTGAAAAATGTTTGTGTGATTAAAAATTTACAATACTGACCAGAAGAAAAAAAATAATAAAATAAATGAAGAAACTATTATTTGAAAAATCGATCAAATAAAAATATGTAAATATAAAATGTATTGCAGGTTAAAAATAACTTGAAGAACATCTTCCTCCCCCCTGAAACGTCCTTAATATAAAATGAGTAGTTTATTATCCCACTGGCTCAAGTACCCAAATACAAAAGAATAAAATTTATAGTTAGAATAAAATGAAACAGAGAAATTGTCGAAATTTTTTAAAATAAACGTAAAGTTGGTATATAACCCCTTTCCACATTAATGTTCGTATTCTGTATACGTATTTCGACAACTAAGTTGTCATCATCAACAGATAATTAAACAGTGTCGCACCTCAAAAAGTACGGCAAAAGCTCGCACGAAACAAGTTCCTAGAAAAGACTTATGCCGTACATTTCCAGATGCGGCGCTGATGGTGACAACTTAGTTGACGAAATAAGTATACAGAATACGAAAATTAATGTGGAAAGGGGTTATATATCCACCTTGATTAAGGTAATAAATGTTTTCCACATTAACTTTCGTATTCTGTATACGTATTTCGACAACAAAGTTGTCATCATCAACAGATAAATAAACAGTGTCGCACCTCAAAAAGTACGGCAAAAGCTCGCACGAAACAAGTTCCTAGAAAAGACTTATGCTGTACATTTCCAGATGCGGCGCTGATGGTGACAACTTAGTTGACGAAATAAGTATACAGAATACGAAAATTAATGTGGAAAGGGGTTATATATCCACCTTCTTTAAGATAATAAATGTTTTTCTCATGATTCCTAGCAAAATAAAGTTAAATAAGATTATTAAATAAAGTTATTCCAACTCATTTAGAGAAAACAAGGGACGATAACGTTCAAAGAAGATTAAAAAAAGAAAGTACAGAGAAAGTAACAAACGTTCATAGTTTGGGAATTAACATTCCCATACTTTTAAAACATCTACATCTTCTTAATTTAAAATTTAATTAAAAAATTATTGCTATTTATGATTCCAGTCGCAAGCGAAATTATATAATTTTTCTGTGATCAACAAAAGGATGAGAATCCCGCGCCAAGTTACTGTATTTTCATTTAGATAAACAACGATTTCCCGTATTAATTTTCCCTTCAGATCTAGCTGAAAATTAAAAGAGCAATTTCCAGCAGTGGACACTAATTACGTAAAATGAACGATGCACTTAACCCAAAAATTAACCCGGTGGAAATGGATTTTTCATGTGCAGCGATGAAATCACCGGTGCACACCTTATTTCCGTTATTCCTATCAGATCCGAACTATAATAATGTCAAAAACAAGCCATGGTGTCGGTTCTTGACCTCATTTTGTTTTATTACGTTCATTATATTTTAACTCGGGGATTATTAATTATACTTTATTCAGGAATGGTGACAAGCTAAAACTTCATAATTTTTCATTGGCATTTCCAAAAATTATCAGTAAAATATCCTAGTTTCATGTTTTAATTTTTCTTTAATTTCGTGACGATCTGCCTATTAAAGTTGAATATTTCAGATACAACAAGGTGCGAGACACGAAACTTTTGTTGAGAGTTAGCCATGAACGAGAGAGATATAGAAGCCATGTCAACGCTAAAATTAAATATCACACATTTTAACTGTTAATTGTAATTGTGCGCGTAATTTAAATGTAGACACTAACTATATACCGTGAATATATTTTATAATGCAACATGCACATACATACACTAGTTGCTAGAGTAACGTAATAATGAAATGACAGCAATGTATTTTAGCGTGTATTTTATTTTGCAACATAGGATGTCAAAATAAGTTACTCTATTTTTGAGGTATGTATAGTGTAGAAGAAAAACTGTTATTAGTGAACTGGTATAACTCGAATATGAGTTTGAGGAGAGTAGCAGATTTGTTTCAAATTACATATCCTGACCGTCCAAGACCGAGTCCAACTACAATAAGTAGGTTAGTACAGAAGTATAAAAATAATGGATGCATCGTTCCTAATCATAAAAAAAAGAATAGGCCAAGATATGTTATTACTGACGCCAAAAGAGATGAAATTCTACAAACAATCGAAAATAATAATATGCTCTCCACAAGAGCTTTAGCACAAACTACAAATGTAAGCAAATCTTCCGTGCATAAACTACTAAAACGAGAACATTTTAAGTCGTATCATTTTCAAAACTATCAGGAACTAATTGCCAATGATGCAGAAAGAAGAAGTAACTTTTGTGAAATCATGTTGGATAAGCTTCATAATGATGATACTTTACTACGCAGAATTTGCTTTACAGATGAAGCAACATTTTATGTAAATGGTGAAGTAAATTCACAGAACTGCCGCTACTGGAGTAGACAAAATTTGCATAGATATCATATCACAAGGACTCAGCGGCCACAGAAAGTCAATGTTTGGACTGGGTTGATTGGACACCATATTGTAGGACCGTTTTTTATTGAGGGTACTCTTACAGGAGAAAAATATTTAGAATTGCTTGAGTACAGAGTTATGCCAGCCCTCCACGCTTTAAATATTGATGGTGAGATTTGGTATCAGCATGATGGCGCGCCGGCACATAATTCTCATATGGTTAGAGCATTTTTCAACCAAAAATTTCCAAACCGTTGGATAGGCCGTGGAGGAGAAGTAGAATGGTCCGCAAGGTCACCAGACCTGTCTCCAAACGATTTCTTTCTTTGGTCATGTATCAGAAATAAAGTTTTTCATGGAGAACCTCTAAACAATATTGACCAATTAAAAAATAGAATACGAGTTGCTGCAAGAGAAATAACTCCAGAGCAGATACAAAATACAATAAATGAATTCTACAATCGCTTAGGATACTGTCTGGCCGTCAATGGTGACATTTTTGAAAATTTGTTAAATTAGTTTTTAAATTTTGTTCAACTACTGTATTTCACATCCTATGTTGCAAAATAAAATACACGCTAAAATACATTGCTGTCATTTCATTATTACGTTACTCTAGCAACTAGTGTATGTATGTGCATGTTGCATTATAAAATATATTCACGGTATAAAAAAGTAATCATGAGTCTGCCAGTATTACGATAAATAGAACAAGTACGAAATATTCCTAATAATTTTCATTTTATTGAAATATAATACGATGTATGTATGTATATGTGTGAAAAGATATATAAAATCAAAAATGAAAACTATACTCAAGGAAATTATAAATGATAAATGAGGTTTCGATTGTAAAACATATAAATTTGTATCATCACACATATGGAGTACAAGAATTTTTACTTTGAAAAATTTGTTAATTTTTTTGGGACAGTAGGTTAGGACTTTTTTAAATATTATAATTAGAAAACAATGTAGAAAACTAATAGTTAATAGTTCTTTAATTAGTTAATTATGGAAAGTAGAATTTAATCTCGCAATCGCTTTTTACAATTTTCGCTAATGTCAATTAATTAACAACAATATTTCAGAAACTTGAAATTATTTTGCAAAATAAAATACAGGCTAAAATACATTGCTGTCATTTCATTATTACGTTATGTATGTATGTGCATGTTGCATTATAAAATATATTCACGGTATATATTGTATATATATATATACGAGGTCTGATCAAGAAATAACCGTTATTGTCAAATTTCGTGAGTTACGTATGTTCGATTTTCGCATTCTTTTTTTTGTTATGTTGGTACACATGTCTGTTATATATGTTGGAAATATCAGCCATTTTGGATTGTCAGTTTGTTTTTGACGGATAAAAAGGTTAGTCGTGTTTTGGTGTGCTCTTCGATTTTTTACTATTCGAAAAAAAGGATCAAAGAATATGTATTAAATTTTGCGTTAAAAACGGAATAAAGTGCTCCAAGGCATTTGAATTGTTGACTGTGGCATTCGGCTAGTCCACTTTGTCTCAAAAAAGTGTTTATAAGTGGTACAAGCGCTTTACAGAAGGCCGAGAAAATGCACGCCAAGTTCGATCAAATGTGAAGGTTTTACTCACTATTTTCTTCGATTATAATGGCGTGGTGCATCATGAGTTCTTGCCAACAGGTCGTACGGTTAATAAGGAATACTACAAGCAATACGGCTCAAACGATCGGAATTGTGGAAAATACATTCACCATGATAACGCACCAGCTCACACATCGATGCTTGTGCGTGAGTTTTTGGCCAAAAACAAAACCGTTATCATGCCTCAATCACCGTATTCACCGGACTTGGCCCCCGCTGACTTTTTCCTCTCCCCGAAACTGAAGACACGATGAAAAGAAAGCGTTTTGCAACGATTGAGGAGATAAAAGAAAAATAGAAACAGGATCTATGACAGCTGCGCGTTATGTTGATGACGTCCTACAAACCACTTTATTGCCTTATCTAGATGGCCGTCCACACGTCCTTTTTCAGCAAGACAACGCGCGTCCACATATTGCTCGTCGTACTATGGACTTTCTACGAGAAGCTGGCGTTAATGTTTTGCCGTGGCCACCCCGTTCACCGGATTTAAATCCCATCGAACATGTGTGGGACATAATGGGGAGAAGACTGACCAATTTGAACCATCCTCCACAAACTCTGGCACAGTTAATCCACCAAGTTCAAGTTGCTTGGAACGAGGTGCCACAAGCAGACATCGACCATCTTATTTTGTCGCTGCCTAGACGTGTACAGGAGTGTCTACAGCTACGGGGTCGCCAAACACATTATTGATTTTTTTTCAAATTAATGTTAATAAAATTTCTTGGAAATCTGATCGTTTCATTCTTGACTTAAGCTTATCACATTACCAAAAAATCACGTCCAGGAAACTATTCCTTCTAGGTGTAACACTTCTAATGTCATTGAGTATATATATATATATATATATATATATATATATATATATATATTCTCTTCACTTATAATGTGCATTTATGAATAATGAACCAGGTGTGTGCAATTGTGAGACACTTTCTTATAACAAAACAAATATGCGTCTGTGGAGAAGGGTATACGGACAATAGGATAACACCTTTGAGTGTAGAATGTGTAATAAAACCTGTGTTTGTGTAAATAGACGGAAAATTTTAATCAATTAAGAGAGAGAGAAGGGAGTTACTGACAGGGTTAGATCTTTTCATACCACAACAATTCTGTAAAATAATGTGTGATGCGTGTGATACTAGGCGTAAAGCATAAAAAAGAAGGTGTGTGGTGAAAATTATAACGCTTAGCGTTTAGTTGAGTATATATTATTCACGAGCAACTAAGTAGTGCGTGCACGAATCAACGTATTTAGTAAAAGAAGTTCCGAAGCAAAAACCACCCGCATTAAAACTAGATAAGTGCTTATGAAATGAACATATTTGCGAAACGTGACAAAAATAAAGGGCGTTTCAAATTACGCGGTTTTTTTAAGAATAATTAAAGTATAGATGGCGTACTGAAATTGTCTGAGTATGTGGGCATTTAAAAAGTGTGGTGTATGACATTCATAAAAATGGCTTCGCACACGGTACAACAACGCGTTCAAGTTGTTGAAGTATTTTATGAAAATCAGCGTTCTGTGAAAAGATTTTTTAGAAAATTACATGAATTTAACGGTTTACATAATTGTCCATCTGAAAGCGCTATTGGTCGAATTATTAAAAAATTTCAAAAGACCGGTTCCGTGAAAGATCAAAAAAGTGAAAAATACAATCGTAGTGGTCGTTCACAAGAAAATATTGGTTTGGTTCGTGAAAGTGTTGCCGAAGATGCTGAAATGTCCATTAGACGAGGTTCACAAAAACTTGGACTTAGTGGATTAACAACATGGCGTATTTTACACAAGGATTTAGCTCTGAAGGCATAAGAGGTTCAAATAACACAGAAACTGAAGCAATTAGATCATTTAAAACGTCGTTCATTTGTCAATTTCGCCAGTGAACAACCAGCTGATTTTTCTCAAAAAATAATGTTTTCCGATGAGGCACATTTTGAACTTGGTGTCTATGTTAATAAACAATATTGCCGTATCTGGGGTGAGGAAAATCCACGACTTATTCATGAGAAACCTATGCATCCTAAACGAGTTACTGTTTGATGTGTATTATGGTCAGGTGGTGTAATTGGACGTTACTTCTTTGAAAATGCTGCTGGTGAAGCTGTAACTGTCAATGGTGATCGATATCGTTTAATGAATATTGATCTGGAGGTTATGTGGTTTCAACAGGATGGCGCTACACCTCACTTTGCATACGAATCAGTTGATTTATTGAGAAAAAAATTACTTCGATGCGTGTATGGACGAACACTTCAAACTTAGCAATTGCCATTAGGTGAATTTTATAAGAATCATTTAATTGTTAATAACACCTTGTTTACTACACGTTTCAGATATATTAACTCCTATCAGGTAAACTCTGGTGTTATTAACGAACAATTCTTTATGGATTTTTTGTTCCTTTTCGATACACTAAAATGACGAAAAAACAAAATACCTCCCTCTCTCGTACAAACATACGAATGTCCGAACGAATGAACGAAGCTGTGTCATCTGGTCAAATAAATAAGTTACCATGATCTGTGTATAGACAAGCATTTTAAACTAGACATTTGAATGATTCTGATGACGTTCACTTAATAGCAACGGTAAGTTTAAAATGTTCGTCCATACACACATCATTGTCACTTACCTCGGTGAGACGACACGACTTCGTTTTTTCGTTAGGATATCTATGCTTGTACGAGAGAAGGAGGTATTGTTTTTTCACCATTTTCTTTCTATCGAAAAGGTACCACTAGCACACAAAGAATCATTCGTTACTAACACCGATTTACCTGAATAACCAAGAAAAAATATAAGCGTGTGGCGTGATATAATAATTGCATCTACTTTCCTTATATGTATGTACCAGACATTTTTTTATATTGTAAAGATCGCGAAGTTGCGTTCAAATATTTCATTTCTGGGTACTAATTTTGAATTCGAATTCTTGTTTTCGCATTAACAATCGTATTTGTTTTTCGCTTATAAATATTGATTGATTGATAAGACTTTCAAAAACTCTGAATGTACGTGTACTTTCAATAAATTATAATCAAATCACTTAAACAACCTCCATGCTCTTTAGTTATTACGGTTCGCACCTATCTGCTTAATCGACTTCGGTTCGACTACGTTTCCCTTGAAATTTAAGGCGTTCGACTGAGGTAGCTTCGATTTCATGTACTAAGCAGTGATATTGGATATTCGGTAACACTTCTGGAAACCATAGATATTTCGTGACAAACGCAAGATCAGAACTAAAGCCCCATCTTCATCGACGTTTATTCTGAAACTACAGAAAATGTAAAATCTTAACTAAAAAATCTTTCTCTTTCCTAGACAAATGTAAGCTCGCTTGCATGGAAAACGGGTACAACTCTTATAGCTAGTTTTTGGTTTTCCTATATACAGTCTATGTCAGAGAAAACGGAACTTTTTTAAAATAGAAACAAAGCTTATTATTTTAGTAAAATTCATTTATTTTATTCATAGCAGTCGCCTTCGGCTTCAGTACAATGGTTCGCATGGCTAATTAGCACGTTGAATGAGTTTTTAAATTCATTTTTCGAGATGTTCAAAATCGCTGTCGACGCCTTTTTAATGGCTTCGACATTGGCATTACGCTGTCCTTTCATCGGAAAATGTAGTTTGGAGAATAGATAGAAGTCACGGTGAATACGGCAAATGGTTGATGGCTAAAATGCCATTTGTAGTTAGAAAATCGATGATAAGCATCGAGCGATGATATGGTGCATTATTATGTAACAAATGCCAGCTACCATTTTCAGGATATTGAGGGCGCACACGACAAATACGCGCCAAAAGACGTTTCATAACACCAGGATAATATACAGCATTGACTGTTTTACTAGTTAGTACAACTCTTTGTACACTACGCCTTTCTAATCATAATAACAAATCAGCATTGTCTTCACTTAACTTTTCCAACCGGTTTTTTTTGTCTTTCTTCGCTTGCATGCTTCCATTCAGAGCTTTGACGCTTGATCTCTGGATCATATTGAAAACACCACGTCTCGTCGCTGGTTACAATAAAATACTTGATGTTTTCGACCTTTTTTGAGTCTTTAATCAAGTCTGTACAATGATTAAATTGAATTAGCTTGTGTGGTACAAACCTTGCACAAATCTTCCTCAGTCCCAAATGCTGTGTCAAAATGCTATGAATTGAATCTTTGGAAATATCTAATTCCATTCCCACTTATCGCAATGAGGATTTCGATTCATATCTGATAAATTTACGCACAAGTTCGACGTTACTTTCCGTAACCACAAATTTTTTGCACCAGGATATTCGTCGTCATTTATGTCCATACGACCGCCTTTAAATCGTTTGTAGCAGTCATACACATTCGTACGTGATAACCACCCATCACCATACACATGTTTCATCAAATTAAGCGTTTCAGTAAACGATTTACCGAGTTTAAAACAGAACTTGATTTTGCTCTTTGTTCAAAATTAATTTTTCGACCAATGCCAAATTCATGACGAACCAATTTATCCTATGATATGCGCAGTGTGTACAGCACAATTATCATCGTGACAAATAAAATTTTCATCGGTATATAACCGGCCTACAAATCGTTACATGACATTTCCTAATACGATTTCATAAATTTCACTGTTTAGTCGTTGACCAATATTCCACAAAATACTAGCTTCCTATACACCTATCCAGGCCCAAACATTTATCCGAAATCTCCCCATATGTTGTAATCCAATTACGTATTACTCTTCAAATCTAGTATTTCGAAACTTGTATACACTAATATTCCTATCTGACGATTTAAAGGTCTTTTCATCGTCACAGTTCCATACCAAAGCTCTGCATCTTGTTAAATGTAAAAATCAATCTCAGATTTTTGCACTCAATTGTTGTCTTTTTTAGCAGCGGAATAATTTCCTATTTATGATTTTGTTAATTCTTCTACAAACAGTTGAAGAAGAACCAGGAAAATCAGTTTCAATTGTATCTTTGCTTGCCGAATTGAACGGACTTTTCCTTAAATAATTAATAAGCGTAGCGCCATCGTTTGCATTTGTCATATTTCTTAAGCTTGATCTTCTGTTTCTCGATATAGTTTCTTTCGGTTCCCAACATTTCTTAATTCTCATTATGGTGGATTTAGCAACAATAAAATATTATGCAACTGCTCATACAAACTAACCATCTAATTTATTTAAAACTTTTGTTTTTTCAGGATCCATAAAGTGCATATTTATATGTGACGTTTATGTAATGTAAAATGTCATTTAAAAACTCTATTTACATTGAAACATTTTAGTTATACTCGTTTTTCCTGCAAGCGTGTGTATATATGCAAATTAAGCACAACGTATTCATCATCTATTTCAGGCAATGTACATACTGTGAACAGATGGTGTAGTCATAATTTCCATTTTTCATATTATTACAGACGTCAACGTCTTCCAAAATGTCATTGAAAAAGAAAATTAATCACAATCTTGTTAACTTTTGTAAGATTTATTATGTATTCCCTTCTTACCTAACGACATAACGAATAATTGCACGACTGAGGGACTCCCACACGCTATGCCAAAACTGAAACTTCAATCGAACAATTTAGAATTACTTTACTGAAGTTCTATATTTAGAAAGAAGAAAATTTCGTTAAGAAAGCCCAAAGTTTGTTCAAAATAGGAAATAAACTGGTTAACGATAATGAAAAACGAAAAACAATATGCAATAACTTTCTTCGCAATTAGTGATAACAGTTTCACTACACTATGACATCATCAGATTGAATAGTAAACTGCAAAATTAACGTTGTATTATCTACATATTATAACAATATCACTTTCATTACAATGAAAGAAATTATTAACAAAATATAAATTTACAATAAATAATAATCCATCCCTTCACTTTCCCCAACAGCTTAACGCTAAATACAGTCAGCTTTGGCAGACTATGAGTTAATATTAAGCCACTAAACAAACACAAACATCAGGGCGTGATAAGCCAGTTACTACTGAGATATCATTATGTTAAAATTCAAAATTCAGGTTTCAAACAACACCAAATATACAGCGTGTTTCAAAAAGAATATACGTATTACAAGGTATTATTTTGTCCAAACTATCGATCGCTACGCCTCGGCTCGGCTATTGAAGAAGTGAATACATAGTCTAGTTTTCAATAGCCGCTAGATATGTCGGTTGTCTTCTGTTTTTCTTGGTAACCATTATATGTTTAAAATGGCTACTCCGCAGCAGAAACCATTTTGTGTTCCCGAGTTTGCGAATGTAATTCAGTGATTACAGTGTAAAGACTTTTCAGGTTGAGCTGCCAAATTGATCCTTCGAATGGGTGGAACATTCGCAGATGGTATCGACAGTTTGTAGATACAGAATGTGTATGTAAAGGAAAGAGTCCTGGCCGCCCTGTTGTTTCTGAAGAAAATGTTGCACGAATTCAAGCTGCTTTCCAACGTAATCCTTCAAAATCAACTCGTCGTGCCAATCGGCAATTACGACTGCCTACAACAACAATTTGGCGTGTTTTGAGATGTCGATTGGTTATGAAGCCGTACAAGTTACAGTTGTTACAAACTCTGCGTCCTGATGACAACCGGAAACGTGTGCCATTTTGTAACGAGATTCATGATGCAATCGACAATGATAACACTGATGACGCGACTTTCCATGTTAGTAATCTGGTAAACAAACACAATGTTCGAATTTGGGGTCTACAGAACCCACATGCAACCATGGAAAGAGATTCGCCTAAAATCAATGTGTTTTGTGCGATATCCCGATCATTTTTTACGGCCCATCCTTCTTTAATGAAAACACGGTTAACAGTCAGCAGTATCTGGCTATGTTACAAAACTGGTTCTTTCCGAGGCAGCACGAAGACAACTTGATTTTTCAATAAAACGGGGTACCCCCTCAATGGAGTCGCCAAGTGCGTGAATATCTGAATAAAACTCTACCGAACCGTTGAATTGGTCGTCAAGGAGCTGGCGACTTAGCATGTCTCAGCTAATCTCCACGGTCACCGGATTTGACACCCTGTGATTTCTTCCTGTGGGGTTTCGTTAAAGACAATGTTTATATACCACCATCCCCACAGAACTTGGAAGAGTTGAAGAACCGGATCCGTACTGCCATAATATCAGTGACGAAGGACATACTTGCCCGAGTATGGGAGGAGTTCGACTATCGATGTGATATTGTTCGTGTCGTTAATGGAGGACATATTGAACATCTGTAATCTGAACTTG
The DNA here is from genome assembly GCA_031893035.1 of Dermolepida albohirtum. Classification (NCBI taxonomy): domain Eukaryota; kingdom Metazoa; phylum Arthropoda; class Insecta; order Coleoptera; family Scarabaeidae; genus Dermolepida; species Dermolepida albohirtum. The sequence continues at coordinate 185,196 of JAVIWB010002605.1, forward strand.
AGAGGCTCGTAAATATGTATGTGTGTAAAATTTCATATTCGTATGTTTTAAAGTTTAATAAATGTAAGCATTCGAAATACGTATATTCTTTTTGAAACACCTTGTATTTTTACATCTAAATGTATATGTATGTGTTACAATAGAATTGTTTATATCACTAATATTCAATAAAATCTTAGTCTAATAAATATAATATATTACAGTATTTTCTTAAACTATTTTTCGATAGTTATTAGTAATAATTTTATTTTATTTCATATCATTTAATTTTATATTCGTGTAGTTGTACAGTATTTAAACAATCCATTAAATAAGAGCCTAAGCAAATATACAAAGATAATTATTCAAACTTAAAAACATTAATTTTTAACAAATATTCCACATGTAGATTGTAATAAAACTTGTCCATTTATGTTTAATTATATTGTTAATCAAAAAAGGTAAATGAAACCACTTATCACATCCATGTTCATATTCTGTAAACGTATTTCGTCAACTAAATCGTTATCATCACAAATAATTAATCAGAGTGTGACGGTAAAACTCACAGAATAATTCCGCACCACAACTTTCTTCGCTAACCACCAAACGCACACTGATTTCTGTACACATAATTTAACCTGTTTCCAAGTCTTAAAACAAACACTTATACTAATGTACACCCCCACGTCCACTTATGGACCATCTTTAACGGCCGTATCTTTCAGGAACTTAAAGAGACAAGAATAAAGAATGAAACACATGGTTTTTTTCACAATAAATACGCTCTCGTAACTGTCTGTGTTATTAATTATCTGCATTACTTATTAATGAAATACGATGCAGAAAACGAATATTAAGGTAAGGGCTTTTACCTTTTTTGATTAATTCTGTTAAACACAGTCTGAATTAAAACTTATGATTTGATGGAGCCTGTGGTCGATTAACTTAATCACTTAATTTTTTAACATTAGTTTCTTTTCGGAAAATATCAATTTCTATTTTAATTAGGAAGGCTTACATAAGAAAGACAAATCGGGACACTACGTATCTGCAACATCAAAGTTGAATAGTATTTTTAAAGAGCACGGTTTTCAAGTTACATTTCGGCCCACTAACTCCATCAAATCGCTTTTAAGAAATGCAAAAGACAAAGTAGAGGTCAACAAAAAATCGGGAATTTACGGAATTAAATTCTAGATGGTAGTAAACAATACATCGACCAAATAAAACAATCGATAGAAACTCGGTATAAAGAACATATTGCGCAGAAAAATTCGGTTTAACAAAACATGTGTTGGAAAGTAATCATAGTGTAATCGCGGATTATTTGTACTTGGTAAAGAACGTGTGTAATTATCACAAAGTAAATGCATATGAAAGCATGTACATGTGTTAAATACTGACTTGGGTCCTAACCATAACTCATCTCTCTTTGACCTTTTATACGATAGACAAGAGAGTGTGTAGTAAACACATGCAGGTACTTTTTTAGGATAGTTTAAGATCAGCATGCAATTTCTTTAAAAATTATGTGCGTTTTGGTTTTTAATAAAAAAAATATGTTTCATGCGGGTTCTTGCTGTAGTTTCCAAGTGCGAGGTTGTTTATATGCTGATTTTAACAACTTAGTTGTCGAAATACGAATACGGAATATGAAAATTAATGTGGAAAGGGGTTATATATCAACCTGAAGTGATTAATATATAGTACTTGGTCGATGATGTCCTAACACACAAAACTATTCGCAGTTAATATATAAGACAGTGTTTTGTTTATTCCTTAGTTCTAGTTATTCCTTAGTCTAATGTTATTTCATTATTTTTTGTATTATCCGACTTATCTTAGAAAAGATATTACTTTTTTTTACTCATTTGCTTCTAGTAAAAATATCTGCCTCTTTCCTAATTTTGAATTATTAGTTTACTATTCTTGTAATAACACAAACTATAATAATATACTTGCTCTTTTAACAACTTTTGAAAAAAAAACTTGTTATGTGTGTGTTACGCAATTAATCACTGGTCGGTACTCCAATTTTTCATATCTCGAAACAAGCTAAAAACAATACACTTACTACTCAAATAACAAGCACCCTTATCATCGGAATTAACGCAGATTTTAATAGCTTTTTTTTTGTTTTGAAAGACCAAGTTGAAAAACATAAAATTTTTATTAGTGCTGCCCTCTTTCATTAGACTCATTAATTATTAATCCTCGCTCATAGTTTAAAAGTTAGTCATTTCTTGAAGTATACATTATTATTATTGCAATTCATTCGCCTACATTTCGATGCTAGGTTTTAATTATATAAATTGTTATGATATTATCAGCATAATAAAAATATTAATCAATAAATGGACTGAAGTGACCTATTCTGTCCGGTTTTATTGGCAATTTCGCACGATTAATGATAGTTTATACAGCCGCGAACCTATCTACATTATTAATTTATTCCGTCAATACTTTATTATAATCCGCCAATGCTTTCTCTCAAAACTTTGTTCGTAATGAAAAACAAATAGATCTGCTCTCCAACAACTTTTAACATAATTATATTTTGTTCGTCCGAAAATAATTTAACACTTCAGTTACTACGACAACTGTAATTTAATTGAATTATAGACTCATAAATAGAATAACTAATGCAGAGTTAATTAAAGTGCTATACCTCTTGGACTGCTACGAGGGAGCGTTTTTATATTCGCGGAATGAGCGGGTTGTAGAGGGGTGAGTAGGCGCATTGGGGGCGTGGCCTGTGCAACGACTCATGATTAGTATAAATACGAAGTTTCATTATTATTAGACAGTTAGTCTTTGAGCTATCGTCAACCAAGTAACATAATCAGGAGTGAAAAGTGAAATATGGAAAAAATCGAATATCGTGCCGTTATAAAGTTCCTTACCAGGCAAGGAGAATCAGTCGCGACCATAATGAATGAGATGTCATTGGTTTACGGCGACTCTTGTCCAGGAAAAACCATGGTGTACAAGTGGCATAGTTTATTTAAACAAGGAAGGGAATCCCTTGAAGACGACCCGAGGCCGGGCAGGAGCATTGAGGTGACCAAGCCAGCACTTATCCAAAAAGTTGAACAAATTGTACTCGAAGATGCTCGACTAAAGAAGAAACAACTCGCAGAAATGGTTGGAGTATCCGATACAACAATTTTTAAAATCCTACACGATCATCTCGGCATGTCTAAGGTCAGCGCAAGATGGGTGCCGAGAATGCTCTCGCCGCCGCAAAAACAACAGCGCGTAGAGTGTACGCGTGCATTTTTGGACCTCTGTAATGAAGAGAAGGATGGTGTATTGAGTGGAATTGTTACTGGAGACGAAACTTAGGTTCATCATTATGAACCTGAGTCCAAACAAGACTCCATGCAGTGGCATAAAAAGACCACAGCACTCCCAAGAAATTTAAAGTGTCACAATCAGCTGGGAAACTCATGGCAACGGTATTTTGGGACTCGGAAGGAATATTGTTGATTGATTATAAAGATAAAGGTGTTTCTATAACCGGAGAATATTACGCTTCAATATTAGAGCGACTAAAAGAAGCCATTAAAGAGAAAACACGGGGAAAATTGACAAAAGGTGTTCTGCTTTTGCACGACAACGCGCCTGTCCACAAGAGCCGCGTTGCGTTAGCTGCCCTGCATAAAGTGGGCTTCGAAATTGTGAATCACCCACCCTACAGCCCAGACCTGGCCCCAAGTGATTATTACCTGTTTCCGAAAATGAAAAAAGAGCTGCGGGGTAAAAAATTTACTGCCGATGATGAAGTCAAGGAGGCAGTTTCGGCGTATTTTGCAGATAAAGAGAAATCATTTTTTTATGAGGGTATAAATAAATTAATTGAAAGATGTGAAAAATGTATCCGTCTTGCAGGTGAATATATTGAAAAAGAAAAATAATTTGGTTTTTTTATTTCCACACCTTGTCCCACATTCCGCGAATATAAAAACGCTCCCTCGTAAAGTAATTTACCAAAAAATTATAAAATCATAAATTTGTAAAAAACTTATTAATGGTTATAAAGAAAAATTTAATAGAAAGTTCCCTTTTCTTTTCTAAATATGTGCCAATAACACTAGCGCAATAATTTCAAGTTTTACCTTTTTGTTTTCGAATACAAAGGGTACTAGGAAAGTTTTGCAATACAGCTTTGTTTATTTAATTTTTTTCAAAGTAATTTCCTCTGCACTCAATACACCTCTCCATACTCCGAAACCAATGTTTAAATCAATTCTGCCAAGTTTCACTAGGGAGTAAAACACACTCATTGTCCCAAGCCCGCAGAAGGTCCTCATCACTGGAAAACCGCCTCCCTTTTAGCTTCATTTTCACATGCGGGAACAGTGCAGAGTAGCAGGGAGACTGGACTGGACTGTAGGGAGGGTGCTCGAGAAGTTTTAATCCTGTCGTGGTCAAATACTCGGTGCAGGCTTTGTCGCGGTGAGCTGGAACATTATTGTGATGGAGGAACTAGGTGTCCATTCTTGACTTTGGCCGCAGGTTCTTCATAGATCCAATGACTTCAGGCAGGCGCTGTTCAGTATACTACTTAGCTGTGACTGTCTTCTGTGTGTCCAAGACGATGCGTTCCACAATTCCACTTGATTTGAAAAATACAGCTATCATTTTCATCTTTAGAGATCGGGATTTTCTGACAACTACGGGCCTGTCCTCATCATCAAAGACTCAAACTTTGTTTTGAACTTCGGTCGGCACATCGTAATAGTACAGCCAAGTCTCGTCACCTGTCACGACATTGTTCACATACCGAGATTGTCCCTTATTAAACTTTTTTAGCATCTCCCGGCACTAAGCCACACGTCGTGTTATCTGCTCTTCAATCAGTCGATGCGGCACCCAGAGAGAACAAAGTTTCTTCACGTGCAAATGATAATGCAGAATCGACCTGAAGTACCCTCTATCTGTTGGTAGTTCACTCACCTGTCCTCGCCAAGCACTTTCCTCATAGTAGTAACGTTTTCCTCTGTAACTGACATTCGTGGCCTTCCTGGCCTCTCAGCATCCACAGTTAAATTTTCCCTTTAGAATTCTCTGTACCACCTGAATATCGTTGTGCGTTAGACAAACATCACTTAGTGCAAGAGTCATTTCTTCGAAGCACTGGTCTATGTTTAAACTTGAATTACGGCAACGATTTTCATTTATTTTTAAACATTAATACACCTGAACTAGCAATGACGGATTACCATCATACCAATTTTATAATCATCATCAGGGTCGTCAAAATACTGTTCTATTTCTACAATAACTTCCTCTTCTGCCTTAAATTTCTTTGCGACGAGAAAGAGTTTGAGTTTGTTTTCGAAATAAGTATAAGTCTGAAGAAGCCAGATCCTGTAAATAGGGTAGTTGGGACACAATCTGGAATCATAATTCATCCAATTTTTCCCAAACGATAAGACTAGTGCGTGATGATGCATTATCATAATGGAATAGCACTTTCTTTCGAGCCATTGCGGGTCTTTTTCGGTGACAGAAAATTTCACTTTGTCCAGAATGGCACCATAATATACCCCGTTGATAGTTGGTCCTTTGCGAGATAGTCGATTAGAAATATTTCCTTAAAATCTCGATAATAAAAAACTTCGCTAAGGTCTTTGAAACTTGCCTTTTTTCTAACATTTTTCAGATTTCAGCATACCTTTATAATGTAAAGAGTGAAACAAAATTTCTAGAACTGGCCAGAATGATGTTTGATTAAATAACTGGGTTAAAATGATGGTGACATCGTAGACGTGCAATATCCGATACGTTTTTCCCATACACAATAGTATTCGTTTGTTGGGAATTACGGTCGATCAGTTTCTAAAATGGAAGGATTATATCCATGATTTATTTAAAGTCCTTTCAAATGTATGATTTGGAATTCGTCGTTTGAGGAAGCTCGTGAACAGGCGTTACGAATTTTTTTGGATGCTCTTATTCCAGAGTAAGGTATGGCATTGCTGTATGGGGTAGCAGTACTGATCGTATTTTCATAATACAAAAAAGAATTCTGAGAATAATACGTAACATGAGTTTTAATCAATCGTGCAGGGTCATATATTGTATATAGGGCAAATAGCCGTGATGCATCACGTCTGTCTATACGCTCTGGTAACTTAGTTATCGACATGCGAGGCAGACGCGCTCTCGCTTTGTCGTTCAATACAGTGGACGAGAGAGGGAGGCATGATGATTATTCATTATTTTTCTGTATCGAAATGATTTGATAAACGCTATCAAGGAATCGTTCATTAATAACACAAAATCTACCTGATGATCGATTAATCCGTGAAACATATGTAGTAGATAGGGTGTTACTAATAATAGAATGATTCTTTTTAATATTCTTTTAATTGGCAAATGGCCGTGATGCATTGCGTCTGTCTATACGCTCTGGTAACTTAGTTATCGACATGCGAGGCAGACGCGCTCTCGCGTTGCCGTTCAATACAGTGGACGAGAGAGGGAAGCATGATGATTATGTAGGGTCATATTCAGAAAACATTTTTTGTTAACTATTTTTGTAATTTATATATTCGAGGTCCTACTTTTTGCCTACAAACATAAAGACTTATTTGAAACATACAGCGCTGTTTATGATTATTCCACAAGGCATAAAACTAATAACTATTATCCCAAACACCACCTAACCCTGACAGAGAGTGGACTTCACTACTCTTCCATTAAATTTTTTAATAGTTTACCGGAATCGTTTAAACGAATTAAGGTATTCTCAATATTTAAAACAAGAGTTCGTGATTTCTCAATTGACATAGAACCATACAGTATATTTGAATATATAAATCGTAGTTCTCTACAGTAAGATTATGATGTGTAAGAACATGTTTTAACACATATGTAATATATCTGTCACAATGTTTACATTTTTTTTTCTGTACAATTAATTACTATAAAGTTATTATTATTATGTACCCGTATCGCAACGGAATAATAACATTTTATTTAGCACGCCATGTTAACTTTTTAACAACCTATTGACAAGAGCTTTAAAAAAAGTGTCGCCACTTAATTTATATCGTAGTAATCGTAAAAAGAGAGAGAACGAGGGAATAACAACAATTTATTTCATTTATTAAAATGTAATTAATTATAAAATGGCTTAAAATAACCTAGAAAACAGATGCAATGATATTTGAATGACTGAAGTTAATTAATTTCTGTAACAATGAAAAAAACAAAAATTTAATAATAATAATCAAGATGAAACTATAAAAACCTAGACGGCGTTAGAATATTCCTGAGCGGATAATTAAAAATACGAGAAATGATTTTTAAAATGAATCCAAAATAGTATATAATTGTAAAGATAATTTAAATAACTGTAAAATAAAAATATTAATTATTTGTACCCAAACCTGAAGTAAATTAATTTATTACACTAATATGTTTACTGTCGATCACCTGATCGATTCACGCAGGTAAACAAATGAAAGCAATACTTTACATGTTACAAAAAATCTAAGAGAAAAGAAGTAAATGAAACGTGAAACTAATTGTAAAATAATAACTAAAAACCAGCAGCTACGAGGGTAGTTTGACAAGTAGTAAGAATGGAAAAGAAAAACGAATTTTTTAAATACAAAATCATTTTTATTTTTCAATATATTCTCCTAAATGGGCAATACATTTATTCCAACGGTGCTCCAATGCCCTTATGCCATCTCTAAAATGCGATTCCAGAAGGCTTGCAAAATACTCATTTACGAAGATGATAAGCTCGTCGTTAGACGAAAATTTCTTTCCACCTAGTACCGTTTTCAATTTTGGAAAAAGGTGGAATTCGGAAGGGGCTAGATCCGGCAATTAAGGCGCATGCGGTACTAATTGGAAATGCAACTTGTGGATTTTGGACATCGCAACTGTGCTGGTATGCGAGGGAGCGTTGTCTTGGTGAAACAGAATCTCTTTCTTTGCCATTCCGGGCCGTTTAGCACGAATCTCAACATTTAATTGTTGTAGAAGTTCTGCACAATATTGTCCGTTTATTGTGGCACCTTTCTGAAGGTAATCATTGAGCAAAATGCCCTTCGAATCCCAAAAACTTGATGCAATTCGGCACCCATCTTGCCGAAAGCTTGGAAAGGCCCAACTCTTTCATTAAAATGTGGTGTACGAGTTCTGTTGAAATGTTTACCATGTCTGCTATCTCTCTCACTTTGAATAGTCGATCTTGGGTAATAGTATTATGGATTTTTATAGTCATTTCCTTAGAAGTCACGGTTTTGGATGCTCCGGAGCGCGCTTCATCAACACAGCTTGTTCTACCACGTTTAAATTCATTTACCCATCTTCTTATTGTGGCAGATGATGGAGCAGATTCACCTAATGTTTCCCGTAACTCATCTTTTATTTCGGTAGCTTTCATACCCGTAATTACGAAGTATTTAATCACCGCACGACACTCTGCTTTTTCCATTTTAACGAAACGACGTGTTGCTTCTTTTTCAATCAGCTGTCAAAAATAAACTAATCAACCGATTCATCTAAATATCGGAATGTAAACATATAAATAGACAACCTAAATTACAGTGCATTTGTTTCACCAATTAGAGCGTCACATATGTGTCATTTTCACTACTTGTCACACTATCCTCGTAGATTACCCTTACATTATCTAGATTTAGAAAATGTAAACAATACAGGGCCGTAATGAATTAAATCAATTAAATTGCAATTTATAAAATGAAAAATTAAACTGCAAAAGTATTCAGGATGTGAAAATTATCCAACTGTAGTACTCGTAAAATTCTTAACACTGGGATATATAGTAGCGTACAACAAAATATGACCAAAATAATAAACTATACTAATAATCATACAGTTAATAGCCAAAATGAACCTGTAACAACCGATAGACGAATCGCACCGTCCAGCAAATCATCCCCGTATTGAGTAGCTTCACACATATCAAGTTAATACAAACGTTTTTATTTAAGTCAAGTATAAAAACAAGACGCCCTTGTAGGAAATTAAAAAACACACAGTATAACTTCTAATCGCCTGATTGAACATAGGACGTGAGAAAATCAATTCTTTCTTTTCTTCTTTCCGCATTATCCTTTTCAGATCGCATCTTTATACATGTAGATACACTCACATACATCACGAAACGAATCCCTCTCTCTGCCCTCCCCTCCATACAAAAAATGTAACGTATTCCAAGAAGCAACGTGAAATTATCATCGAAGAAAAGGAAAAGAAGGAAAAAGATCGGGTTTTGACTAAACAGGAACCCGCAAGAAACCTCAATGGGGTTAGATCGTAAATGATTTTTATTCGAGGAAAAAAGGGAAGTTAGTGTATACCGTTAGCAATAAAATATGTAACTATGTGTGGGTAAGCATGTATAGATGAGAGTAATGTGTTTCGTTGAACGTAAAATCGACTCTAGAAGTATATGTATAAAATACATTGGATATAAAACTGTTCTGAAGAATTTAAAGTGTGATAAATACTGTCGACTTGATTGTTCTACATAAACATTAACGTAGAACTAATTGAAAAAACAATGTTACGACCAATTAAGATAAGGAGTTTTACGACTGTAGATGTAGTTTATTTATTTTTTAATGGTTCTTTTTTACAGTAGCATATTACCTTTAAAACTTAACTGCTCCGTAAAAGTAGTTCCATAGAGTCATAGACTTGCAAGCATTCGTTATCTGTGCAATATTTATTGTCATGCAAACGAGTACACAATTTATTTCAAAGTTATTACATACACTCCAGGATAATTTATGCTTGTAATAAAATTAGGTGGTATAATAGTTCTCAAGCAAATTTTAGTAGATTGAATATTTTTGCTATTACCGTGACTTTTTCTTCATTCTAGGTATAAAGTTTCGATTACGTCGGTTAAAAAATATCCTTTCTTTCATTCGAATTCATAATTGAGAAATACACAAAATGGAAGGAAGTTAACAAAACAACTAACAATGTAACACACGTTGGTAAATCAAAAAAAAATTGAAAATTTATGAGTTTGTAAACTGATATAGAGTACGATGATCCATTTTTAGAGAATAGACAATAGAGAATGCAGTACCATCCTCACCAATTTACGTGGATATCACCGAAACTATGAGAAATATTAAAAAAAACCCTCTTAACAACTTTTTATCTGTGAGGAGTGAGGAGCGGATTATATGGTAGCGTTAATAGCTTTCTTGCAGCCACTATTCATTTCCAGGAACTACCCATCTCCCATTTCTTTTGCAAAAATCGAAATTTCTATTTGATATAAAAATATATTTGTTACTTCGAATTCATACATGCTGTGATAAGTAATGGGTGTTTTTTAAGCTGCATGAGAACTATCGATATCGATAACTATGGTTTGACAGCTGATAATGCCAAACTGTGTTGACATTTCTGTTCAGTAAGGTTTGGCAAGTCATCATGAATGAAATGTGCGTATCGAAGAGAATGTTGCTGCTGTAGCGTGAAATATTGAAGAAAACGCCGAAATGTCCATTCGTCGTCGTTCTCAAGTGATTGGCCTTTGTCCGTCGACTACGTGGAAAATTTCACGTAAGGATCTTGGCTTACGTGCCTATAAAATACGGCTCGTGCAAGAATCGAAGCCAAACGACCATTGTTTGCGTCGCGTTTTTGCTGATTGGACTGATTTGAAGCTGGCCGAAGATGAGCATTTTGATCAAAGAATTGTATTTAGTGATGAAGCTCATTTCTGGTTAAATGGCTACGTCAATAAGCAATATTGCTATATTTGGAGCGAATACAATCCTCAAGCTGTTAACGAATCACCATTACATGCACTAAAATTCACTGTTTGGGGCAGTTTACACGCTGGGGGCATCATCGGTCCTTATTTCTTTCGAAATGAGGAAGGAGCTGCCGTTACAGTGAATGGCGAACGTTATTGAACCATGCTGACTGAATTTTTGTCTCCAAAAATTAATCAGCTAAACATGGACGACATTTGGTGCCAACAAGACGACGCAAGTTGCCATATAGCGCGCTTAGCAATCGATTTATCGCAAAATCAATTTGGTGACAACTTTATTTCCAGAAGTGGTCCTGTTCACTGGCTCCCTCGTTCGTGCAATTTAACGCCTCTAGATTATTTTTTATGGGGCTAGGTTTATGCCGACAAACCAGCAACTCTTGAAGCATTGGAAGCCAATATTGAAGCCACCATTTACGTCATACGGCCAGATTTATTCGAAAAAATAGTCAAAAATTGGACTGATCGAATGGACCATGTAACTCGTAACCGCAATCGGCATATTCCGGAAATCATATTTAAAAAATAAATGCCATGAAATTATCTACCAGATTATAATAAAGAAAATTTCATTTCAACAATATTTCTGTCTTGTATTATCATTTTAAGTTCTCAAGCTCTTTAAAAAAAAAACCTATATATGAATTATTGAATAAATTTTTAATGCTGATATGAATATTCGCTCAAAGAACAATGTCTAATTCTTGCTGAGACTCTTTTTGGCTGAATTCTTTTGAAAAATGTTAAGAGAACTGAGCTGGTGTTGAAAATCACTCATCATTTATGAAATCTATTGTCTTATTATTAACTGCAATACGTGATATTATGTTACTAACAGTAAACTTATGAATGTTTTCGTGACCTCCAATCACTTGCTGAAAACTTCCTGTTACAAAGAACCGCAATGTTAAACTAGCAATTGTGTAATTGGAGGTATGGTGTGATTTATATTATTATTAATTTCAAAATCATTTATGTCAAATTGATGAATCATTTACTGTACAACTTCTTTAGAAAACATATGACTCATCTTTAATTCTGTTATATTTTTGACCTGGATAACATATTAATTGTAGAAATTCTTCGTCAAAAGTTGTATTATCTTATCACTTAGCACGTTCATTGTGTAACTAATTCACAATGCGAACACATTATTTATTTATGTTACAAACTAGAAGTCATTGTAGTAACTAAGTAAATTGTTTATTGTAAAACGTCCCGTTGACAGATGAAACTACTACGCACTGTTAGCTGAACAATATTACCTAATTTGCTGTTAGATATAATCATGGTCGGCGCAACAGCAATGCACTTAACAAAGAGTTTACAAGCTACGATTTCTTAACATTTCCTTAACAGAGGTCGGTGCAACCGGGCATGACTCTTCGTATATTTTAGTTAGATAAGTCATTTAAGTTTCCAGTATTCTAACGACGTTCCCGTATTCGCAAAAAGACGGAGAAAGATGTTGAGCGACAATTACTAAAAGAAAAACGAATAATAGGTTGGTGAAACTAAATGCCTTAATTTTGACTGCAAGAAAACTTTTATACGTTTTACGGATTGAGATGATTTTTTAAGGCTTTATTAACTTCAAAGCTGTGCATATTAAATTAATTATTTTCGCGCTGCTGAAGTTTTATAACAATAGCCGTAATCCATGAATGCAGTTTGTAAAGATAAAAATTTTAAAAAAATGTAATATACTGACTTCGATTTCTCTCGCACTTTTTATGATGAATACATTTGTTTTAATAAAACGGCTTTTTTAGATTCTAAGAATTTATTATAACAAGGTTACTCCTGTTAGTAGATTAAGAGGTGAATTTACAACATAACCTTTCAGTATTAGAGGAAAAACTGAAGAAGATAATCATGAAAATTAACATGGGGAAAATCAATGATAATTTCAAACTCGAAGAAAAAACGTATAAGCTTGGACGGAAAACACGTTGAACAAGGAGCGCATTTCAAATATTTAAAAGCAATTGTTGAAGAAGATGGGTAATTGTACAGGGAAATCAATGCGAGATTGAGAAGAGCGGAATATGATGAAGACCACATTCCTAAGGAAAAAGAGAAATACCGAAAAAAGTAAAAACTGAAGTTTGCAAAAAGTAGTCAGAACAACAATCTTACAAAACTGCGAGTCATGGACGCTAGAAAAACAAGTGACCCTATTCAACTAGAACACAATTTCGTTAGAAATAAGTCGACATAGGGTATTAAATTACATGTGACACAGCTTATGCTTAGCTCGATGCTTCACGGTGATTACCGGTAATGATCATAGCGTTTTATCAAGCTCACCGCTGGCTCATTAATCTATTCACCGTTTAAACTCTTGCAAGCTGGTTGTTCATTGGCTTGGGATTCTAAAAATTTTGTAGTAATTCCCTCTTTTGCGCAGTTCAGGAAGAGCAAAGCCTGTATCATCATACTTACTTCGCAAGCATACTCGCAAGTTCAATAAGAGCCACTGCGAAGTCGATTTACCATATGACTCAGAAGTGATTCGCGGCGACAGCCTTAGTCTTATACTCCAATCTTGGAAAGAGAATGAGGATAGTATTGCGGACTATCCACTATTTTAACAGCCAATCAAAGTCACGCTCCCAAAAACAAAGACAGTATTAGTCTCCCGGACAAACGAAAATTTCATAGGCGCCTTCAATCTTTTCTTCACTATGAAATTTCCCTTTCAGGAGACGTTTAGATGTTCGAAGAAATAATAACCTTTAAATATGATGAATATACAATGGCAGTGCCTTTTTTGCGTGTAATCTGTAATTTTCTGTAAATAAGATATAAACTTCGGAATATGATTTTGAGATTCGCGTTTATCAAACAATTCAAATGTTTTTTTTATCACTGAATGGTGATATATAACCCGTTTCCACATTAATTTTAGTATTCTGTATATGTATTTCGACAATTAATTTGTCATCATCAGCAGATGGAAACCTAGAAAACTACGGCCGTAGTTTTCCAGGCTTTCACTTTTGCAAAACTGTCATCATCAGCAGATATTACGTGCGCAACTAAGTTCTCGCTGTTTTTCATGAGATGGCTCCAGTAGTAAGTGCTGGTTGATTGTGACATAACCAAAACGTCATGAACCAAGCTTAGACATATGGTAAACAAACCGCTTTGATACATTAGTGATTTTGTTTTTGCGTCATATACTTTTGGTTGCGTGAAAATATCTGATTTTGTGCCAAATAATCATTTTCTGGAAGTGTTGCTTTTCTTCTTTCATTCGAAGAAAACGGCGGCTGAAGCGCATCGAGAACTCCAAAAAGTTTACGGAAATGCTGCTCTAAGTGAAACAACGTGCCGTGATTGGTTCCGTCGCTTAAAAGACGGTGATTTCGATGTTGACGACCGTTCGCGTAAAGGAAGACCAAAAACCTTCGAAGACGCTGAATTGGGGGCATTGCTCGATGAGGATCCGTGCCAAACGCAAAAAGAGCTTGCTTCAGCATTATGAGTTACCCGCCAAGCCATTTCCCAGCGATTGCATGCGTTGGTAATAATTCAAAAACAAGGAACTTGGGTTCCTTATGATTTGAAGCCAAGAGACGTTGAGCGTCGTTTTTCCGCCTGTGAACAACTGCTCCAGCGGCAAAAAAGGAAGGGTTTTCTTCATCGTATCGTTACGGTTGATGAAAAATGGATTCATTACAGCAACCCAAAGAGAACAAAATCATGGAGACTGTTCGGTCATGCTTCTACGTCGTCGGTTCGACAGAATATTCACGCTGCGAAGGTTTTGCTGTGTATTTGGTGGGACCAGGGCGGTGTTATTTATTATGAGCTGTTGAAACCGAACGAAACCATCACTGGGGAACGGTATCGAACTCAATTGATGCGATTGAGTTCGACAATACGAGCAGAGGCACGAAAAAGTGATTCTACAGCATGACAACGCTCGGCCTAACGTTGCCAAACCCGTTAAAACCTACTTAGAAACGTTCAAATTGGAGGTCCTACCCCACCGGCCATATTCCTCAGATATTGCGCCGTCGGATTATTACTTGTTCCGTTCGATGGTACATGGTCTGGCTAATCAGCAGTTCCGCTCATATGAAGACATCTCAAAATGGCTTGATTCGTTGATAGCCTCAAAAGACGAACACTTCTACCGTGACGGTATTCGAGCTCTGCCAGAAAGATGGGAAAAAGTTGTCGCTAGCGATGGGCAATATTTTGAATAATTCATTTGTAAACATTTTTTCACAATAAGGTTGCATTTTCATCAAAAAAACAGCGAGAACTTAGTTGCGCACCTAATAATTAAGCAGTAGAACACCTGGACCACCTTGAAAACTACGGCAAAATACAAAACAAATTCCGCACACGATCTGTATCGTTGAAACAAAATGCACCTGGGTGCATTTTGGCTTTTTCATTTTTCTTCATAGGTAGGTAATCGGTCTAAAAAAGGTTCGCTGCTCTTTCTTGTCACGAAGAACATGCCCTTAATACATCCAACTTATTTTTCTAAGAAAGTGCATGTAGTACCCACATGTCCAACTATGTGACTTTGTCTACGGCATGAAGATTCTGTAGTACTGAGTTATAAAGTTTTCTTAAGGTTTATTCAAATCTTCTTCCATAATAGTTTTATTGACAATCGAAAATTCGGGCATACCCAAAATGTCAGTTACAAGTGACTTATGTATGTATTTCCACCACGGAACTTCTAGAACCAACGTGATAGAGTTTGTTCAGGTGCAGCAGCTCCATCACGAACTCTGCTTGTGTTATAAACTGATGCCATTTCATTAGTTTTGGATTTAAATTACGCTATATGAATTTAAATCAAAAACTAAATGTATATCAATGACATTAGAATTGTTACACCTAGAAGGAACAATTTCCAGGAATTGTGCTTTTGACAACAGAATGACTATATTGACAGCTTGTTATGATAACAATTGTATCGTTTTATGTTTGACAGTTTTTGCAAAAAAAAAGTTTTTTCTTTTATTGAGTTGTTAAGAAAACGGTTTATCAGAGCTGATAAGTACAAGTTTTTTTTTTTCAGTTATTGTGTCTTCGCCTACTTCTGTTAAGCGTAACAAAATGTCTCCAATTCGAAGGCGTCAACAATATCACCATCTTAGTGATTTTGACAGGGGTAGAATTGTTGCTTTTAGAGAAGTTGGTTTGGCCTACCGTGAAATTGCCCGCCGTGTTGGTTCCACTGCAATGACGGTAATGCGTGTGTGTAGGGTGTGGACAGAAGAAGGTAGAGGAACACGAAACAGACCAACAGGTCAACCAAGGCGTACCGCAAAGCGTCAAGACAGGCACTTCAGACTACTAGCTCTGCGAGACCGTTTTGCTACTACGCGCCAACTCTGTGACCAATGGTTTGGTGTAGAAGGTCGCATTGTCAGTATGCGAACATTATATCGCCGCATTCGAGCTTTTGGACTTGCTTCATACCGTCCACGATTAGTCCTTCCTTTGACTGCAGAACATCGTCGTCAACGTTTGGACTGGTGCAGAGAACGGCAGTATTGGGAAGCAGAATGGCATAATGTCGTATTCAGCGACGAATCGCGATTCTGCCTAGGCATGCATGATGGCCGTCAGAGGGTAAGACGCCGTCGTGGAGAGCGACGTGATATTGGATTTGCTGTTGAGAGGCATGTGCACAGGACTGTTGGAGTAATGGTTTGGGGGGTTATTGCATATGGAAGCCGATCACCTCTTCTGTTTATTCGGGGTAGTATGACAGCTGCGCGTTATGTTGATGACGTCCTACAAACCACTTTATTGCCTTATCTAGATGGCTTGGACTTTCTACGAGAAGCTGGCGTTAATGTTTTGCCGTGGCCACCCCGTTCACCGGATTTAAATCCCATCGAACATGTGTGGGACATAATGGGGAGAAGACTGACCAATTTGAACCATCCTCCACAAACTCTGGCACAGTTAATCCACCAAGTTCAAGTTGCTTGGAACGAGGTGCCACAAGCAGACATCGACCATCTTATTTTGTCGATGCCTAGACGTGTACAGGAGTGTCTACAGCTACGGGGTCGCCAAACACATTATTGATTTTTTTTCAAATTAATGTTAATAAAATTTCTTGGAAATCTGATCGTTTCATTCTTGACTTAAGGTTATCACATTACCAAAAAATCACGTCCAGGAAACTATTCCTTCTAGGTGTAACACTTCTAATGTCATTGAGTATATATTCCACTGTCAGTCATTTTTTCTAAAACTCATCAAGTATTGCATAATATTACGAATGAAGATAGACCTAATATTTAATCCAACTATTTAATAAATGCCATGCTTTTATTCTTTACACACAATAAAGCTTCATTATTTTATACATTACTACAGTCATGTAGCAAATAATATATGCGTAAAAAAACCTCACGATTACACCTCTGTATACTCATATACACAACAGTAAACATAGAACATTTGCGCCTACAGAAACTTGTAAACGGAGATCTCAATTAATTTCAATTTCGCACCAGTGTGAATTACAGAGTATTACTGTCAGGAGTATTGCGAACACAGACGAATTCCTATTTCGTCTCCCACCCCTCCATTTCAATAGTTAGGTCTCCCTCATTGACAACATCATTACAGCTTTAATAATGTTCTGCCCATTGTCCTCTAAAACAGAAGATGTATATACATATATATATATATATATATATATATATATATATATATATATATATAATATCTAGTATGATATATTTGCGTAATACGTACTTGTGTTGATTTCTGAAACTTTACGGTATTTCATGCCATTTAGTAAACGTTTAAGTTCGTGAATTATTCGCATGAATAATTTATAGTAATTTACTTTACTTGCTCATATGACATTAGAATTTTGTCAGTAATTAAGATTTAAAGTAAGCATTAACTAGTATAAAATATTTATCATATTTCTCCATCTACAAAAGATTTCATATAAATAGATGTATATATATATATATATACGAGGGTAGTTTGACAAGTAGTGAGAATGGAAAAGAAAAACGAATTTTTTCAATACAAAATAATTTTTATTTTTCAATATATTCTCCTAAAAGAGCAATACATTTATTCCAACGGTGCTTCAATGCCCTTATGCCATCTCAAGAAGGCGATTCCGGAAGACTTGCAAAATACTCATTTACGAAGATGATAAGCTCGTCGTTAAACGAAAATTTATTTCCACCTAGTGCCGTTTTCAATTTTGGAAAAAGGTGGAAGTCGGAAGGGGCTAGATCCGGCGAATAAGGCGCATGCGGTGCTAATTAGAAATGCAACTCGTGGATTTTGGACATCGCAACTGTGCTGGTATGCGAGGGAGCGTTGTCTTGGTGAAACAGAATCTCTTTCGTTGCCATTCCGGGCCGTTTAGCACGAACCTCATCATTTAATTTTTGTAGAAGTTCTGCATAATATTGTCCGTTTATTGTGGCACCTTTCTGAAGGTAATCAATGAGCAAAATGCCCTTTGAATCCCAAAAAATTGATGCCATCACCTTGTTTACCGATAAAGTGGTTCTCGCTGTCTTTGGAGGTGCAGAACCACGTTCTAACCATTGTTTCGACTATTGTTTAGTTTCGGGTGTACTGTAGTGTATCCAAGTTTCATCGCAAGTAACAAATCGCCTACAAAAATCAACCGGATTCCGCTTATGAAGGTCCAAACACTCATTGGATATGAGCAAACGAGTGAACTTTTGATCAGTCGTATGCAATCGCGGCACCCATCTTGCCGAAAGCTTGGAAAGGCCCAATTCTTTCGTTAAAATGTGGTGTACGCGTTCTGTGTGCATCGTTCTTCGTAATCTGTATAACCCTGAGAATTGTTATTTCCATAAAGAGTAGCATCTTTACATTTATTTGCAATCACAGGTTTATTTCAATTCTGTTGAAATATAATAAATTATTACATCACTCTAGGTCTTTGTATTTTTTTTATATAATTTTCAATATTGTCATTTAAGGCATCCAACAAAATGTAAAAATATTTAAATATTAAGCAAAACTACCCACTCCTACATAGTACATAGTTGAATTGAATTCATTATTAGTACGAGGATAGTTTGACAAGTAGTGAGAATGACACATAGGTGGGTGGTGCTCTAATTGATAAAACGAATGCACTGTAATTTACGTTGGCTATTTGTATGTTTACATTCCGATATTTAGATAAATCGGTTGATTAGTTTATTTTTGACAGCTGACTGAAAAAGAAGCAACACGTCGTTTTGTTAAAATGGAATAAGCAGAGTATCATGCGGTAATTAAATACTTCGTAATTAAGGGTATGAAAGCTACCGAAATAAAAGATGAGTTACGGGAAACATTAGGTGAAACTGTTCTATCATCCGCCACAATAAGTAGATGGGTAAATGAATTTAAACGTGGTAGAACAAGCTGTGTTGATGAAGCGCGCTGTGGAGCACTTCTAAGGAAATGATTATAAAAATCCATAATATTATTACGCAAGATCGACGACTCAAAGTGAGAGAGATAGCAGACATGGTAAACATTTCAACAGACCGCGTACACCACATTTTAACGAAACAATTGGGCCTTTCCAAGCTTTCGGCAAGATGGGTGCCACGATTGCTTACGACTGATCAAAAGTTCACTCGTTTGCGCATTTCCAATGAGTAAACACTCATTGGAAATGCGCCTTTATAAGCGGAATCCGGTTGATTTTTGTAGGCGATTTGTTACTTGCGATGAAACTTGAATACACTACAGTACACCCGAAACTAAACAACAGTCGAAACAATGGTTAGAACGTGGTTCTGCACCTACAAAGAAAACTAAAACCACTTTATCGGCAAACAAGGTGATGGCATCAATTTTTTGGGATTCAAAGGACATTTTGCTCATTGATTACCTTCAGAAAGGTGCCACAATAAACGGACAATATTATGCAGAACTTCTACAAAAATTTAATGTTGAGATTCGTGCTAAACGGCCAGGAAAGGCAAAGAAAAAGATTCTGTTTCACCAAGACAACGCTCCCTCGCATACCAGCACAGTTGCGATGTCCAAAATCCACGAGTTGCATTTCCAATTAGTACCGCATGCGCCTTATTCGCCGGATCTAGCCCCTTCCGATTTCCACCTTTTTCCAAAATAGGTGGAAAGAAATTTTCGTCTGACAACGAGCTTATCATCTTCGTAAATGAGTATTTCGCAATCCTTCCGGAATCGCATTTTAGAGATGGCATAAGGGCATTGGAGCACCGTTGGAATAAATGTATTGCTCTTTTAGGAGAATATATTGAAAAATAAAAATTATTTTGTATTTAAAAAATTCGGTTTTCTTTTCCATTCTCATTACTTGTCAAACTATCCTCGTAATATACACGTGCAAACTTAAATGTCCTTCGTTTTACGAATTGCAGTCGATAGAGGCTGGTCCCGCAAACAGAATCCAACTCGACTTTAAAAATAAGAACAGTTCAAATTACAAATATGCTTACCATCGGAACAAATAAAAATGTTAGCCGCTGTTTTGAAGAGAAAATCTTTTATTAATGCTGCTCCCTTTCTCAGACTCACTAATAGCCGATCCGCCCTCGTATGTGGCTGAACAGAAACAGTAAATATATTAATAATTATTGAAATAATCTTTATACAATCTTCTGTAAACACCTTTGAAGTTCTAAATATATCTAATTCTAATGTTAGAACGGCGTATTCACTTCACTATGATGTTGTATATTCTCTTGAAGTCCATACACATATTAAGCTTCGGTATAACATAAATAACAAGAAAACGGGATCAAAAGGGTAGAATATTCTTAATTATAAATTACCTCTGAGGTATCTTTAATTATAATTAGCTGCCATATGAAATTCGTCAAGACGTGAAAACTACGAACCTAAGGCAAACAGAGAGAAATTCCAGTAAATTTCCATTTATTGCCTTATATAAGATTTTCCTTAATGCAATTTAATCCGAAATACGTAATTTAAGACATAAGGAGTATTTACTCGAATTTAGGGAAATGAGGTGTATTCATATAAGTAGGTGGAGTTGTCTAGCTTAGCAGCTGATCTCTGCGGTATTCGCAATCAGCACTCAAGGGTGTGATTATCTAAAACCTGTGACGTAGAATCGAGACGCGAGAGGGTGACGTGATACGGCTGGGGGGGGGGGGGCGAAATTAAAGCCTGTTATTCGCGCTTTCCGGGAAAGACGATCGGGGCTCGTGCTAGAATTAAGCCGCCCTTGATTTAGGTGCGTATATAAAGACGTGACGTTTATGTTTCCCCGATGATTGCAAAACGGTAAATATTTGACTTTAAATTCTGAACTGATTACTCACCGTATTTTCCTATCAGATGCGACGCTAATGGTGTAGAAACAGAAAAATATTTTATGGAATGTTTTACATACATCTCGACGGAGTTTAGTGATTAAATTACAGATTCTAGCTTAAAAGTTGGCTTTTAAATGAATTTAATTAAACAATGTATCATCATCCATTTTGCGTTACATTTAATCAACCTATAATGATAAAAGCAATTTTTTAAAAAGAATATTTTTATTGTTATCTTAATTTCATTTAAGTAAAGATGCCGCTAAATTGTATTTTCCAAATGTAAATGCAAATATTAATTCTCAGAACAAATATCTTAATTAATATAAATACATTGTGGTGTCATAAAACTTTAAGAATAGTTATACGTTTTTCCATACTATACGAGGGTGATCCCATAAGTACCCGGCCTGACCAGCTACTTATTTGGTTAAAATTAAAATCTTTTAAACTGTTTATCAGTTGCTTATGATATTTGGATTGAAAATGTCAGCAGATTACAAGTATTTTCAACATTATATTTTATATGAATTTTAGAAAGGAAGCAACGTATTGGCTGCATGTGAAAATTTACGTGCTAAAGACAGTGTGGTAAATTTCGCTCTGGGGAGAGCCAAAGAAGGTAATCGATCTAGAAGACCGTCCACGATCGATAATGATGTTTTGTGGCCCATGTTGGAGAATAATTCACATTAACTACTAAAGAAATTGCAGAAGAATTTGACATTCATCATGCAACTGTTGGAGGCAACATTAAATCTCTTGGGTTTATCTTAAAGCAAAGCATTAGGGTTCTAAATGAATTGACCGACAAGTCATTTCATATGAAAATATTTTGATCACATCTCATTAGGCACAACGTGTAGCCGTTTCTGCACAAGCTGATTACTGGAGATGAAAAGTGGATTCTGTATGAGAATATTAAGTGGAGAAAAGCTTACTACAAGCCTAGAACCGGTCATTGTTTGAAAAATGTCAATGTATTAGAAAATACACAACCTCTAAAGCATATATTTCAAGTTTGAAGTTTAGTATTTGTTTGGCAGCCATCAGTAGTGAACGTTTTCAGTGAATTTGTAAAAATGAAGAAAATTGGTCATCGTCACGCGATACGATACTTTTATTTGAAAGGTCTCAGCCTAACCGATATAAAAGCCGAACTGGATTCTACTCTGGGTGAGTCTGCTCCTTCGTTTACAACAGTGAAATATTGGTTAAGAGAGTTTAAACGAGGCCGTACGAGCTGTCGAGACGAGCATTCCAGTAGTCAACCAAATGGGGTGACAACTCCAGAAATGGTGAAGAAAATCCACAAAGCAATACTGGATGATCGTCGACTGAAAGTGCACGAGATGGCAGACATAGTTAGCTTTCCAAAAGTGTGGTACATCGCATATTATCTGTAAACTTGGACATGAGAAAGCTGTGTGCGAGACGGGTGCCACGTTTGCTCACACTCGAGCAAAAACAGTGTCGTGAAGATGTTTCAATTGAGTGTTTAGCGAAGTTTCACAGCAACGAAGCAGAACTTTTGCACCGTTTCATAACCATGAGTCCATCACTTCACACCTGAGACGAAAGAGCAATCAAAACAATGGACTCAAAAGGGAGAACCGGGTCCAAAGAAGGCGAAAACCCTTAAGTTTGAATTGCTACCTCATGCACCCATGCACCCATGCGCCATATTTAGCCCCCTCGGATTATTTTCTGTTCCTGAACTTGAGAAAACGACTCAGTGGTCAAAGATTTTCCAACAACGAAGAAGTGATGTAGGCAATTAATGGCTATTTTGAGGAGCAAGAGAGTTCTTATTATAAAAAGGGTATCGAACTTATTGAACGTCGCTGGTAAAAGTGTATAGAGCTGAAAGGAGATGATGTTGGAAAATAAATATATTTCTTTCCAAAATTTTTGTGTTTTCTTTATTGGGTCGGGTACTTCTGGGACCACCGTCGTATTATTCAATTTCAAGAAAGGTTTTGATTATACAAAGAACACAAATGCATTGTAATACCAGGATGCATTCGTTTTCTTTCCATTATAGATTTTTCCCATTTTTATATTATAGTCTGTTTAATTTCAAAAGAATGTAATGACCGTTTGTTTTGTGTTATATAATCCATTAATTGTATTTTAGTATAGTTATTTTATATAAAATTATTGCATCTATTCTGTATATTATCTGCGTTTATGATGTGCACTTGTAAGTAATAAACAAGGTGTGTGTTAGAACTCATATAAAAACCTGTTTAAAGGCACCGGATGAAAAAGGTAATGTTTTTAAATGCCTTCGACAAAAGCTTCCAAAAATATCAGAAGGAAAAATTAAAGAAGGTATTTTTGTTGGAGCTTAGATACAATAAATAATTTAAGTTCTAAGGATGGCAGTTTATTGCCTTTTAGTTAGTTAATTTGAAAGCAATTATAGTATTTAGTACTTACGCGTGGTGGTTATTAACACACACAATATGTTGTTATATTGCAAACTGTAAGAATTCGAAATATACATGAAATTAGATATAAACAGAAACACCTTTTCATTAAAATCCAAATGAAATTATTAATAGATTAATCCGACAAAATTGAAAACGTTTTTTTTATCTTAGTCAGTACGTACATCTGTGTGTACTTGAAAAGAGTCTCTTAGTTCGTAAATCTTGATTAAAATATTGCGGTAAACACTTTTCTTTAACTTTCTTTTTATTTCCACAGCATTATAAAGCTTTAATCTTTGCTGAAAATAAAGCAATACAAAAAGAGAACAATCCTTACTAGCGAGCGACACTAAAAGTTCAGCCACGGTATTCCATTATCAAAGAAAGCTTACGAGCATTACAGTGATCTTTGAAATAAAGAGCAACCGAGAAGAAAATAAACTTATTTTGCAATAAAATTTCCTCTAAACGGAAAAACTCAAACATAGATCACATTTTTAAATAAATGTACATATGAGTTTCGAGAAATGAACGGGACTGCCTATACAAGCGCGCATTGTATTCTAGCGAAAGTTTGATTAATTATTTATTTCAAATGAAAACGTACAAAATCAAAGTTTCGCGTTTCTAGTTTAAAATGAATTCATGAAGTAACAAGCAAAATAATTAATGGAAAATATAAAACCCATGCATATATAACAAGAATTTTTTATTTATTTGCTTTTTTGGTTTTCGATTAAAAGTGATGAGAACATTACATGTCTCGGCGTAGTCTTTTTTTTACTTTCTAGAAGATTTCTAAAGTTCTTGCTGCATATTGTGAAAAACTAACGAATGCCACAAATAGTTTTCTTGATATTAAAACTAATTTTAATTAAATTTATGTATATATACACAACCTATCGCAGGGAAAACCGAAATTTTTTAAAATAGTAACTCTTAGTGGCGCCATCTGTCTCGATAAGGTAGATCTTTCACTAACGTTATGTCAAAATATCATGACGTTTGCATCATTAGAAGCAGAGAAATTGCACATAAACTAATAGTGTGTATTTGGCATTAATCGAAAAATGAATTTTGAACAAAGAGCAAATATCAGGTTCTGTTTTAAACTCGCTAAATTGTTTACTGAAATGTTTTATTTGATGGAACAAGTATATGGTGATGCGTATTTATCACGTATGTATGCGCATGAGTGGTATAAACGATTTAAATATGATCGTAGGGACATACATGACGACGAACATCCTGGTGCAAAAAAATCTATGGTTACAGAAAGTAACATCAAAGTTGTGCGTTAATTTATCAGAAATGAGCCGAAATCCTCATTGCGAAACGTGGGAATGGAATTAAATATTTCAAAAAAATCAATTCATGGTATTTTGACACAACATTTGGGACTAAGAACGATTGGTGCAAGGTTTCTACCACAAAAACTAACTGAAATCAACATTATACAGCCTTAATTAAAGGCAAGGCTGCTACATAATATTTCACCATCTCATCGCTCACTGATTTTCTAACTATAAATGGCATTTTAACCATCAACCATTCACCGTATTCATCGGATTTGACCCCTTGTGATTTTTACCTATTCTCCAAACTCCATT
This sequence comes from Dermolepida albohirtum, assembly GCA_031893035.1. Lineage (NCBI taxonomy): Eukaryota > Metazoa > Arthropoda > Insecta > Coleoptera > Scarabaeidae > Dermolepida > Dermolepida albohirtum. The sequence goes on from JAVIWB010002605.1 coordinate 210,337, forward strand.
TGCCGATGAAAGTATAGCGTTATGCCGACGTCGAAGCCATTAAAAACGCGTCGATAGCGATCTTAAAGGACATCTTTAAAGATGAATTTAACAATTCATTCGACATGTTAATTGGCCGTGCAAAACCTTGTATTGAAGCCGAAGTACATTATTACCCTGAAAGAGTGAAATTTTTTGAATCTTTTTAGAAATCTGTATCATAATGCCAATAAAGGATTTTATTTCATTAGGGGATGTTTTAAATAAGGATCCTGTAGTCAATAAAAAAAGCCGAATAAATATTCGTTTATTCAACTATGTATTCAAACAAGAATTGATCAAAATATTTTAGAAAATATCCAAGGGATGTGGATACTTGGGTGTTGTGAGTAGTTCGAATTCTTTGATAACAGGAATCTAATTATGTTCGAAGTCAAATTTAGTCCAGGTGTATTTATTCATTTATTTTGATATTTTACAGGCGTGTTTTATTAACATTTTTTTAATGAAATATAAAAGCAAATTTTGGTTTAATTACTGTTTCATTTGGTAAAAAAACTGTACTTCCATCTCACGAATAGAAATTAAATTATCCGGGAGAAGGAAACGTATAGTAGTTCATGTCTATCCAACAAACGACTATGTTGCTACAATACGTTAACGGACAAATACTATAAAAACGGCATAAGCTAATTGGTGCCAAAAAAACTAATTCTCTCATCGGTAAGATTTTGGCTGAAACGAGTTTCGTGTATTAAATACTCGTCAGACAATCTGTGATCTCGTCAACGAATTATTCTTAAAATAATTGTGTGATAAGGCGAAAATGGTAAAAAAAACTAAACCTCCATCTCATGAATAGAAATGAAACTAACCGAAAGAAACAAACGTGTAGTACTTTGTACCTATTCTACTCAATAAACGGCTATGTCACTACAATACATAAACAGACAAGTAATATAAACTAAACATAAGTCAGTTACTGAAGAAAAATAATAATTCTATTATTGATGTGATCTTGAATGATGGCGTTTCGTATATTGAATACTCATCAGTCAATCTGACATCAGTGAATTAGTCTTCTGTAGATAGTCGTATTATGACATTACAGCGAATGATAAAGTTATCTTTCAGTCTCACGAAACACTTTTCTTCAACTGAAATAAGACCCTCCGAAGGAAGAAAATACACAATAAATTTATAATAAGTCGTGCTGCCCAATGTATATTATAATTAACTTTAATACAAGCGCAATATATAGTTAGACTGAATACAACAATTCCTAGTTACTCGGGTTGGTATACTTCAATAATTTGGAAGCAAGCAATTTGTAAATCTTTAAATAATATTAAAAATTTTTACCAGAATCGCAGTCTCTACAAAAAAAAACTTTTTGCTATTATAATTGTAACTCTTCGATATCCGATGTTCAAAAATAGCTTACTTACGCATTACAAACACTCTATACACACTGAAAACGTGTAACGGGTAAATGCATCAGTTACATAATATCGATCAAATTGTCCAACCGACCTGAGAGCCGTCCATCCACAAAATCTCATATAATTCAACATCGGTCTTCTCTGTTGTTTGCAGGTATCGTGGATACGCAAAAGGGACCTACACATTCTAACTGCGGGCATCCTCACGTACACGTCGGACCAGAGGTTTCAGGTGATACGACCCGACAAGTCTGACAACTGGACGTTGCAGATTAAATTTCCACAAATACGGGACTCCGGCATCTACGAATGTCAAGTCAACACGGAACCGAAAATGTCGTTACCCTTTAGATTAAATGTTGTAGGTAAGTATGCGTGTATGTATAACGCTGATGTACTCGCTTAACATGCATATAAATCTTTCAAGTTCACCAGATACACGTCTCCTCGGAATTGTTCCGTGCAGAAGTATAAATAAAGTATACATGTGAAGGTAATATATGTTGACGTCAGTAAAAATAAAATTTTCTGAAGGATGCAATTACAGACTTGTTTTGTATCCCATTTCGTTTTGAAGTTGGACAATTTTTTGCATGACGCAGTAGGTACCGTATACGTAATATATTATCCAGTGATATTTTCAAACATGTAATTCCAAAGCATTAACAGCATATTTGAATTTCATTCTAGCACTAAATACGATATAATGAAAGCTGTTTGAATCCTACTCCCCTAAATAAATTATAAATTATCACTCGAAATTTGCATAAATAAATAGTATATAAAATGAATGGTTTTGTAGGGAAGTCAGTGGCGGACGTTGTAAAGTCGTTAATTTTGATTTAGAAACACCCTTTGCAAGTGAATATATCACAGCTTACAATGTTTACATTACATAAAAAACAATGAATATGAGGGCAGCCGTTTATATTTCGGGAATCGCAAACCAAAAAAAAATTTTTGTTATCGAAAATAATTTCATTGCATTTCAAAATATTCTCCTTGAAAAAGCAATGCACTTTTGCATTCGTTTAAACCAATCCGAAAAACATTGCTGCCACTGTGAAGGCAGTATCTCCAAAATATGGGTTTTTAAATGCCTCAACTGCCTCTTAAGGCGTAGAAAACCGTTGAAGTTTATTCTTCAAGTGTGAGAACAAAAAGAAATCACAGAGTGCTAGATCAGGGCTGTACGACGGATGGCTCATCAATTCAATGTTTTGCCCGGTCAAATATTCAATTGTTTGAACCGACCTGTGACAGCTCGCATTGTTATGGTGGAGAATGATCTGTCGTTTTCGGTTTGTTTTCTTTATTTCTTCAAAAACTTTTGGCAAACAAATAGTTGTGTACCATTCGGAATTGACCGTTCTACAACTATCGAAAGGCACGCTTGCAACACGACCGGTTTTTCCGAAAAAATAGGCGACCATTTGTTTTGATGTGCTTCGAGCGCGAACAACTTCTGTCGATTTTGGCTCATCTTGGAATAACCACACAGTCGACTGCTGTTTACTAATTGGCTCATACGTATATATCCAAGATTCATTACCTGTGGCGACTTTATAAATGTTCTTTGGAGCACCGCCATTGTATTGTTTGTGCATTTCTTGACACTAATCGACGTGAGTCCTTTTTTGAGCGGCTGTCAAATTATGTGGTACCCAACGTGAACATAGCTCACTTAGTTTACCGGATTTTGAATGTGAATGATTTGAGGGAAACAGCGTAACAAGAAGTAGCGAGAAAAGCGTATGTGTGTTATTACCGTTGACTTTGGCGACAATTACCCAGAACAAATTAAATTAGTATTGGTTTATTCTCGGAAGCTAGCGAACCTTTTTAGGAACTTAATACACAAGAATTTATTATTCCAATCAACGATTAACCAAAGAAACAATCGCATTTACATTTAACTTAACATAACATTTCCTTTCCAATTTTCGACACCATTTCACTTCTCCAAACTCAACCATTTTCGAAAGTCAACACGCGAAATATAAACTGGCGAAAAAGAAAAAATATGCCCCATCATTTTTTATTCAGAAAAAACATTTTTTTTCTCTTCTCTCATATAGCATTCGATCACATTATGATTCGAAACCGTACAAAAAGAGAGAGAACGAAAATGAATGAAAAGGAAACAATATAAATTACGTTCGATTTATCAGTTTTTTTTTTTTGAGAATTAGGTTCATTGTTCCCGAAGCAAAAAGAACGCGCGGGCCCGTCTGTCTCTCTGTGTGTGTGTTTGTGATATATTCCCCTGCTAAGGAATACCAGATGAATTCGGCGTAAAATCTGCCGATGATTCTACTTTCATGAGTTGCCTGGACGACTTATATGGATTAAGATATTGAATTCTATAACGGTTAAATGGAGAAAGGGGAACAGAAACGTAGCTGCGAAACGGAACGCTGCTCACGGCAAACACAAATATAGAATGAGGAACGAGATAAATGTGAAAATTTGGCGAAACGCGTTTGCGAAAATTCTGAGAGGTCTTTATAATGAAACATACGTTTCCCCACCTTTAGCAGGTACTTAAAATTATTGGAGAAGAATAAAATATTTCGTGCATTTATCATTGGGGAAAATATTAAACCTTGTGTGGTTGTTTTTTGACATATTAAAGTGTACTTTAACTTGAATTGTTGGTATCTTTGATGACATTTATTTACATTACAAGAACAATTAGATTAATTAAAAATCGACGAATTTCGGGAAAAAACAATTTTATTAATCGCGAAATTTTATCATTTACGCCTCGAGGTTTTACTAATTTTAAAATTTATTTTTAAAGAAACGTTTACATAACTGACTAATACTACGCGAAGTAGTCAGAAAATCAGCTTCCTTATTCTATTATCTTCAGGGAGCTCTGTTTAGAAACTGAAAATGGGTACAGAAAAAGCTCTGCTTACAATATTTTTCCACATAATTCCCAAGTACAATTACACATTTGTTATACGACATCGCAAAACTTCTTCAAATCCTCTTCATAAAACTATGTAGCTTCATACAATTGATGATTTACGAAAATTAAAATCTAGTGTAGCTATCGGCTGTAGGAAGTTAGATCATGTAACTGTTGGTAATGCTTACCCTATACCAAATATCATAGATATCTTAGACCAATTAAGCACAAGTGAGCACTTATTGGCCTTGGATTTGAGCTCAGATATCCATCAGATCCAAATGGTTCCAATGCTTTTACAACTTTAATTCTTTAATGGACATTACGAATTCAAGCGAATGCCTTTCGGTTAAGAAAACGCACGAAGTATCTACCAAAGATTAATGGATGTTGTACTAATAGATCTTGAAAGTGCCGAAGTTTTGAACAATTTACATAAGACGCAAGTATAGATGATCACACAAACTTTCATTTTTGCTGTGATGGTGCAAGGATGCCACTCGAAAGAAAAATTTTCAAATCAAAACTGAAAATCACTAGACGTAAAGTCAGTTTTACAATATACTTCAACTTTCGATGCTTCCTTCAACATAGCAGCTACAAAATAAAGGCGGTTTGTCACAAATGCCCGTACTCTGATACGTTTCCAACCTGAATTATCTACAATTTTTGGAAGTAAAAATACGGGAAATTTTTTTTTCCGACAATGAGTGATGTGTATTATCTATATTGTGCACAGGCTTACTTCAATTTTGTAACTTTCAAGTGCCAGTTCAGTCAATATTAACATACACCAAAACACTCAAACACTGCTGAATAGAAAGTATAAAGAGCGAGACGCTGCAAATTCAAAAAAAATAACTTGCATTTAGAGAATCTCAATATACTGTAATATCACTTGATAAGAGTTTTCTCAATATTTTTCTTTTATCTCATCTCAAGACAATAAAATTATTAACACTAGATTGTACTAGAAATTATCATTATCTTGAAAAGCAACTTGTAATATATACTTCTTTTCACCAAATGATTTATATTATCGCTATTATTATAATATAAAGACAACCTTCAGAACAAAAACAACGTAAATGCTACTGCATACTGATGAATGGATAGCAGAATCTCATCGAGATACATCTGGGCAGTGATAACTATATTTTCTTTAAAATACAGGTCAGTAGGTCCTCCAATACTTCTTCCGACCCATACAATTACAAAGATACTGGAGAAGTACAGTATCAAAGACTACTGTTAGGGTACTCCAGCGCCGTACGAAAGCTTCGGTTGTAAGCAAAATGGATACTATGCAACATAAAATTTTTGCATTTCTGAGTTTTGCAAAAGTGAGGCTGCGACTGCGACTGCGGTCCAGCATGCATTCGGTCGTCGTAAGTTTAACATTGATCCTCCGACAAGGAAAAACATTTATCCTTAGAATAAACAATTCGAGCCGACCATGTATATAGGAAGAAAACGTGGAGCATATTTGAGTAAGTTTTGAGCGTAGCCTCACGATTTCAACCCGTAAAGAGTATATAGAACTTGGACTACCACAAATAACTATTCGGCATGTTTTGGGACGTCGATTATATACAAATCATACCACCTACAGCTGGTACAGGTTCTTCGAGCAAACGACAACCTAAAGTGTGTAAAATTTTGTTATTGCAAGCTCCAAAACACGGAAAAGGTATTGTTTCTACCTCGTGTGCTTTTTTCTCTCATACTTCAGTATTACGCGGGAAAATACCCGCGTAATACTGAAGTATGAGAGAAAAAAGTTTATGGAACTTTTTTTTAATGAAAACACAATTATTAAAGTATCGAGACTGGCTTGTTCCTTAAATGAATGAAGATTTAGAAGATTACATTTTTTAGCAGGACGGAGCTCCATTCTATTGATACCCAAAAGTCAGACGCTTCCTGAATGAATCTTACCGCAACAATGGATAGGTCACAAAGCAAATTAAGACCTGATACTTCAGTTCTGGTCACACAGAGCTCCCGATCTCACACATTGCGATTTTCTCCTTAGAGATTTATGAAAGCTGCAGTTTACGTATCACCTATTCCCAAAAATTTGAATGACGTAAACAACACAGCTGCAGTGGGCTCAATGACGCAATATATTCACCTATTCTAGATGGTATCCGTAAAGCCAAAAATTTGAATGTTAATGAATGTTTAATCAAATGTAATTTAAAGAATTCAAATACAGCATATAGTTCAGAAAATATAGTCCATTGAAATAGTGTTCACTTATTTCAAATAATAATATGCCGCAATATATTCCTTCAAGTTTTGCATTATTATTATGACCACGCTCACAGTGCTACATAAGATCTTTGGCTGTCTGGACTTACTTAGATGACAATGTAAACCAAGAGTCTAGATGTTATCGGCGTGAAAGCTAACCATGTTTTTTTACACCCCAGCCACAATTGCTAACGCATGCGTAAACAACTTAAGATACGTCTCTGTGTTCAATTTCTTTTGTTGAACGGTATGTCAAATGCTTGAACAAAAATGAAAGTTATATAGAATAGTACATGAAAGTATGTAGAATATGGAAATACATATATTTTAATGATATTTACAATATTTTTCTTCTTATTAAAGAATAGACTTTATTTAAAAAATAACCCTGTTACACATGTATATTTATTGGAAATAAAAATATTGTTACTAATATTATCAATCAAATAAAATACATAACTTGAAACAAAAGAAAAAGATTATCCAGCGAATACTTTTGGAAAGCTACATAATCCACATAATAAATCAGAATTAATGGAATTATCATCTTCCTATTCAATAATCGTGCATTAAAACTAAAGAGGGTAATTACTAAATTGAAAACTTTTTGAAAGTTTGTTTCCATTAAACTACACCAGACAATGTTTCCATTAGAACTAAAAGCAAAATTCTGTTCCCGGCGCATGGACGGAGAGGAAAAATAAGTTGAAATTAATAATTTCCAGTTAATATTCTTCAAACCACAATTCCCAAAAGTTGAGCAACGATGCATTAGTATTATTTTGCAATATAGTAGTGCTGTAATCTAAATATATATATATATATATATATATATATATATATTTTATTAACACTATAAAATACAATTCATTGTATCACAATTACTATCTCTACAAATTGTTTAAGATTTAATTCATATCATGCATTATTTATTCGAGCAGTTCTTTAATTGTAAAAGACTGTGTCGACATATTTGCTCACCAGGTAATAAGTTATCTTCACAATTTGTCAATACGAGTGCTTTTCCAGACATTTGGAAGCTTACAAAGTTGTCACCTGTCTCTAAGAAAAGGAACAAGCACTTTATTGCAATCTATAGACTAATAGATAATTTTGCGAAAGCTTTTAAATCATGTCCATTATAAGTCCATTCACCTTCAAGTCAAGTCCACAATCACCTTAGATTAACAAAACCTCATGGTTAAACACCCTAACTTAGTTGTATTAACTCAGTACTTATCAGATAACCTTGGAAGCAATAAACAAGTGGATGCTATCTATACTGATATATCTAAAGCCTTCGATAGAATTCATCACGTCTTTCTTCTTAGTAGACTTGACAATCTTGACTTTTCGTCTTCTGTTATTTCTTTCTTTAAATTCTACCTTACAAACAAAAAACATTGTGTGATTATAAACGTCACAAATCGAGTTATTTTTCACTTCTGCTCCTATTATTTATAAATAATTTAACTTTTGGGCTTAGTTGTGCAAAATCCCTTTTTGGAGGTAACTTAAAAATTATACACAATTGAGAAAATCCACGATCCTATATAACTTAGTATGTATTAGCAAATTTAGTTAGTAGTATGGTAACCATAAATTAAGAATGAATATTTCTAAGAGCAGAATTGTAAGCTTCTCTTTACTCAAATAATACGCAATGTAAATTTGATCGTTCGCCAAAATCAAATTATCAGTATTCAGACTTACAATGGTAACTATAAATTAAGAACGAACATTTCAAAAAACAGAATTATGAGCTTATTCCATCTATATCCCACCTTTTTGTTTCAATACCTTTTATATGATCAATTGTCCTTATTCAACTTTGTTTAGTAACATTATGAATAGCAGTACGAGGTAAATTTTTGAACATCGTTCAATTTAAATGTGGTATTACTTACAGCAACTTCTTTTACTCACTTACTTAAATAGGATTGAGCTCAGGGATATGAAGTGAAATTGTTTTTGAATTTAGCAAATCCAACAATTCCACTCTGAACATCACATTTCTTCGCTAATGAATTTGGTATTTTTTCTAATATTCTAGATTAGTGGGAAGCATTGTCTATAATGATGACAGAATTAATTTCCAAATGAGGTAAAATTTTCTTAGTCCAATTTTCAAAGAACTCTGCATTCATCTCTTCATGATAATCACCTATTTTATTTGATGAAAATAAGGGTAGGTTATTCTTAGGAAAACCATCGTTACAATCAATATATAATAATATCAACAGTCTTGTTTTTCCACTAGAATTTTTCAAACCTCTTGACATACCCTCATCCAAAGTTGCCATGCTTATTTAATGCATTCATCGATCGAAAGTTTAGAAGTTGAATGGCCTTCATTTACCCATGTGTCATCGAGAAAATAAATTTTTCTACTTTCCGTTCTAAATTGCTTTAGTTTTGGAAAATGTTGTCTTCTCCATATATGTATATATTTAGAAGCTTTGGTTTGTCATCATTGCTATTTACTGCTGCCGAAATTTTATTTAATACAGGAATCTCTTTTTCTAAAGAAAAATGAATGAACTCTACGTCTTATCAATGCTTTCTTATTATCGTCTATACGATGTAATATAGCTCTCTTTCTTTTATAAGACTTTGGTTCTTGAAATTCTTGTTTAGTGTGCTTGTAGAATATTATATACACTAGCTCTTGATATCAATAATTATATATAAACATATAATTAAGTTTTTCATGATGGGAAATTTAATGAAAATTATATTATTTTCTGCTATTCCATCGTTAATTAAATACACAGAAACTGATTTAAAACTTCTGCGCTGGAGAAGGACTCGAACCTCTATCTGCCGTTTTCTAGACGACTGCTTTATTAATTAAGCCACCAGGCAGTGTAACTTCGAGTCTTTTAACACGCCATAAATTAAATGTATGTTTATATATAATTAATGACATCATTTTTCGAAAAATATAAGCATTTAATTTTATTCTATAACAATGTTACCAGCTATTTCGGTAGTTAACTGAACAGCTTGTGTTTCGGTGCTATAGTTTATATGTTTTGAATATATTCAATATCAAGTCAATATCAGTCACGTTAAAATGGCATCTCTTCCACTTTCTTAATGGTGACGATTATATCTAACAAATGCACATTCTCTAAATCTACGAAATTTAGAAGTTTTACTTTCCTTCATACCAAAACTTTTCTATACGTTTCAATGTCTTGAGAAAGACAATTGCAAAATATAGATGCTAGTAATAATAAAATAAAGAATTAATTGCAGAAACTGTAATATAATCTCAAGCTTGTTCAAAACAAATTCGGCTGTGTGTACACAAGGCTTCGACTTCGCAATGTTTACATGTGTTTAACCAATCAGAAAACGATAATCTACTGATCATGCACATTTATTAGTCTATCTGTTTGTGATAGAGACTACAGTAAGTTTTGGACAAATAGCAAAACTTCAAGGTGACTATATTTTTATTACTAGGGACTGTGTATAACATTAAAGACGTACATAAATAGGAATATACGAGTACAAAATATACAATCGTTTATTTATAATCATCCATTATGCTGCCAAACCCCGTCTACTTACTATAAAACCTTTACCCTAAATACAAACTATTTTTCGCAATGTTGCCATTTCCGAAAAACTTTAGATAATACTCGCAAATGGCACTATCGCAATAATTCCTGCAAACCATATTAAAAAATACGAATAAAATTTAATATTTTCATTTTCATGCTCTGCTCATAATATTTTCATTACGTAATACGTAGTAGCATGAACCAACCATTTGAATTGATTCGATCACTTGTAATATGCACATTCTGAACTCCCAAAGGAACATATACCTTGCTATTGCACTTTCTTCCTTTTCTAGTGAGTGTTTCAAGCAGAACGCCTTAAAATTTTTAATAATTGCTTTTTATTTCCAGTCACGTTCGCCGACAATATCGACAATTTCGAACGTATCCGCGAAATTGCTTATAGTGTCGGTTTTCATGTTCGTTGCCCGTTCATGGCTTTTCTCATAATCATAAAAAGATATGTGTGTGTGTTAGTATATATGCGTGTAGTTACATACATACAGATATCCAAGATAGTTGGAAATTTTCAATCACAATATTCTTTTAAAAAAATGTTAAATAGCAGTAACTGCTGTAAATAATTTGTACTGTTGTTTATGTTCAAAACAAAATTTGCGGATCGATAAACTTCTATAAACTATAAATATTAAAATTTATAAATTAGAACAAAATTATGACGACACATTAAAACACTTAGTACTAACGACAATGTAGTGGAAGGAATCTTTCACAGTAAACTGGGTGAGTAAAGACTTGATGACTTAGTGGTTAATTAACACTATTTTCAATTTTATCATTAAATACGACTTGATTTTTGCCTTGAGATTTGCTTTTTTTTATGTAGTATAATTTGATATTACAAAGGGTACTAGGAAAGTTTTGCAATATGACGCAACAATGAATCATAGGAAGCTGCTTGTTGCTGCATCTTGAGACATGTTCATATGTGCATAGTAGCCGCCGCGCCATGTCGATGGCAGTTATTCATTAGCACTAAGAGTGTAAAATGCTTGCGATGGCATCGTAGTCACGAAACATAGACCAGTGCTTCGAAGAAATTACTCTTGCACTAGGTGATGTTTGTTCACATCGCGCAATAATATTCACATCGTATAGAGAATTCCGAAGGGGAAATTTAACTGCGGAGGATGCTGACCGGCCGGGAAGGCCACGAACGTCAGTTACGGAGGAAAACGTTACTACTGTGAGGAAAATGCTTGGCGAGGACAGGCGCGTAACCTACCAACAGATAGAGGGTAAAGAGAGAATCCTATCATAACTGCAACGATGACTTGTTCGGGACTCTGAATAAGTGAAGTGACGCCTGTTCAATGTAAAAGATTGAAATAGAAGGAAAAGAAACATTCGAAAATGACTGCAGAGTCCAGTTGGTACACATGCAACGCAAGGACTCTCGAATGAACACCTGTACGCATACCAATTGCAGGTGTAATAGGACTGCTAGAGTGTTCAATATAAGTACGTCATCGCAAAAGCCGAGACTCAGAAGGGATAAGGGTTACTTTCCCACGGTTTTGGAAATACATAGACAACTATTGAATTTGAAAACTAAATAAAAAGTAAATGAAATGTTATAGATAGAAATATATGAATGCATGAAAATGAGCTAATGCAAAAATACAATAAATCGGTATTCGAAATAAACGTTACAATAAAGATATGTGAATATACAGACTGAATCCATATACTATACAGGGTGAAAATTGAACTGTGAATAATAGAATATTCATACAATTATTTTTATGCAATTTAGTTATATTTCTTTAAATATGTATTCAAATAATGACGAGATCATAACCGAAAGCTTTCTTTGCGTAGATATTAGAGGATGGGGATAAATTACATATCAAAAATATTTTTTTTTAATTAGAACCACAAAAACTTCTGTGTCTAGTAGTTGATTGCAAAAAAAATGATTGTTATAAGTGTTAGAGTAAACCTGAATTATTTAGATTAACAATTGCTATGTAAATTGTTCTTTTTAATACAATTTTTTTAATAAAAGTAGTTTGGAAAATTAAATTACATTTTTTTACTTTGCAAAACTAGTTATTCACAAATATATTTCATAAAAACAATTTATTATACGCAATTTCCACTTAACTTAAAATAATTTGCTCTTGGCCGAAGAGAAATCGCACACCTGTCCGCCTGCCATCTTGAAAATACAAAAATCCATTCTAATTTATCAACCCTTCGGTGAAATTTGCAATTTTATTAAAGAAAAGTTATTAAAACGTCCTCCCTGTGTCCCCGTCAATCTAATTTCGTGCCCGGTGAAGTTGTCTTTTCTCCTCCTGTTCCTTTCCCTTTGCCATCAAAGCCGAGTCGTCACCGGCACTCGCACAATCCGCCCATTAAACAATTCTTTGTTTCAGAAGCTAAAGCTCGCATCTTGGGCCCGAGCGACCTGCATGTAAAAGCCGGCAGTTCAATTACATTAACATGCATAATCAAACAAGGCCCTCACGATCTAGGTACCGTGTTCTGGTACAGGGGATCTGATATATTGGACGTATCGCCGCACCCGAACGATGCCACCGCTGCGGCGGGAGACAGCACAGGCAGGATTACGATACAGGTTTGTACAATTTCTATGATCATAAATGCAACTTTCGGGTACGATTTACAGCTAGAAATGTTATAGTTTCATAAAGAAGGCGTATAATTACTTGTTAAATAAATCTCTCGATTTTCTAAATTATTCAATTCAATCGTACAGGTCTTAAAGTGTATTAAATCAATATAAAGTAATGAATACATTTTGCTTAATTACAGAATCACTGGACTGAAGGCCTCACGTCAGAACTGCACATCGCCAGCGCCACCTTGGCGGATTCAGGAAATTATTCCTGCGTTCCAACAATTGCATCACCCACAAGTGTTAACGTACATGTTATTAATGGTAAATATTTGATATCTCGAATTATAATTACTGCATAAAATGTATCAGACATGCATCCCAGTTTTCAATAAATAATAAATTAGACTAATTTGATTTCAAATATGTCTCCAAGTTATAGAAGATAAAAGGTATTTCAATTAGTGCATTCACCTTTAAATAATTTTTAAACAGTTTTCTTACTTTAAAACATACAGAGACTGTAATTAAATACATATATTATTTGCAACATTAATATTTCCGGTTAAATTATACGAGGATAGTTTGACAAGTAGTGAGAATCACACATAGGTGGCGCTCTAACTGGTAAAACAAATGCACTGTAATTTAGGTTACCTATTTATATGTTTACATTCCGATATTTAGATAAATCGGCTGATTAGTTTATTTTTGACAGCTCATTGAAAAAGAAGCAACACGTCGTTTTGTTAAAATGGAAAAAGCAGAGTATCGTGCGGTGATTAAATACTTCGTAATTAAGGATATGAAAGCTACCGAAATAAGAGTTACGGGAATCATTAGGTGAATCTGCTCCATCATCCGCCACAATAAGTAGATGGTTAAATGAATTTAAACGTGGTAGACCAAGCTGTGTTGATAAAGCGAGCTCTGGAGCACCCAAAATCGTGACTTCTAAGGAAATGATTATAAAAATCCATAATATTATTACCCAAGATCGACGACTCAAAGTGAGAGAGATAGCAGACATGGTAAACATTTCACTAGAATGCGTACACCACATTTTAAATAAAGATTTGGGCCTTTCCAAGCTTTCGGAAAGATGGATGCCGCGATTGCTTACGACTAATCAAAAGTTCACTCGTTTGCGCATTTCCAATGAGTGTTTGAACCTTTATAAGAGGAATCCGGTTGATTTTTCTAGGCGATTTGTTACTTGCGATGAAACGTGGATACACTACAGTACACCCGAAACTAAACAACAGTCGAAAGAATGGTTAGAACGTGGTTCTGCACCTCCAAAGAAAGCGAAAACCACTTTATCCGCAAACAAGATGATGGCATCAATTTTTTGGGATTCAAAGGGCATTTTGCTCATTGATTACCTTCAGAAAGGTGCCACAATAAACGGACAATATTCTGCAGAACTTCTACAAAAATTAAATGTTGAGATTCGTGCTAAACAGCCAGGAATGGCAAAGAAAAAGATTCTGTTTCACCAAGACAACGCTCCCTCGTATACCAGCACAGTTGCGATGTCCAAAATCCACGAGTTGCATTTCCAATTAGTACCGCATGCGCCTTATTCGCCGGATCTAGCCCCTTCCGACTTCCACCTTTTTCCGAAATTGAAAACGGCACTAGATGGAAAGAAATTTTCGTCTAACGACGAGCTTATTATCTTCGTAAATGAGTATTTTGCAAGCCTTGCGGAATTGCATTTTAGAAATGGCTTAAGGTCATTGGAGCACCGTTGGAATAAATGTATTGCTCTTTTAGAATATATTGAAAAATAAAAATTATTTTGTATTTAAAAAATTCGTTTTTCTTTTCCATTCTCACTACTTGTCAAACTACTCTCGTACGTTACAGCAAATCAGCAGGTTTTTTCAACATTAGTAATAATTGACAATTATGGAACGTGCAAATATGTATACTAAATAGAAAATTTAGTAAAATTGACATACAACTACTAAAGAAGACATCTTTAAAATTATGTTTTACTGCAAAATGTGTGTTAAGTTTATCCTAAACAGCTAAAAACATAATTTGTTTTATAGATGTGGTTTATTGTTATACTTGTAGTAGTGTTAAGAAGAGTAATTTACGAGGCGTGTTTTTTAAGTAAGGACCGTTTGAAAATAAAACCCACTGAACGAAAATTTTCAAAAACCAAATTTATTTTCAGATTCTGCATACATTTCTGTATTTTTTAACATAACTGCAACTTTTGTTTAAACACTTATCAAACCTTACAACTACATTTCGAATGCCCTCTTCTTCATACATAGAAACTTGCCGCCTGCTCCGATAACCAAAAGATCACGGCTGTTTTCTTCGTCATCGTTGTAGTGGTTGCTGAAAATGATATCGCTCGGTGCAAGGTCAGGGATGTAAGCGGGGGGGGGGGGGTGCAAAACTTCCCAGTCAACATAGTCCAATATCACTCGGATCTGAGCTGTGGTGTGATGCCTTGCATTGTCATGATGTGGCTCTATCAGCATTCTGCGTTGTTTTGAATCGCTCTGCGTAGCTTTAGCTATCATAATCAACGACTTGCGACACGGTACATCGTCTTAGTGAAAGAGCATCTTATTCTACCTCACATGGCGCTACATTTTTAGGAATTCTGCCTTCAAGCGCTTCAATAACACTCTGTAATATTCGCTATTAATGTTTTTTCGTTTTTGAAAGTATTCGATGAATATTACAACAAGCGGATCCCAATATACGGAGGCCATAACCTTGCCGACCAAATTTTGCGTCTTTGGGCGCTTCGAACGGCTTTCACCAACTGCTCTCCACTCAATTGACTGCCGATTTGATTCCGGGATATAGTAGCGGATCCATATTTCATCCATTATAACATACCGACGCAAAAACTCCTGTATTTCGCGTAAACAGTGACAAACAACGCTTTGAATCATCAATGCGTTGTTGTTTTATTCTGCGGACAATGTAAGACGCATATGTATGTACAAGAAGTGTTCAGTTCGGAGATTATATCGAATATTTTTAAACTGTTATTTTCTTATTTGTTAAACTTTGTTAAATTTGTTCGCAAAAATTTTTCCTTATTCTTTTACTTATTCGCTTGGAATCAAATTTAGAACAGACATTAGGACTGAAACAGATGACAGATGCGATGTTGTAAAGATTCATGGCCTACTAGAAGTAACCGAATACAGACAGTTTGAAGTATATAATGGATTGCTATATCGTAAAGAGAAAGGTAATATCTTGTTCTGTCTGCCGAAAGATATAGAATTATTACAGTATATTTACATTTACGTTATACATAATGGTCTTGGTCATAGATTACACAAAACCTACGCGTTAATCCGATATTAATCCAGTAGCTATTTAAAATGCATTGAATTTAACCCAGTATCAGGCCTAAAAGAAGGATACTTACATTACATTTCTAAAGGTAATTTACCGTTCAAAGTTACTCACATTCATCTTTATGAACCACTAAACAAAACAGCTTACGACATGCGTATGTATTTGAAATAATTAATTGATTCTCAAAATGTATCAAACTTCACCCATTCAGAAGTACTACTGTGCAGGAAGTTTTATGACATTTGTAAAATTATATGTCTAATTATAGTCGTCTAGAAGAAATCATTTCAGATAGAGAATCTTGTTTTACGTCCAATGGATTTAAAGATTTTGCTATGGGTCAAGAAATTCGTTACATATTAATAACCCCGGCAGCATTGAATGAACAGATTTCACTATTAGGGAATATCGTTGATAAATAGAAAATTGAATAGGATAAAATGTTACATGATGTTGAGTTCAGTATTAATAATACGGCAAGCAGATCTACAGTACAGACCCCAGCTAGGCTGCTATTTGACCGAAACCAATTAGGAAACATTAATAGCACTTTGAGCTGTGAAGCCCTGGACTCTCTAAATGAAGCAAACGAAATAAACTTTGAAGAATTAAAAGCAGAGGTAGAAAGGAAGCTCGAAAAATTACAAGAAAATAAGAAATACTACGAGTACATAGCAGGTCAATACGTCATGATAACCGATATAGACAAAACAGCTGGCGTTAATAAAAAATTGATTTCTAAGGATCGAGGTCCGTACATTATAATCTGTACTACCAAATGACAGATACTTTGTTATAAATATACCAGAGTTTCAGAATACGCAAGTTCCTTATGAAGATGTAATAGATGTTTCACGACTAAGACCCTATAAAACTAACGAGTTTAAAAATTAGAAATACCCTGAAAAATCATACTTTAACTAGCAATACTTTGCATTATATTACGTATTTATTTTGAGTTATCTATTATTACGGTTAATGATTTTATGGTATTATGTTTTTCCTCTAAGATCATAACTCTCATTAGAAATAAATTTTATTATCATAAAAAATGGTTAAAAACACGTAATCCTTATTTCTACGATCATTTTAAGCGTCTGCGGGCCCGCATTAAGGGACTGATAAAAGATAGCTATGTTTCGCATCTAACTGTGGTTGAACCTTCACTAAACGCTGATATTTCTAATCTTTGGAATTTCTTGCGATCGAGGAGGCGTTATTCCAGGATACCAAGCAGGCTTTCTGATAATAACGGGAACTCCTTCGTTGACCCGGACCAAATTGTAAATGCCTTTGCAGATGTTTTCGCTTCTTCACTATCATCCCCATTGGATTTAATGGATAGTGGTTCATATATTGATTCATATACTGGTTCCTTGCCTCAATCCTTCTCACTGACAACTGAGGAGGAGCTGATGGGTGGAATGGGCTCATTTCCGGACAAGTGCTGGTGATGACTCAATTCCTGCTTTCTTGGTGCGGGACTGCAGGGCTGTCTTTGCTTACCCATTAAAGATTATTGTCAATCTTTCCATATCAACCAGCATTTTTCCAAGGACGTGGAAAACTACTAGAATTATCCCTGTGCATAAGAAAGGAGACCGTGCTGTAATTAGCAACTACAGACTTATATCCATCATCTCCAACTTTGCTAAGGTATTCGAAAAGGTTCTCCACTCCAGACTCTTCAGTAGCACGCGTTCATTAATATCTCCTCATCAACATGGCTTTCTTGTTGGTCGATCCACGGTTATCAATCTGGCAACTCTTGCACAGTATGTGGGTGAGGTCTTGGATGGGCGTAGTCGGGTCGATGTTATTTATACTGGCCTTTCAAAGGCCTTCGATACTATAGACCACCGAGTGTTGTTGCATAAACTGGTCTCCTTTGGTTTGGTTCCTGCTTCAACTGACCTATTACGATTTTACCTAACCGAGAGACGCTGTTACACGACGTACAATGGCTATTCCTCCTATGATTTCTTTTTGACGTCTTGGGTCCTCTGCTATTTATACTATTTATAAATTACCTTCTTTGTCATATTAATGTCCGGCGCTTGCCTATGCAGACGACATAAAGATTTTTTCTGAAATTCGTTCCTCTGAGGATGTTAGTGGCTTGCAGCGAAATTTGAACTTCCTGGAGGGGTGGTGTAGACGGTTTGGATTAAGATTAAACATTGACAAATGCCATGGAGTGATTTTTGACTCTTGTCTCACCTTTCGGCCGCAAATCACTAGTGTGTACTCGGAGGCCAGCAAATCGCTGGGGTTTGTATTCCGCATCTCCAAATATTTCTGTGACCCAGTTGTACTGAAGACCATATACTACACTTATGTTATGACCAAACTGGAGTATGCGTCACTGGTCTGGTCTCCGATATATGCTTGACAGTGCTTGAAGTTGGAGCGTATTCATCGGAAGTTTCTCAAATTCCCGACCTTCAAGATTAGTGGTGCTTACCCGATGAGGGGTGTGTCGCAGGGGGAGCTGCTTATTGAGCATAATCTGCCCTCGTTGCATGTCGGGAAGACCGAACTTTGTGGTAGGATGTTGCGTGGGTTACTCAGTAACAGTATCGACTGTCCTTCACTACTGCACCGTTTGTGTTTTTTAGTGCCCCGTCTGTACTCCAGGTGCAATGTGTCCTTTGTGACGCCAAGGACGCGGATTAATGCTCTAAGGAGGACGCCGATCTACGTTTTGAGCAGATGTGCCAATGAATTTGTTGATTTGTTTACCTAGCATGCATACTCTATATCTATTTGTAATGATTTTTGTTTCAGTTGCTTTACTTTTATACATTACTTTGATTTAGCATTTATTTTTATTATATCTATTGCACCCATGTCCAAACTCAGTTTTATAATTTTACATTTTCCTGTTATTGGGCTACTAGCCTGTTGGAAATAAAGGTCATTATTTCATGAATCAAGTATACATACCGCAAGAATAAAGTAAACTTTAGAAGCATTACATATTAACTTACGTATTTAGTTAGGTCAAATCAAATATGTTTAATATTTGTATAAGTGGTTTAGATGGAGCTAGTATTTTATGTTTTGTTACCGCTTTTACTGGCAATTCAATTTAGATATTGTTATTTTATTCACATCCGGTAGAGGGCGATCGAACATCACAATGAACGAGCTGTAGGGTCTAGAATATAACTTTAAATTTCGCGCGTAATAATATAAACTACACAGTTGCCACCTTGAAAAAATGCGAGTTAGGAACATTTATTATTTATGAATTACGATTATGTGAAAGAAGCATTACTGAATTATTATGATATATTAAGTTACGTGAATTTATGTATCCTCCCGAGATAAAACATTAAAAACTGAACTTTAAATTTGAATCTACGTGGTCGCTCCTACATTTTAAATATTTTTTCCCATCAATTACAGATCTTACAAAGTATATTTCATGAAAAAATTAAATGTTTATAAAATTATTCAAAAAGAAAAAAGTATAATCGTGTCTGAGTTAAACCATATCTGTTTTGGTCGCATTTTGTCATATACCAGATGTCCCACGACATGAATACCACAGTTTAAATATACCAAAACAATTTCAAGCTAAAAATGTCTAAATGATCATCCAAAACTCTATAGTAACTGAGCTACACGCATTTATAGTTTTAGATAATTCTACGCAGGTATTATGTACCACGCCAATAAAATGTTAATGAAAATCATGTAAAAGGAAATCGCTTTGTTGAACTAGCTGTTCAAAATATACACCCAGTAACTGTATACATAGTCTAGCTCTTCTTAGAATTGAAGAGATAGCTCTGCTAACAGTTCCTGCGGTATACATAATTCTACCAACAAGTTGTTCTGCATAAACCAAATTTGTCAGTCTTCCTCATAAAAAATAATATAGGGTATTTAAATCTGGTAACCTTGGCGGTCAAGTAACAGCTGAACCTTTTGTCTAGCAAAATGCGAAGGTACGCCATGGTGCTGTGATCACATCCCTCGTCATTTTAAGATGAACGTCAGTCACATTGGTAAGGTGATTTTCCAGGAAACGTAAATAACCAACTGCCGTGAAACATTCCTCGATTATAAACGGACCAATGAGACGGTCGCCAATAATACGACACCAAACATTGCCCAAAAGCCTGTCTTGAAAATGGGACTTCCTCATTTGCCGTGGATTTTCAAGTGATCAACAATGTGAATTACTGGTGTTATTGATACCGTTTCTGGTGACGGAGGCTTCATCACTAAACAATATTTTCCGACAATATCCTCGATTTCTCACTAACCAGCGAGTAAATTCAAGTCTTGATGTATAGTCCCAGGTTTTAAAGCTTAACAGATATGATATGGGTACAAACGGAAATTGTGTAAAGTTCTTCAAACTCTTATGCGGCCTACGTTAACTCTCTTGGTTATTCTTCGGTCAGAGCATCAACTACATAAGTATTGACTCCTGTTGAGCAAGTTCTACTTGGACGGGACGTTCAGAAGTAGCTGCAGAAACCTTGCCTGTTTTTGTTAAACATTGCTAAAAACTGTTCTACATGGCGCTTCCGATTGAGAAATCGCCAAAAATATTCATCAACTGCCACTCGTCCATTTCCATTACACAATCCATAAATAAAGTGAATACCGAAAAATTATCATACATTTTAAGTTTTTATTTTAATGTAACGCGAAGAAATAAACACGTTTGCAGTCACAATGAATAATAACTGATGAATCATAGCCAGCCCGACTTTTTAATAACAACGAAATTAATAGCAGTACGTAATACCTGGATTAGTAGTGTTATATAAAATTTCAAACACTTCTAGCTTAGTTACGATAGAAGAATGTTCGTTAGATATTTTTAACTTGAAATTGCTTCAGTAACACATCCTTAAGCTGTGGCAATCATATCGGTATATGAAAAACAAATAACATAAGTAACCTCCATATTTATTTTCAGGAGAACACCCAGCAGCAATGCAGCACGGAAATAAGAATACAGCCTCGTTGTCTCTCTCACTCCATTGCACCCTTGTATATAGTATCTCTGTCTTCATAATAAAACACATCAGATGAAATCTCTTGTAAATAAGACTTTTATTTTTCACCCATTTTATTTTAGAAATCCATCCTCTTTATACATACATGATGACGTACATATTATTATATCAAATTAATGTAATAATAATCTACTATTAAGATTGTTTCTTTCCCGTATTATTTTTTATTAAATGTTATATAAATGAATTATAGGAAATAAAGTTTTTTAAAAAATACAAGTTGTGGTATTTTATTTTTATAAACCCTATTGTATGGAAAATTATACAAGTAATTACAGAACTTGAATAAATTAGACTCTGGAATCACGTGCCACTTTATAGTAAATAGGACTTAATATGACACAGAACCACATTCAAGTAAAAGATAACCTAAAAATGAATTAAATAATTTAGAAAACTGCTATCATTCATAACCATAATCGGTGCACATCACTAACTTTGAGATTGATAAATATTACCTTCATAAAATTCGTAATCATTACGATTATAATGTTGAAAATCAGTAATTTATGACATTTTCTACCATAATGCCTAGTCTATGTACCATCTTGTTTATTATTTGCCGTATTACTACTAAAAAGGGTACTAGGAAAGTTTTGCAATATGACGCAACAATGAATCGTAGGAAGCTGCTTGTTGCTGCATGTTGAGACATGTTCATACGTGCACAGTAGCCGCCGCGTCATGTCGATGGGCTCAGTTATTCATTAGCAGTGAGAGTGTAAACTGCTTGCGATAGCATCGTGGTCACCAAATTAGATAAGGGCAGTTTTGCGTTATAAATTCGTGCGTGGTTTAAACATAGACCAGTGCTTCGAAGAAATGACTCTTGCACTAGGTGATATCTGTCCACATCACACAACGATATTCAGGTGGTATAGAGAATTCCAAAGGGGAAATTTAACTGTAGAGGTTGCTGAGAGGCCGGGAAGGCTTGCGGAGGAAAACGTTACTACTGTGAGGAAAATGCTTGGCGAGGACAGGCGACTGACCTGCCAACAGATAGAGGGTAATTCAGGCCTAAATACACCAGCAATTCGTTCGAGTCTGCATGATCATTTGCACGTGAAGAAACTTTGTTCTCCCTGGATGCCGCATCGACTGACTGAAGAGCAGATGACACGACGTATGACTTGGTGCTGATAGATGCTAAAAAAGTTCAATAAGCGACAATCTCGGTATGTCAACAACGTCAGAAAATCTCGAGCTGTATTTTTCAAATCGAGTGCGCCCAAAGTCAAGAACGGACTCCTGGTTCCTCCATCACGATAATGCTCCAGCTCACCATGCCAAAGCCTACACCGAATATTTCATCACGACAGGATTGAAACATCTCGAGCACCTTCCCTACAGTCCAGATCTTGCTCCCTGCGACTTTGCACTGGAACACCTAAAAGGAAGGCGGTTTTCCAATGATGAGGACCTTCTGCGGGCTTGTGACAACGAGTGTTCTTTACTCCCTAGTGAAACTTAGCAGAACTGGTTTAAAGATTGGTTTCGTAGGATGGAGAGGTGTATTGAGTGTAGAGGAAATTACTTTGAAAAAATTAAATAAACGAAGCTGTATTGAAAAACTTTCCTAGTACCCTTTGTACAATGTTAACAATCAGCTGATACATAACCTATACATTACAAGTACATATTAGTTTTAGTTTATTTCACTTTCTTAAGAAAACCATATTCATTTTGTACTTAATGATATTCATGGGTCTGCAATTGAAACATCAACTTCAACACCAGATTCAATAGAAATTGATGTAACTTCAGATGGAAAATGAAAATCTGGGACACGTTTGTATATTCTCATTTATAATTAGTCCCATATTTTAGAGCCTTCATTGCACAGTGGTTTTCTTGTACCGATTCATAGTCTTTCTTGGCATAGGTACTGGCCCTTTGACACTTAATTTCTGTTATTCTCAATTAAATAAGTGCAAAAATTTTCAAATGAGCGAACATTACGAGATAGTAATATAAATCTTATACGATGAATTGGGGCAGTTTCTTGTTTTCGGATGTTTCTTATCTAAGAAATAGTTTTTCAAGTGCGACTCTGTTTAATTATCTGCTAATGATAACAACTTTGTTGTCGAAGTACATATGTATACAGAATTACGAAAATTAGTGTGGAAAGGGGTTATATATAAACCTTCAGTGATTAAGTTAACCAACCACAGGCTCCATCAAAATTACCATAATCAACTTTATTTGCACAAACAAAATTGACCAGCGCTGAACAAGGTACAAATTGATTCGCGATGTCATATATGTGACAACCTAAGACTAACGTTATTGATTTACATGCACCGATTCTTCCTATACCTCAGTTACATATATGTATTTATTTGAAGGTATGTATATTTAAATAAAATTAAGAGAACATTTGTTGATAACATTTTTAGTTTGCTTCACATCTTCTCAAACATTATATTGATAAATACGCTAAAATGCCAGTCTCAAATTAAATCTATGGCAGTATAGAAACTAATAATAAAGAATATAATGTTCAAATAGATGTATTAGACGGTTTTCAACAAGAAGAAACACATAAATATTGTCGCATTACAAAATCTTTTTATTAATCATACAGTTATTAAAACAAATTCAAGAAAAATTTACAAAGCGCTTACAAAAAAAAAATTTAATAATCAGTCAAAATAAAATTATGACAGTTAGTATAACGAGTGAGCAACAATGATTGACCTGATCTTTTACTACTTTCCGCATGCCCCATATCAGTACTTACTTCCGTTTTTCTATCTGAAGTTAGCAGTTTAGTAATTTCTAGTGAGTTTTCCTACTCTATGTTTATGGCTTTGTTTATAACCTTTCATTGACGTGCAGTGTACAGAACTTGTTTTATGATTAATATCCATTATTTATACCTATATGTTAGCCTTCATCAGTCTTTTTAAAGTCTTCAGTTCACATATACGCAGCGAAAATGCCGTTTTCACAGTAGTATTTGTTGTTTACATAGTAGCTAGCATATTTTTATTAGAATTATTAGAATTGCATGAGACACTGTCTAATTTCACTTTTAAGAGGAAGTAAATATTGAGGTGATATGTATGGAAAGAAGTGTGGGATCAGGTCACTCATTGTTGCTCACACTGTATATGCAACCCCACTTCTGTCTTGCTTATTCTGATTCATAAAATAGTGAGACACGGAGTTAGACTCCCTTAATAGACTCAAGGAGCAGAAGCCACAAAACATCACCAAGTAAACAGGATTTATTTTCTGACCATGACTAGCCACACCCTTTACAAAACAATAATAAAAGCAGACAACAATGCACTATTAGACTCCAGTAACGTCAATTTCATTCCAAAACATGTAATAACCAAAAATAATAACATAGAAATCTGGAAAAAGAAAATAATACAAGGAACACATCCTCACCAAATAATGAAGCAACTTTGAATGACCGTCATAATCAAATATTAAATTAAATTTGGGTTTTTTTATATAAAACGAAGTTTCATGTAACATAATTAATTTAACATTTATATGTTAAATAAGAGCAGCACTCGCAGAAAGGACTTACTATTCCTATACATACGTCATAATTTAATAATCATCACATGGGAGAAATGACGAAACCTTTGAGAATTTAGAAATTCACACAGAATTCATAACCAACATAAGCAAGTTATACTAATTTCATATTTATATTTATTACTGTACCTTACTATGTTTTAACCTTATCCTGTGTTTAATTTTAACTTTACGGAATAAACGACAAAAAGATCTAATCTTTAACACAAACAAAAAAACAAAATTAACATCAATGTGTAATGTAAAAGAAGGCAAAAGAATATTGATCAACAAATGTATATATAAAATTAATAAAACGAAAACTGTAGTGAAGAAGTATTATTTTTCTTTGCATGAAAAAACAAACTTGGATTTATCAATATTAAATACAGTAGCAGCAATAATAAACATGTGTAAATACCAGTAGAAGTGTTTATAACAAAACCAAATTTTCGATATATAACCAATTAAAACAAATATAATTGTCTACAGAAATACACAGTTGTATCTAAAATAGTTTCTTAAATGAATAAACTTACTTTTGTAGATCGTAGTTTACTATATACTCAAAGATATTGTTATAATAAACTCCAATTTCTTAGTAATATTGGTAAGATCTACAATTTATCTCTGAAATCAAATTACCTAATTTATTTGAAGTCAAAAGATTTGCAATATTGAAACTAATGAACCAATATCGAATTCAATTTTTTAAAGTTAAGAAACTATATAAAATGTTCGTCCCGAATATATAGAAAATGGCATGAGTGTATTTTAATAAAATGAAATCTTGAAACATTCTTTTCAGGTTATAAATATTAATATTTCCTACTACATTGGCAATTGTGTGTGTTGCATTGACTACTGTAATTTAAAATTTAGTCATTAGATGGCGCTTGTAAACAATAATGTGTGTCAGCAATTACATTAACCGTTTACTATATTTGAAATATTTTGTCATTCTAATTGCTATTTTACTAACATGTAAGAAAGCCTAAATCATTATTACAAAGAAATAATAAATCAATAAGACTAAATAGACAAGTCACATGATAAATTTACAAGAAAGGTGATAAGAAAATGTAAACGGAATATCAACAAAATATGTTTTTAGGAAAAATAAATTTCGTCATTAAAATCTAGTGTATGAATATGTAGTTACAGTAATTCCTAACAATTTACACATGTTAAAATAAATATAAATCCGAAATGAGCACTTATCATATGTTGTTTTGTTTATTTTTGCATGGATATAATACAATTCCAATATTTTTACTTTGAAGATTGTGTTTTACCAAAAACTACATCTTTAATCAACATGCTTAATAACATATTCATTAGAAGAGGGTAAATTCAATTTTATGATGAATGTTTTTAGGACACAATAGAAACGTAACGTGTTTATTATATTTAATAACAGTTTAATTCAATAATAATAATCGATATTTATTTATAAATGTATGTACAGAAAAAAGTTTGTGCAAAATTGGACAAAAAGTACAAAAACACATGAATACAAAAAAAATTAAAAAAGTATAAGAGAGAAGGTAAGTGTATATAAGTTTATTAATAACTATTATAAGAGTATAGGTATTCTTCGAAGAAGAATTTTTAATTACAGATCGATAAGAATAAGTGTACAAGCAATTTTGAAAATTCCAAGTAAATTGATTACATGATCATTCAAAAATATTTTAGTTTTTTGTACTTTCTTCTGCGGTATTTAATTCCTGTATGTATGGTTGCCTGCCAAATATTCGCATTTTTTACGAAATCTAGGAAAACTATGCAAAATTATAATTATTTTGCGACAGCACATAAAAATTAATGAGATTACAAATCTCAGGGGATTATCTTGTAGAAGATTCCTAATATATCGACTATTATTTGACATTCTTACAGCTGACACCCCCAATAGTCAATATGGCTTGTACAAAACAGTTTTGATGCTTTTTTTTTCAAATTTTGTTTAGTGTTAAGTTATATTAGTATTATTTAAATTTTTGTAAGTAAAATGTAACTTATATACTGTTGTCGTCGTTGCACATTGTTATTTTATACGTAAACACGCAATAGAAATTAACGTAGTTTTAATTCAATTTGTGTTAATACTTTATATTTTCAGTAAAAGAAAATGATGCCAATTAAGGATAATC
This sequence comes from Dermolepida albohirtum, assembly GCA_031893035.1. Lineage (NCBI taxonomy): Eukaryota > Metazoa > Arthropoda > Insecta > Coleoptera > Scarabaeidae > Dermolepida > Dermolepida albohirtum. The sequence goes on from JAVIWB010002605.1 coordinate 237,191, forward strand.
AAGATGTGGCATGTTTCTTTGTTACCAAACACTCCTGGAAAGGAAAGTAAGTATATTCTATTTTTATACTATGTAAATAAAAAAATTTGCTTGATAGATACAAACGAATATTTTCCATTGGATCAATGGGAATTACTACTTATAATCCAACGACGTTGGAAGTAACCAACAGATGGGTTTATAGTGACTTTATCGCATTAACCCCAATTAAGAATACAGGCAGTCCTTCGAATGAGTTTCAAATCACGATGAAGAAAGATCGTAAAATTGACACCATGAGATTTTCAACTGAACATAGGGCACAATTACTCACTGAAGCATTAAAATTTAGGCACCTCTTTTTAGAAAAACCCAAAGAAATTTTGGTGAGTCAACATTTGTTTTCCTTGTCTATTTGCCTTTATATTAACATTTCTTTGCATAAAATTATAAAATCAACTTTATAGAACTTGCTAAATGCTTACCTAATTTTTTTTTATCATTTAAATTATTTTAAATATTATCTTGACTATTATACTATTGCTATTTTTATGTAAAGGAAACCACACAAGTTTTTAATTGTATATTTATCAGATAGATAATTTTTATAAAATTTATATATTTTTTGTAACATTGAAAGCATTTTTTGCAACATTGCAGATTTTAAATTTCTTGATATGAATTTATAATTTGCAATTGATAATTTTTGTAACAGAAATTCGCAGTTTATTACACATTAAAGTTTTATTGCAAAATTATTACCAAGTTTAAGTAGTAATGAATCCTATTTACGCTTTATAAAATATTATTTTTCACATCAATGATTTTAATATATTTTCCAAAACTTCCACTTAAATAAAATAAGTTTGTATTATTTTTTACCTTTAATCTTGCATATATTTTTAACACATTATTAGACTTTAGGGAAAGTAGCATGAGTTTATAAACTCCCAGGTTGCCATGCATTGAAAACAGTTTATATATTCATAAATGTCAAATTAGAATTTGATTGACATAATTTAAATTTAGGCTAGAACGGATACTTAAAAAGATATTACTTTGAATGATGTTTTATTAAGTTTACATTGAATAGATTTAATATAGACATGTGTTATAAAATCCATAGCGGCTTGGAACATATGGACTTCTTCAACTCATTACTAATATTTTATTTAAAAAGATTGGATTAAATGAACACAAAGATTTATTAACAAATTTAAACAATCAAAATTTCATTTTACATATATTTTTACTCCGATCCATAATATATTTTATATATTTTAATAATTGCTGTTTAGTTTTTAACGAAGCAATATTTTAGCGATATAGCGCATATAAACACCACTGGTCTGATATTAGTCTGCCAGTAATTTTAGAAGTAACACCATATTCATTGGACCAATTGGATCCCACCACAAGTCATGTTTTAGCTAGTTATTATTTTAAGGACTTCGAGGGCCTCTTGACAATATCGGATTATCCAGGTTTGTTTGTTGTGAATTTATTATTGAACCCAGTAAGTATTTGTTATGTATTTCAGGTGGGTTTGTGATAGTTTGCGGTGGATTTTGTAGATTACATTTATTTAAGTCGACACATTTTGAGGAAATCAAACAGAAAATATTAGAAAATGCTACTGCCAATTTGGGTATTAACATTAAAGTAGTCAGTAAACCAGTAACTATTGAAGATTTTCATCTTCAAAGGTTTGGAAAATACAGGTAAGTTTCATCCTAATTCACTATTTTGATTTCATTATTTGTTGTGATTTAACATGGTGATATATATATATATATATATATATATATATATGTGTGTGTGTGTGTGTGTGTGTGTGTTATATACAAATCAGTTTGATGTTTAATTTGGTACGTAGACTTCCGCGGTCGTGGTCCATGTTATCTGCTTCTGGGTTTCCGGACTGGAACCGCGTCAATTGTATATCTGCCGACGTTTCGTACCTATTTGTATGGGACATCTTCAGGGCTGAATTACTGCACTAAAACAGTTTCAGTGCAGTAGTTCAGCCCTGAAGATGTCTCATACAAATGGGTACGGGGCTGGAACCGCGTCAATTGTATATCTGCCGACGTTTCGTACCCATTTGTATGGGACATCTTCAGGGCTGAATTACTGCACTGAAACAGTTTCAGTGCATCGAAATATTATTTGAAACCCTATGACATCAGAACACCAAATTAATCTCTTAAGAGATTGTGTTGAAAAGCAACATTATTTCAAACGCTCCAATTGTTTCTTTACGTATTGGAGGCAATGATTTGTGACCTCTCCTTATATATAAAGTTGACATTTTATAAATTACATCTTACTAACATACATATATTACTAGCTTAGTAAAGGCGACAATATAGAATACTTTACGAGGGTGGTCCCAGAAGTACCCGACCCAACAAAGAAAACACAAAAATTTTGGAAAGAAATATTTATTTTTCAACATAATCTCCTTTCAGCTCTATACACTTTTTCCAGCAATGTTCAATAAGTTAGATACCCTTTTTATAATAAGAACTGTCTTGCTCCTCAAAATAGCCAATAACTGCCGACATCACTTCTTCATCGCTGGAAAATCTTTGACCACTGAGCCATTCTTTCAATTTAGGAACAGAGAATAATCCGAGAGGACTAAATCTAGCGAATAGGGTGCATGAGGTAGCAATTCAAACTTTAATTTATTAATTTTGGTCATTGCAATAACAGATTTGTGAGCTGGTGCATTGTCTTGATAAAACAACACTTTCTTCTTAGACAAATGCTTCCGTTTTTGCTTGATTTCTTCACTCAAACGTTGCAATAAGTTCGTATAATACTCGCCGTTAATGGTTTTTCCCTTGCCAAGATAGTCAATGAAAATTATTCCACGCGCATCCCAAAAAACCGATGCCATGATCTTGCCTGCAGATGAATCTGCCTTCGCCTACTTTGGAGCCGGTTCTCCCTTTTGAGTCCATTATTTTGATTATTCTTTTGTCTCGGATGTAAAGTGATGGACACATGTTTCATCCATGGTTATGAAACGGCGCAAAAATTCTGCCTTGTTACTGTGAAACTTTGCTAAACACTCAATTAAAACATCTTCACGACACTGTTTTTGCTCAAGTGCGAACAAACACGATACCCATCTTACATACAGCTTCCTCATGTTCAAATTTTCAGATAATGTGCGATGTACCGCACTTTTTGAAATACTTACTATGTCTGCTAGCTCGCGCACTTTCAGTCGACGATCATCCAGTACCGCTTTGTAGATTTTCTTCACCATTTCTGGATTCGTTACCTCATTTGGTCGACCACTGCGATGTTCGTCTTGGCAGCTCGTACGGCCTCGTTTAAACTCTTCTACCCAATATTTCACTGGAGCAGACTCACACAGAGTAGAATCCAGTTCAGCTTTTATATCGGTTGGGCTGAGGCCTTTCAAATGAAAGTATTGTTTCACGTAACGATGACCAATTTTCTCCAATTTTACAAATTCACTGAAAACGTTCACTATTGATGTCTGCCAAACAAATATTAAACAACGTGGCGTTTTCAAACTTGAAATATATGCTTTATAGATTGTGTACTTTCTAATACAGTGACAACTACCGCCATCTCTAGATCAGGCCAGGTACTTATGGGGCCGCCCCCGTACATTGAGTGTACAAATTAAAATTCTGAAAAACGTCTAATTTCCTAAAGAATATTCCTATTAGAACGTGAAACAAACTGTGCAACTATATCGATCCGAATTAAATCAAGCTTTTTTTATCTTATTTTAGTGACGATGAACATTTAACTTCAGTATCCGAATTTCAAGTATATAAACATCATAAAGCGAGACATCCAGAACCCGTTAAGAGAACGCTATGCCTTTCAGAAACTTGCCTATTAGAAAGAGATCCTCAAACATACAGTATATGCACCCTCAGGCCGTTAGGGGATATTTTCGCGCTGGTTAGAAGCAATGATAATCCACAATTACTGAGTGTCGAATACATAAACGGCCAAATTAGATCTTACAGTGCAACAGATAGGTAATTTATTTTTTTATATTTGAGGAATCGAAATTCTTTAAATAGAAATTGCTGCATCTGTAAATGTAGTTTTGAAAATAAAATCAAAATAATTTAAAAATCGAATTCTTAAAAATATTGTTAAAAACATGTATTCGGAACTATATCTTACATAAATTTGCAAGCTTTTACAATAAAATTTGAAAAAGAAATATTACTTTTCTAAAGAAAGTTTTCTTGTTTCCATTGCTTTATCTCTCTTTTTTTTAAAGAAGTAGAAACAGTTCAAGACAGGTGTTCTTTTCGTACTATACTAAATTATTAATTATTTTATTATTTTTTATTAATTATTAAATTAATTAGCATTGATTCGTATTTTCACTTTTCGATAATTAAAAAAATTATAATTTTTGTGTAGAATTAATGTTTTTTCAAAAGTTATATCTGTTGCAAAGAACATGTTTTTTGCAACAGATATACACCAATCATTATATTACATCGTCAATTATATTCGTTTTAATTTAGATCTTGGTATATATTAAAAATAATATAATTTGAATTGTAGCTAATAAAGGTTGTACACGATCAAATTCAGACAAACGCATGTAATAATAATATCAAAAAAAGAATAAAAAGTTGTAAATTTTGTAGCAGACTTTATTCTAATAGAACAAATAAAGTATCATCTAAACAAGTACAAAATAAAATTATGTACACCTACAGTACGCAGGTAATATTACACAGTGTACTACACACCCCTAACGCATAGTAATTAATCGAAATATAAGATGGCGGGTATCAGATATGTATTAAAACGCTTCGGAATTTGCACCTGTTCGTATACACCGTCTGTCGCAGAGAAAACCGAACTTTTTAAAAATTAAAAACAAAAGCTTATTATTTTGGTAAAATTCATTTATTTTATTCAAGGTAGTCGCTTTCGGCTTTAATACAACGTTTTGCACGGTCAGTTAATATGGCGAGTGAATTTTTAAGTTCATCTTTAGAGGTGTCCTTCAAGTTCGCTGTCGACGCATTTTTAATCGCTTCGACTTCGGCATAACGCTGTCCTTTCATCGGCAAATGTAGTTTGGAGAATAGACAGAAATCACAGGAGGCCAAATCCGGTGAATACGGTGACTGGTTGGTGGTTAAAAAGCCATTAGTAGTTAGAAAATCAGTGATAGGCGTCGAGCGATAAGACGGTGCATTATCATGTAATAAACGACAGCTACCATTTTCACGATATTGAGGGCGCACATGACGAATACGCGCCAAAAAAAATGCTTCATAACACCAAGATAATATACAGCATTAACTGTTTGACTAGTTGGTACAAATCCTTTGTGCACTATGTCTTTCGAATGATAAAAGCAAATCAACAGTTTTCACTTTTGACTTGTCCAAACGGCTTTCTTTCGGTCTTTCTTCGCTTGGATGCTTCCATTCAGAGCTTCGACTCTTGGTCTCTGGATAATATTAAAAACATCACGTCTCATCGCCAGTTACAATAGATTACCTTAAGTTTTCGTCCTTTTTTGAGTCTTTAATTTAGTCTGTACAATGTTGAATTCAGTTAGCTCGTGCGGTACAAACCTTACACAAATCTTTCTCAGTCCCAAATGCTATGTCAAAATTGAGTCTTTGGAAATATTTAATCCTATTCCTACGTATCGCAATGATGATTTCGGCTCATTTCTGATAAATTCAAGCACAAGTTCAATGTTATTTTCCGTAATCACAGTTTTTTTTGCACCAGGATGTTCTTCGTCATTTATGCACGTACGACTGTTTTTAAATCGTTTACACCACTCATACACAATCGTACGTGATAAACGCGCATCACCATACACTAGTTTCATCAAATTAAAACGTTTCAGTAAACGATTTACCGAGTTTAAAACAGAACTTGATATTTACTCTTTGTTCAAAATTCAATTTTCGACCAATGCCAAATACACACTGTTTATGCGCAATTTCTCTGCTTTCAATGATGCAAATGTCATATCTTGACATAACATTGGTGAAATATCTACCTTACCGATGCATATTTTTTTAATAGATGGCGCCACTAAGAATTCCTTTTTTTAAAAAGTTCCGTTTTCTCTGCGTCAGACTGTGTATATCTAAACTCAAGGTAATTATTAGATAAATTATATTTTAATATTCTCACATAAATGTTATAATTTTATTATCGAAAAGTAATATTAGTTATCATAATTTTTGCAATAAAATCCTATATGTAAAAACAAGAATAAGTACCTAAATTTAGATAAGAAAAGTAAGTAGTTTCAATTTTATATGAGTTTTCAACTGGCCGGATTTGATCAAGAACTATCTTTATATAATAGATGATAAGCGGAAGAATAATTTTTGCCCAAATTCCTATTTATATTTTGTATTCTTATATTTGACTTCATTGACAACAGGGATGCCTTATTGGCGTCTTTATTAGACGGAGTAAGAGCTTCTGGGAATAGAAATGTTCACGTTACTATGGTCAATACTGATAAAGGTTTACGAGTGGGACCGTTGTACTTGCCCGTGGAAGAAGAAGTTGAAAGTATACATATAAAATTTTTACAAAATCCACCACCTAAAAGATCATTTTATGAATGCGTTAGAAGGTTTAATGCCAACGTTCCGTATAGTGGTTTATTGTACAGCATTACCCAAGAAGTAAGTTAACATTCTATTCTAGTCTTTTCCATCGATAATACAATCTTATTTCGATTTTTGATGTGTGATTGTTGTAACAGTTAACATATTCACCGAGTATTACAACGCCCTTGCGACCAAATTCCCTCGTAATATACACTAAAATTGTCAAGAAAACGAGCCAGTTTATACCATTACGTAAATTGCTTTAAAATATATTAACCCTAAATTGCAAATGAAGAAAGTTATAAAATATAGTCTTGTAATGGATCTTTAGAATACACATAATTTATTGATCTACTTGTGTTTAATATACAGGCTGGCTTACGTTGACCACCCATTAGAATATTTGAGAAACTACTTCAATTTGAATTTTGGAAATTTAGGCAATAGTGTTTTCAGGCATGCCCTTCACAAATAAGACAATAGCACTCATGTAACAGTTCTGTAAGTTAGCGTCATCTTCCTTAGTTTAAATAGGACACCTTGTATATTATTTCAATTTTGGATTCTACGTAAAATATTACAAGGGTACTAGGAAAATTTTGCAATATGACGCAACAATGAATCGTAGGAAGCTGCTTGTTGCTGCATGTTGAGACATGTTCATACGTGCATAGTAGCCGCCGCGCCATGTCGATGGGCTCAGTTATTCATTAGCAGTGAGAGTGTAAAATGCTTGCGATGGCATAGCGGTCACGAAATAAGATAAGGGCAGTTTCACGTTATAATTTCGTTCGCGGTTTAAACCTAAATCAGTGCTTCGAAGAAATGACTCTTGCACTAGGTAATGTTTATCCACATCGTATAACGATATTCAAGTCATATAGAGAATTCCAAAGGGGAAATTTGACTGTGGAAGATGCTGAGAGGCCGAGAAGGCCACGAAAGAAGAAAACGTTTCTACTGTGAAGAAAATTCTTGGCGAGGACAGGCGAGTGACCTATTAACAGATAGGGGGTACTTCAGGCCTAAATGCACCAGCAGTTCGTTCGATTCTGCATGATCATTTGCACGTGAAGAAACTTTGTTCTCTCTGGGTGCCGCATCGACTGACTGAAGAGCAGATGACACGCCGTGTGACTTGGTGCCGGGAGATGCTAAAAAAGGTTTAATAAGGGAGAATCTCGGTGTGTGAACAACATCGTGACAGGTGACGAGACTTAGATGTACTATTACGATGTGCCGACCAAAGCTCAAAACAAAGTTTAGGTCTTTGATGATGAGGATACACCCGTAGTTGTCAGAAATTCCCGATCTGTAAAAAAGAAAATGATAGCTGTATTTTTCAAATCGAGTGGAATTGTGGAACGCCTAGCTAAGTGGTATACAGAACAGTGCCTGCCTAAATTCATTAAATCTATGAAGAACCTGGGGTCAAAGTCAAGAATGGACACGTGTTTCCTCCATCATGATAATGCACCAGCTCACCGCGCCAAAGCTGCACCGAATATTTGAACACGACAGGATTGAAATTTCTTGAGCACCCTCCCTACAGTCCAGATTTTGCTACCTGCGACTTTGCATTGTTCCCACATGTGAAAATGAAGCTAAAAGGGAGGCGGTTTTCCAGTGATGATGACCTTCTGCGAGTTTGGAACAACGAGTGTGCTTTACTCCCTAGAGAAACTTGGCAGAAATGGTTTAAAGATTGGTTTCGGAGGATGGAGAGGTGTATTGAGTGACGAGGAAATTGCTTTGAAAAAAATTAAATAAACAAAGCTGTATTGCAGAACTTTCCTAGTACCCCTTGTAGATAGGTTTTTATAGCATCCTTATTTCTAAAATTAACCGATTTCGAAATAGTTAAATTCTTTTAAAACATTAAAAGAAAAACAGTAACCTGCTTAGAACCATGTGTACTTTACAGTAAGAAAGGCAGATCGACAATTGTACCATATCAGTTTGCTAGATCTCCAAGCTTTCCACCTATACTTTCAAAGTGGTGAAAATTTAATACCAAGTTTAGTTCACTTCAAACTACTCTAAATTGGCTTTTCCAAAATAGAACACCCTTCATATTTTTCCATATTCATTTCCGTTTTTGTAATACTATCATCTTATGCAGTGACGCTCGAGTTTACATAAATCTTTGTATCATTCAGAAGTATCATGATTTTTGGAGAAACTGATTTAATGTTGTTAACATATTTTCAATGTAGTTTATATGATATTCAAATTTACCTAGAAGAATTGATGTGAATTTAAAGATCCATTATATTTACGATATATAATGCAAAGTGATTTTTTTATCATTGAGGATGTTTCCATGCTATGAAAACATATTGCGAAAATTCTAATGTGAATCTATTTTAGGGAATATTTTCCGAAAATAAAGATAAATTAATAACAGCTGCTTTGCAAGCACTAGTACATAAAGAAGGTGATCAGAAGACAGTAACGCCAGTAGAACTAGAAGCGCAGTTTCAAGCGTTAAGGCGATTAGTAGCCAATAAAGTCGGATATGCGGCATTTACTTCATTGTCTGGGTAAGGTAGTTCGTTTTCTTAGTCGATATGCAAATTAACTCTATCAGTTTGAACTAATTTCCTCTCCTATGTTCTTTTAATATTAATGATTGTGGTGAAAAATATATCATTTTATATATTGGAATTTTTCTATATTTTTTAAATTAGTTTTAGGGAAGCTATTGGTCTTAAAGTTATAGCAGCGCTACGACGTAGTGATCACGGAGTTACACATGCAGCTATAGACATGATATGTGCCCTTATGCATCCAATGCATGACGATTACGATCTTCGACAGGAGCAGTTAAATAAGTCTTCGTTACTACAAAAGAAACCCTTCTTAGAAAGTCTGTTAAATATGTGGACCACTCACGTTGTACGTTGAATATATTTTAAACTTCGTACAGTAAATTAAAAAAAAATCTGTCTTCTAGAGTCTTGGAACAGGAGCTCTAGTCGTGACAGCTATGTTAGATTTCTTAACATTTGCCTTGTGCGTGCCGTACAGTGAAACGACTGATGGAAAACATTTCGACATGTTACTAGAACTAGTGGCTGATAGGGGTCGCTATTTATTCAGACTATTTCAGGTTAGTTTTATGTTAACAAAATTAATTCAATATAGGAAATTGAAAAAAATTGCCTTTTAAACAAATTAATTTTTAATAATTCTATACTTTTCGAATGAAAAGTTTATTCAAATACTTTTTTCTAATTAAATACGTGACTACGGCTAACTACGAAAGTTGATCAAAGATAACCCTTTACTACAGCGTAGTTTTTAATTCTGAATATGTCTTAGCAACTAAGTTGTTAGATCATTGAAGGTTGATATATAACCACTTGCCACAATAATTTTCGTTTTCTGTATACGTATTTCGACAACTAAGTTGTCATCATCAGCAGATAATTAAACAGTGTCGCACCTGGACAACGGTAAAAATGCCCCTACGAAAAACAACTTCCGCACGCGATCCGTACCGCTGAAAGCCAAAACGTACACAGTGTACCTTCTTTCCGATCATATTTCCAGAACGCGTCGTCGTAGCGAGTTCCGGTTTGAAGCAATCGATTCCGGACGTCAATACGCATCCGGCAGTGTCCGCGCGGTCGCCGAGGGCCCTTGGTTCGTGAAATAGCATGCCGATCTGAATGAAAATCAAAAATTGTCGCGATTTTCGCGACTCGGAAAAGCGTTTTTTGCGAATATTTCCAGAACCGACAAAGCTAGCGCATCCCTGTTGCGTTTTTCGTAATCAGCGGGTTTAATTTTTATTTCGGCTCCGAATGTGAAACAGAAACGCAAAACTTGCATAGCCATCTTTGCTTCTGTTAATAGGACACCCATCGCCTAATTTTTTTCTAAAATGCACTTTTCTTAGAAACTTCCAAGCTTTGCACGATACTCCAGTAATATTCCCTATTCGCTAAATGACTTATAGTGTGACGTAGACTTTATGTTGAACATGTTTTCTGCAGATCGTTTTCCCGCTTCTAAGCTGATATTCCAAAAATGCAACTTTACACTTCGGATCACTCATAATCATGTGTCACCTTTTATTGTTGTGTCATCGCTATTTCAATTTCCGCAATATTGCATGGCATAAACGTAATTCTATATCGTCCGTTTTAAGGATTACAGTTAAAATATGCCTGTAACATTATTTACACTAATTAGTAGAGACGGTCGGCTTTGCTGGCACATAATAGCCCGGTGCAAATTCAGGTGGCGCTGAACGCAATAATTTTATTTATAGCTATATCGCACAATTATGCAGTAGTTCACTCAAGTCTTTTTTAGAGTGTCTATCGTGAATTAAACTCATAGTACACAGGTGAACGAAAATTTTATGTAAAGGAAATACTTATTTAAAAGATACTTCAAATTATTAAATATATACATCGATATCCAGATTTAATATATCATGGCAGTTCCTTGCAATGTGAATTCAATTGTTTACGAATAACAATTGCAAACGGCGCGTAGAATCAGCGTGACAAAGAAAACTGTAGAATGATATATTATTTCTTTAATCTCCTCTGTCTCGCTGATGTCACGTGCTATTTTCAATCCCGTTCTTGGTAAAACATTAAGTTCACATTGCAAGAACCACATTTTCTACCTATCTATCTCTATATTTAATAATTTGATGTATTCTTTGTAATTTGTATTTTCGGTTTACATAACATTTTAGCTCATCTGTATACGGCTGATTGAACCATAGGACTCGAATTAACTAATACGTAATTGCACAGTATATAAAATCATCCCACCCAACGCAAACCGAACCCCGCACCCGGCGCGCTACTGTGCCCCGGCAAAATCGACCATCACTACTATTTGTAATAAAATTTTTTTTCTACGAAGCAACCTAATGTAAAGGATTATTCGTCATAGTAATTAATTTCAATATATTAAATAATATAGAAAATTCTATTAATTCGGATTTATAGTAACTATTTTTCTTTCTATCTACATTTAAAAATATCTTATTTCAAAAATAATTCCAGCTGTAGAGATATGGATTTATCAATGCTGACGCACATTCAAGGAATTTCTGTAACGTCAACAAGGATTAACCAAACAAATAAACGTGATATTAAGCGGAATCGTTAATTAAATGTATTCCTTTTTTATAGATTCTAGTAATATTTTTTTAAAATTATTTTAAATAGTTACAACGGTTTGCTTTCAAAATGTATTTTAGTATATTATTAATGAAATATTGGATAACAATGTTTTTACAAAAATATGAAAATTTTGAGTACAAATTTTTATTGAAAATGAATTAAATTATATCTTAAATTTTTTTTAGTATTATTCTCCAATATATTAACGAGTAGAGTTCAGAAAGTATAGAACTATATGCATAATCACTGAAGGTTGATATATAACCCCTTTCCACATTAATTTTCGAATTCTGTACACGTATTTCGACAACAAAGTTGTCATCATCAGCAGACAAACAGTGTCGCTCCTGGAAAACTACGGCAAAAATACCCGTACGAAAACAAATTCCGCACACGACCCCTACCGTTGAAAGCCAAAACGCACACTGTGCACGGTGTGCGTTTTGGAAAAGGGTTATATATCAATCTTCAGTGATTAAGTTAATCAACCACAGGTTCCATCATAATTACCAACTGCAATTTATTTTATTTGCAATTTATCAAAGCAACATTTAGTTTGTATAATGTAATACGCTAATGTATAAAATCATATACTTTATATAAGTTAAACATTTATATAATTTAGGAAATATGTTATTTTCTACAGATGTAAGACTGGGTTATTCGTTCGATTTCTTTAGCATACTTTTCTCTACGCCTTTTATTTTGTATCTTCTACTGTATGTATTTCCAGGTACGCTTTTTAGCTGTTTTTCTTATTTTCTCCGCCCACATCTTAATATATTCACACCTCAAAACTTCTTTTTACCTATTTTTTCATTAATTTACGTCATGAAGGTCACGTAATTGTGTATATATGCAATTGCATATGCAATATAATAAGCTACGAGAATAGTTTGACAAGTAGTGAGAATGACACATAGGTGGCGCTCTAATTGGTAAAACAAATGCACTGTAATTTAGGTTGCCTATTTATATGTTTACATTCCGATATTTAGATAAATCTGTAGTTTATTTTTGACAGCTCATTGAAAAAGAAGCAACACGTCGTTTTGTTAAAATGGAAAAAGCAGAGTATCGTGCGGTGATTAAATACTTCGTAATTAAAGATATGAAAGCTACCGAAATAAAAGATGAGTTACGGGAAACATTAGGTGAATCTGCTCCATCATCCGCCACAATAAGTAGATGGGTAAATGAATTTGCAAGTGGTAGAACAAGCTGTTTTGATGAAGCGCGCTCTGGAGCACCCAAAATCGTGACTACTAAGGAAATGATTATAAAAATCCATAATATTATTACGCAAGATCGACGACTCAAAGTGAGAGAGAAGGCAGACATGGTAAACATTTCAACAGAACGGGTACACCACATTTTAACGAAAGAATTGGGCCTTTCCAAGCTTTCGGCAAGATGGGTGCCGCGACTGCTTATGACTGATCAAAAGTTCACTCGTTTTCGCATTTCCAATGAGTGTTTGGACTTTTATAAGCGAAATCCGGTTGATTTTTGTATGCGATTTGTTACTTGCGATGAAACATGGATACACTACAGTACACCCGAAACTAAACAACAGTCGTAACAATAGTTAGAACGTGGTTCTGCACCTCCAAGGAAAGCGAAAACCACTATATCGGCAAACAAAGTGGTGGCACCAATTTTTTGGGATTCAAAGGGCATTTTGCTCATTGATTACCTTCAAAAAGGTGCCACAATAAACGGACAATATTATGCAGAACTTCTATAAAAATTAAACGTTGAGATTCGTGCTAAACGGCCAGGAATGGCAAAGAAGAAGATTCTGTTTCACCAAAACAACGCTCCCTCACATACCAGCACAGTTGCGATGTCCAAAATCCACGAGTTGCATTTCCAATTAGTACCGCATGCGCCTTATTTACCGGATCTAGCCCCTTCCGGCATCCACCTTTTTCCAAATTGAAAACGGCACTAGGTGGAAAGAAATTTTCGCCTAACGACGAGCTTATCATCTTCGTAAATGAGTATTTTGCAAGCCTTCCGGAATCGCATTTTAGAGATGGCATAAGGGCATTAGAGCACCATTGGAATAAATGTATTGCTCTTTTAGGAGAATATATTGAAAAATAAAAATTATTTTGTATTTAAAAAATTCGTTTTTCTTTTCCATTCTCACTACTTGTCAAACTACCCTCGAATATTATATGGTGTCGTTTTCTATTTCATTAATTCCTTTTAACTAATACTACTAGAAAGAGTAACGAACTGTAAATATATTTACTTTAAAAACAACGTAATAAACTACAGCTTTAAATGAAATTATCGTCTCAGTGTTCGAATGTTTTTTACTTGAAGACGTTTCCCGAATTTGCAAAGTTTTCAGTTCTGTTATAACTTAACTTAACAAAAAGGCAATAAACGAGTTACATTAAGTAACATGATAGAAGATTTATTATGTTTTAGCATCCTTCAATGGCTGTGGTTAAAGGAGCCGGTCTTGTAATGAGAGCCTTGATCGAAGAAGGCGAAGCCGAAGTTGCCGCTCGTATGCAAAGCTTAGCACTTGCCGAAGGTGCCCTACCTCGACATTTGCTTGCTGCTTTGTATACTCAAGGCTCTGACGGAAGGCTCCTGACACATAGACAATTATCAAGGCATCTGGTAGGATTGTGGGTCACGGGCAATCCCACAGCTATGGGTTTACTTAAAAGGATTATGGTAAATATTGGAATTTCCGGTGTTTAGTATGAGATAAAAGACTACTACTTTTTAGCCAAGAGGTCTTATTAGCTTCTTGGATTCCAAGGATCAAGTTCCTGATATTGCTCACGAACAAGAGTTACTTAATCACAGAGACAATTTAAAAATCGCCCAGGACCATTCGAATAAGATGAAGAAAGGTCCGAATTGGGCGGCCGTCGAAAGACAATTGAGAATGGTCGAAAAAAGGGTGGAGCATTTAGTAATGCAACACTGGGGTTTTTCTATTGAAAGAAAGGAAAAAGTTAAAGAAAGGCCTATTGTTTTGAGACGAAGGAGAGAGAGGGTAAAGGCTGAAGCAAATTGGGCGTTATTTTATTGGAAATTTAGTCAAGATCATGATCTCCCAAACTTGATATGGAATCATAAGGTTTGTTTTATTTTTAAAAAAAAGTCTTACTTAATATAAAATATTCGTTCGTGTATTTAGACAAGAGAGGAGTTGAGAAGTGCCTTAGAGAATGAAATTCGGGCTTTTACCTCGGACCGAGAACTTGCTGGAAATGCATTGGTCGCCTGGAACCATCAAGAATTTGAAGTGAATTATCAATGTTTAGTAGACGAGGTTAAGATAGGTGATTATTACTTAAGATTATTATTAGAAATGGATGACGGCGATGATTCCCCAATACGTAGGTCGTAAGTATTAATTACGCGAATCAGAACTTATATAGTTATGTAATACAATTTTAATTCCTTCACAGATATGAATTCTTCAACGATCTCTACCATAGATTTCTTTTAACAACAAAAGTTGAAATGAAATGTATGTGTCTTCAAGCAATGTCGATAGTTTATGGAAGATATTATGAAGATATAGGGCCATTTAGTGATACCAAATACATAGTAGGAATTTTAGAGAGGGTACTTTGACTCTTCCCCTATTTCCAAACGTAAAATCAATTGTATTTTAGTGCATCGAAAGGTTAGAACGTGATCGTATTATAATGTTTCTCACAAAATTAATCCTGCACCGAAGGAACGTGAGGGATATTCTAGATTCAGGAGGAATACGCATTCTAGTTGACTTGTTGACGTTGGCCCATCTTCATATTTCAAGAGCTGTGATACCTACCCAAACAAACGTAATAGAAGCTGGTCCCGACATGCACGGTGAACAAGAGAAGCAATGGTTTTACAACACCGAAGAATCAGGTAGAAAAGGACCGGTTAATTTTAAAGAGGTAATGTGCGACGGCATTTATTTATTTTTTTTTATTTAAGCTACTTTTAGATGAAAGAACTTTATAGTAAAAATGTTATAAATCCAAGAACAAGATGCTGGGCGATGGGATTAGATGGTTGGCGTGCCTTAGCCCAATTACCTCAACTGAAATGGACGTCAATGGCTAGAGGGAGCGCTGTTTATAATGAAAGCGAATTAGCTACACAAATACTCAATATTATGATAAATATGTGTGAATATTTTCCTAGTAGGTAAGTAAATTAATGAGTGTCCAACTTAATTCGGTTACTTTTCAATGGAGGTCGTTAGTTGTTATATATATAGTTGAGTATGACAGCTGTTTTTTTTTTGTTGGAAAGGTTTGACATCTGTCAACCATATTTAGTTACATTGTTTCGAATTTTGTACAACAACATTATTTTTGTGCTCATTGAAAATGTCTGAATTTGTGTTAAATAAACAACATTTGTGGGAAGTTTTAATTTTCTACTTTAATTGGAAGAAAAGTGCTGCTGAAGCTCAACGATTGCTTGCAGAAGTGTATGGTGAATCTGCTCCAACAAAAAAACCATGTTGTGAATGGTGTCGACGCTTTAAAAGCGATGTTATCGGCGTTGAAGACGGACCGCGTCCAGGTCAACCAAAAAAGTTTGAAGACGAGGAACTGGAGACATTACTGGATGAAGATTAATGTCAAACGCAAGAAGAACTTGCAAAAACGTTGGGAGTATCTCGCTAAGTCATTTCAAAACGTTTAAAAGCATTGGGATTCATCCAAAAGCACGGAAATTGGGTACCACACGAATTGAAGCCAAGAGAAGTTGAAAGACGATTTTGCATATCGCAAATGCTGCTTGAACGCCATAAAGAGATGTAGTTTTTGCGTCGAATCATTACTGGTGATGAAAAATGGATTCATTACGATAATCCAAAACGAAAAAATCTTATGTAAAGCCTGGCCGGCCGTCAACATCAACGGCGAAGCCAAATGTTCATGGTGCCAAGGTAATGCTGTCTATTTGGTGGGATTCGACGGGTGTTATCCATTATGAGCTGTTAAAACCTGGTGATTCTATTACGGGCGAGCTGTACAGACAACAATTAATTCGTTTGAAGAGAGCAATCGCAGAAACGACCAGACATAAATATAAAATTCCATCATGACAACGCTCGGCTTCATGTTGCAAGACCAGTTAAAAACTATTTGGAAAACAGCGGCTGGGAAGTTTTACCTCACCCGCCTTATAGCCCAGACATTGCCGCTTCTGACTACTATTTATTTCGATCGATGCAGAATGCTCTTATTGGAATACGCTTCACTTCGGTGGCAGGAATCAACAATTGGCTTAGTTCGTATAATTTCACTCGATTTGAAAAATACAGCTATCATTTTCTTCTTTACAGATTGGGATTTTCCGACAACTACGGGTGTGTCCTCATCATCAAAGACCCAAACTTTGTTTTGAGCTTTGGTCGGCAATTGTAATAGTACAGTCAAGTCTCGTCACTTGTCAGGATGTTGTTCACATACCGAGATTGTCCCTTATTAAACTTTTTTAGCATCTCCCGGCACCAAGTCACACGTCGTATCATCTGCTCTTCAGTCAGTCGATGCGGCACCCAGAGTGAACAAAGTTTCTTCACGTGCAAATGATCATGCAGAATCGAACGAATTGCTAGTGCATTTAGGCCCGAAGTATCCTCTATCTGTTGGTAGGTCACTCGCCTGTCCTCGCCAAGCATTTTCCTCACAGTAGTAACATTTTCCTCCGTAACTGACGTTCGTGGCCTTCCTCTCTCAGCATCCTCCACAGTTAAATTTCCCCTTTGGAATTATCTGTACCACCTGAATATCTTTGTGCGATGTGAACAAACATCACCTAGTGCAAGAGTCATTTCTTCGAAGCACTGGTCTATGTTTAATCCACGCACGAAATTATAACGCAAAACTGCCCTTATCTAATTTAGTGACCACGATGCTATCGCAAGCACTTTACACTCTCACTGCTAATGAACAACTGAGCCCATCGACATGGCGCGGCGGCTACTATGCACGTATGAACATATCTCAACATGCAGCAACAAGCAGCTTCCTACGATTCATTGTTGTGTCATATTGCAAAACTTTCATAGTACCCTTTGTATTTATAGCGATTTATACATTTCAAATTCACTTTTATTTACTTACAATATTTTGTTATCAGTGGTTCACTACTATAGAGATTACATTATGTTATAGAAGTTTTCAAGTTTTGTGTTACAATCTGATTCCTCAATCCAACTTCCAATAGGTTATACCAATTGAAGAACTGAATATAGTTAAGTTTGCCTTCGAAAACACTTTCTCAAATTTGTGCCTTAACATTATCTTTGAAAAGTTAAAGTACATGCTTCAACAATATAATTGTCTGTTTACAGAGATCAAGATGATGCAATCGTAAGACCTTTACCAAAAGTTAAGAGATTACTCTCAGATCCGACTTGTCTAGCGCATATCGTCCAATTATTACTGACATTCGATCCAATTTTAGTAGAGAAAGTAGCGACTCTTTTAACAGAGATAATGCGCGACAATCCAGAGATTAGTAAAGTATACTTAACAGGTGTTTTTTATTTTATACTAATGTACACCGGAAGTAATGTACTGCCAATTGCTAGGTTTCTACAGTTGACGCACATGAAGCAGGCATTTAAAGCGGATGATGTACGTAACTGCGCCAAAATAAATTCAAATACTAGTACTAATGTTATTTTTGTAGATAAAAACATCAGATATAATGCAGAAGAGTATACTGGGACAGCTTTTACCAGAAGCCATGGTAAACTATTTGGAAAATCATGGAGCTGAAAAGTTCGCGCAAATATTCCTGGGCGAATATGACACACCGGAAGCTATTTGGAATGCAGAAATGAGGTACTTCTATCGAATATAATAGAGTCGCGGCCAAATGTTATAGACTGGGTATACTTTATTGTTAATTCACTAATATAACGCAAAAAGAGCTAAAAATAACACGCGTATTATAATTTACTGTAACATTTTATTCAAGATATTATTTTATCCTTCCTCTTCTTGCTCGAATGGTAGCTTTTCCTTTTTTGTCGCTACAAGTTTCAAACAAATTTCCGATGAAATAGAGCCCCGTTCTTAGAAAATTCAGTCCTATTCGTGTTTTCGAACCTTTTCTTAAGAATATGCCATAAACTTTCGATGGGTGATAGGTCCGGTGACTGCAGCGGCCAATCCAAGAGCCGTTCTCGATTTATTACAACTTACGAGCCTTGTGGCAAGGGCGTTGTCTTGTTGAAAATAATAATCTTCCTCGATGGTATCGTAAAATTTTAGTTCTAGAACTTGCTTCGGCATGTTTATATGCCACACATTATTCATACACCCCTCGTATGCGTACACTTCTCCGATACCTTATGACGTCATGCACCCCCAAATCATAATGAATCCTCCGAAGTTACGTTATATCTCTCTGCGCTCTTGCACTTGTCTGAAATATTCAAGTCATGCCTTGTAATCTTCCCTAATTGAATATTTCTAAAAAAAATAATTTAAACTTCAATATTTGCAACTAATTTTTAAATTCTGGGTACAGAAATTATTAATGGTTTTCGAATATACCTGCTTTATTATGGTGTATAACTAATTACAACATAAAATAATGTATTTAACTGACTACATGAAATGATATTTTTATTACAGACGAATGCTAATTGAGAAAATAGCAGCACACATAGCAGACTTTAGTCCAAAATTGCGCAGTCATACGATGGCAAGATACCAGTACATAGCAATACCCGCCATTAGATATCCACAGCTCGAAAAAGAATTATTTTGCAACATATTTTATCTCAGACATTTATGCGATACCACAAAGTTTCCTGATTGGCCAATTCCAGACCCTGTAAGTTTATATTTTAATTTCTGCATTTACATAATTATGATTAAAGTTGACATTGTGAGCGTTAGGTTAGACTTCGTGCTTCGAAGAGTACAAGAGGTTTACCAGATAATAAATCTAAATGAACACCCTTTTAAGCAACATTTTTAGTATGCAGTAACATACCTGATGCTACAAATATTTAATCGATCTTATCTACTTTGTGCATTGCCAACTATAATTATGATGAACCTCTTAAAAATGCAAAAGAATGTTAGACAACTTCACGTATAATTGCTAGTATTTCTTTCTTGTTTTTAAAGTTTTACTCTTTTTTATCTAGTACTTCATGTTCATTACATGAGCCTTTGAGAGCATGTATTTAAAATCTGTTGTTGTTTCACTATTTTTTTTCGATATAAAAAATTGTTTGGGAATAGGCTGAAAAGTCCGTGGAATGAAAATAAAGAAAAGAACTTTGCGGTTTGAATTTGCGTTTATTTCTCAACATAATGAGTGAAAAATAAAGAAACCACGTTCTTCAGACTATCCTTCATACCATGAATATTTGTTTCCTCGTTTTGATTATGAATGTTTGTTGCTTGAGTCTTTCAAGAAGAAGTAATTAATCACAGCAGGAACTTCATCGCTATCGTTAAAAATTCTGAACACTCTTAATTACAGTCGTTACAGCGACACTAATAAACATAGTGATCTGAAATTTGACAGTTAATGTTGTTATTGTGACTACTTACCATCATCGGAGCACCACAAAACAGACTGATTCTGCGCCATCTATTCTTCATTTCCCGAATTTTACAGCCTATCCTAATTACAATATGGTATAATTTAGGACGTGGTGTGGCATTTCTTATTATTAATTGTAAAGTTTTTGTTATTCTATTGCTTATCAGTTTATGTGGTTCTACGACAATATATTTTGTCCTTCTGTTAAGTATCTTTTTTAAATATGATGTTTATATTTATTGTCTACAAAAATTCAATCTACAGAAGGAGGTTCGGAATGTTCCCGACCTGACAAAGGAATCTCATAATATTCGAGGTATATTTTTTATTTTTCACATTGTAATGGGATTCATTTAAGCCAACGACTTTCCATTTTTCTAATACCCACAGTGTAATGCGATTCGTCGATCTCTGCAAAATCAGTAGCCTCAACTTTAACTTCATCATTTGAAGTGAAGTTTCATCCAGCCAACCGTGCGTTAATGAAAGATGGATATAGAAAAACATTGCGTTACTACCTGTACGGTTATACAGCGGCAGGGATGACCTCTCCCCTCTCTAATAATCATTGAGAATCAAATGTGGTAAATACGGCGCATGTAAAAGTACTTCTGAAATGTACGTAGACCATCCAAAATTTTAATTTTAATCGCTTTATACAACGTATATGTATACAGAAATTTTTGAAAGCATTCTGTTCTCCGGGTGAAACTCTAACCCGCGATCTCATTCTCTCCGGGCATGCTCCTTAACCATTATACCACGGAGACCGTTAATTCGAGCCCTTTTAATGTGCCATAAATTGCTTTATGGACACTTGTTAAATGAAAACCCACGGTAGGTTATAAATTGCATATAATTATGCGCTTTTATAACGCTAGAGTGAACAATTTTAATTTTAACCGTTTTATACATCGTACATGTAATGCGGAAATTTTTTTCCCATGCGGAGATTAGTAATTTTTTAAAAAATTTCTGCATTGCATATACGATGTATAAAACGATTAAAATTAGAATTTTTTAGTTTATCATGGTAAAAGTGCATAATTATATTCAATTAATAACCTGCCGTGGGTTTTCATTTAATAACTGTTTCCATAATTCCATTTATGGCACATGAGGACTTGAATTAACTCTCTCCGTGATCTAATAATCAGAGAGCATTGCTGGAGAGAATGAGATCGTGGGTTTAAGTCTCACGTGGAGAACAGACAAAAATTTCTGCATTACGTATACAACGTAGAAAGCGTTTAAAATTAGAATTTTTCAGTTTAGCATCGTAAAAGCGCATAATCAAAGGCAGCAGGCCATGAGTATAGGAACAAAAATTCCATACTTACGTGTAGACGCATTGGCATAGTAGAAGACTGCCAGTATTTTTCAATTGGTCCTGGAGTGAAATGTAATACTTCCCGATGATGGACAACACACCTCGAAAATCCCAGAAAACCACCCCCGTAACTTTTCCTGCAAATGGGTCCATCTTCGCTACCTTTGGCGCACTTTCATCTGTACCCACCAATAGTTTAGATTGTTGCGGTGTCTCTAGTGTGTAATGATGAATCCATGTTTCATATACTATCATGAAACATCGTAAAAACACCTTTAAGAATGTGTTCATTCGAATGCCTTTATTGCCAACTGTTAACAAATGCGACAGTAATCGAACGAACAGTTCTTTCTATACACAAAATATTGTGTAAAATGTAGTATCACAGTCTATCAAGATCTTTGCAATGTCTGCAAGATCACGTACCTTTAGTGGTCGATGAATTAAGTCAATACGGCATTTTGGATTTTTATGACGATTTCGTCGATCGTAGCGGTTCTTGGACTTCCCGGGTATTCATCACTTGCAATAGATGTACTACCACATTTAAATTCAGGAACTCACTTTTTTATCGTCGAAAACTAAGGGCAATAATTCTTTAAAATAGAATCTAATTCTTTTTTATGTCCGTCAGAATTAAACTCCTTAAAACAAAGTACTGCATAAAAGCTCGAACTTAGATTTTATTTATTTTCACGTATGAAAACTTATTTGCTTTACTCAATAGCTACAATCGAAGAACTAAATGCACATATCTGAAACTTCTCAGCACATATAAGAAACAAACTTAACGAATATCATGGTGATCCGTTTATACTTACGCCATCTCTGTGTCAGGCCGAGAACATTCCGAATTGCCCCTTAATTACATTAAAAATTGTAAAATAAGTTCTCTAAATTAAATTCAAGCTCATTTTATGGAGGCATAGTGTATTTGTTTGATGTAGTCTTTATTATTTTAGGTTAGATTATTAAAAGACGTTCTGGAGGCGTGGAAGGCCGAAGTCGAGAAAAAGCCACCTGTTATGACCGTGGAAGACGCTTATAAGAATTTAGGCCTAAATGGTAACAAACATGACGAGGCGACGATTAGGAAAGCTTACTATCGTTTAGCTCAACAATTTCATCCTGATAAAAATCCTGATGGAAGGGTACGTCTATAAAATATAAATAACTTTCGCTATTAATGTTGGTAACATATATTATGGTATAGATTAAATCCACATATTTATTAAAAATTACAAATTGTACTTTTTTACCAGGTGTACCGGAAATTCATTACCGGTTTTTTCGTAAAAAGACTACATAATTTTCAAACAAATGGGAAAATTTTTTTATTCAAAGCCATTTGATTTTACACAGCTTGCCCATCTTTCAAGCAATTTATGAATGCCATCTTCAGAAAAAGTTTGTCCTTTGAGCAAAACCATCCATCGAGCCATTTTCTAACTTCTTCGAAATTTGCAAAGTGCTGCTCTGCAAGCGCGTGGCCCATTAATGCGAAAAAGTGATGGGTCGGCTTCATCAGGTGATAACCGTGATTTTTGCGTTTAGGGTTTTCGAAATAGATCCATTTTTCATTACCCGTCACTACTCGATGCAAAAATGACTTCTGATCATACGTTTGAAGCAGCATTTCACAGACGACTTTCTATTTCCCTGTCAATCAATTGGTGTAGCATCCATTTTCCCGTCCTTTGGATTTTTCCCATTGCTGGTAATCGGTCGTTAATCGTTTCTTGAGCCACATTTAACGCTTGTGCCAATTATTTTTGAGTTTGGGCTGGGTCTTCATCCAATAACTCCTGCAGTTTCGTATCTTCAAACTTTTTCGGTCTATCAGAACGTTCTTTGTCTTACACATCGAAATCATCATTTTTCAATTGTCGAAACCACTCCTCACATGTCTTTATAGTTGGAGCATGCTCACAGTAATTTTCTCCCAGCACGCGACGACTTTCAGCGTTCTCCACTTTACCCATTCCGGCCAAGCATGTATTGAAGATACCGTATCCACTGAGGAACTGTGTAAGGGAGTAGTTTACCTCACCGTTATTGCGGTCTATCCAGTCCGTGATGTTACGAATCAGTCTCCTCGTTCACCGTCCTCTCGTTTGATTTCGCCAACGGTCTTGCTACTTCAATCGAGTGAGCGCTCTAGCTTCTGCCTTCCCTTGTTTTTCTCAAACCTCTTCTCGGATCTCGTAAACCATCTTCTTTTCCTGAGGGCAGTGAATCGATCGGTGTTACTCCTGCAATCACCAGCACCGCTGGTTCAGAAACCAAATGATATGAGCTTGCCATCCTGAGAACACCCTATATTTGTACTTCTGCCGCAAAGTATCGGCCAAAACAAAAAATTAATGAGCTGTGTTGTCATTGTTGTAGTCATTGCTTTCCTCGGCAGTACTTTTTTCATTATTTACATTATTGATGTAACTTCACGTGAATCAAATTATGAATTTCGTTCGTAGTCAGTTATTGGATTGTGAAGAATATTTCTTTTTAGTAACAAATATTAATTAATTTGAAAAACGTGTTTTGATTATTAAATTTATAATTAAATACCTAAGATTACTGGATACTTAAAATTATTAATTAGTCATCTTTATTAATGGGTACTAATATAATTGCAATTGTTTATCCTATAGGAGCGATTCGAACAAGTAAACCAAGCTTATGAGTTCCTATGCAGTCGCAGCAGCTGGAATACAGATGGACCAAATCCACACAATATCGTTTTAGTTTTACGGACACAAAGCATATTATTCCACCGATATTCAGAAGGTAAACACTCTATTACAGAATAAAATTATAAAATATTTTTTATTTGTATATTATAACGTTTTAGAACTACAACCGTACAAGTATGCAGGTTATCCACAACTTATAAAGACAATTCAGATAGAAACAGCTGATGACAAATTATTCTCCAAAACGGATCCCTTATTAGCTGCCGCTAGTGAATTAGCTTATCACACTGTTCACTGTTCAGCGTTAAATGCCGAAGAATTGAGAAGAGAAAATGGTTTGGAGGTTAGAAAGTTTACAGCACCTCTCTCGTTTTTAATAATAATACTTTCTGTGCTTCAATTAGGTGATATTACTAGCTTATACAAGATGCGTAAATGTCTTAAATAATTCGTCAAAACCGAACGAGACCTGCGTTCAGGTCTGCATGCATATTACGAAGTGCTTCAGTGTGGCAGCGCAATTTACAGGATGTAGAGAACGTATGATCGATTTACACGAATTGATCGGTGATATTTGTAGAATATTATATTTCCAGGTGAGTAAATATGTTTGAATGACAAGGTTTATATTTTTAAGTTTCAAATTTTACAACTATCAATTCTAGTTTTGCCTAAGGAGGAAAACTAAATTCACGAACGTGTAGTCAACCTAATAAGTCTCAATAGTTTGAACTAATAATTTCCTTTTAAAATTTAATAATAATTAAAATAGAAATACAACTAGGAAATACCGAAACCCTTGTTCAAACAAAACAAATCATAATTTGCATTTACCACATGCAACATATTGTTTTCGCGCAATTATATTTCGCAAGTGACAGCGGTATATAGCAGACGATATGCGTACGGGCGACATTTCTCGCTACACAGCGACCTGCCTCTGTCGGGGAGACAACTATCCATCTTTATTCAATATAAAATTGCAGTTGAAAAACTTATGTTTGGTTAAATTCTTGGCTTAAACGGTACTAAATTTCGTAACGTTACGTGTAAAGTACCTACTCTCAAATGCTTTAAAATGTTCATATGAAAAGTTTTAAAAAAATCTCCGCGATAACTCGTGGCGTTTGACGGGATTATTTTCGGTGTTATGATTAAATCATTATTAACCATAGACAGTCTGAACAGTTTCTATATTTCAAATCAACAATCTAGTAAAATACTTCGGTGCAGTAATTTCAGTTACAGTGCATATCTTTTTTGTCACTTATATAAAATATATGACGAAAATACACCTTAAGAAACACAAATCTTAGAAAGATTTAAAGAACTTCTCATCGGAATATCTTCAAATGATTTCATTTCAACAGTCTATTAAAGCAAGTGGCAAATATTCCAATCCAATGATGTTTGCATAAGTTCGAGCCCGACTTAAAAATAAATTTCATTGGGTTAAATTTTAAAGAATAGTTACGCCTCATCAACTGTTGTTGATAAAAGTAAACAAAAGCCCGTATTTTTTACTTGGAGATAAAAATCCTCGACGACTGTGTGTGGTAATTTTGATGGAGCCTGTGGTTGATTAACTTAATCGCTTACGGTTGATATATAACCTCCTTCCACATTAATTTTTGTATTCTGTATACGTATTTTAACAACTAAGTTGTCATCAACAGCAGATAATAGCGTCGTAACTCTGACCAGCTATTTTGCATGTGGCACCATCTTGTTGAAATCACATATAACTGATGTCAAGTACATCCACTTCCGGCCAAAAAAAGTCCCAACGTGGCACGATAGCAAACTTCATTGACCGGTAACATGGCGATTATTTTCATCGACGAAAGAATATGGACCAATCACACCTCCGGCATGAAATCCACACCACACGGTCACTTTTGTTGTTGTAATGGAGTCTCTTGAAGCACATGCGACTTTGTTGCTGTCCAATAACGCATATTTTGCTTATGGCCAAAGCCATTAATTCAAAAATGAGCTGTATCGCTGAAGATGACTATTCGATGAAAGTCAGAATTTTCTTCAAACTTTAGAAGAGCCCAATCAGAGAAGTTTCGTTGCTTCAGATAATTAATAGGCTTCAGTTCTTAAGCCAACTCCAGTGAATTGGCGTGGAATCGACTGGTTTGACTGATTTTGAACTGAAGCACATACGGCTGCGGTATTTTCGATAGTTCGACCGATGCGTTGTCTCACAGGCAAAGGAACATCCAATAGTGAATATATTGACTCGAATTTATCCACTATAGCATGCATAGCCAGTCTAGGATGTGACGATTATTAAGACTGAAAATTGGAGTAAGCGCTCTTAAAATTGCGACCACCGACTCAGAATTGTAGCTCGTTCGTAAACTTCAGTCTGATAAAAATGTTAACCTTTACTGATGTTTTGACGTTGACAGATCAAGAAAAACGTTCAAGCGTGTGTTCATATTAAAAGACAAAATTGTTATGTCCCTATTGAAAAACTTGATACATATAAAATTGACTAAGATTTTTGCTTAAGACGTAACAATATAATGTCAAATTATAATACAAAAAAAAGATGGCACCTTGAGCAGCAAGTTAATTCTCAAAACGATATTAAATATCCTTCTTGATAATTGTATTAGTAATTTACTTACTCAATATCTAAGGCTAAAGTGACTTGTAACACTATCAATGCATACAGCATGACCAAACAAAAACGCCGAAGCCCTGCCATATAGTTTAGTTTACAGCATATATGAAAATCTGGCACAAACTTATGCACTTATTCACGACGTGACGTAATCAAACCAAATAATCTGCATTTAAATACATTTTATTTATTTTCAGAAATTAACAAAACTCTGTTATGTGGCAACTGAGTGCGTAACAGCATTGGCATCCGATCCGGTTTTGCAAATTCAATTACTAAAAGCTGGAGCCTTGTGGCATTTGTTACTATTTATGTTTAAATATGATTTCACCCTGGACGAAGGTGGTGTAGAGAAATCGGAAGATGCAAACCGACAGGAAGTTAGCAATAGATTAGCTAAAGAAGCTGTTAGAGCTTGTGCTCGTCTAGGGGGTTACCTAAAAGATGAGTTGGAATCGCCCGAAAATCCCGTGACAAAAAAATTATTAGACAAACTTCTCACACCTTATCTGGCGAATAAATTATCTGAGAACAAGCCGGAAGAGGTATTTTACTTTGTTGTTTTTTCTTTTTATTAAGGCATCTTAGAAAATATAATGTTTTAGATATTAAAAACCTTGAATAGTAATTCTGAGACGCCGTATTTGATTTGGGACAATGGTACTAGAGCCGAACTAATCGATTTCCTCGAAACTCAAAAACAAGATCGCGAATGTACTGATTTAAAACTGGATACTGATTTTGTATTCTCAGCGCATTCTGGCGAGCTCAAAATCGACAACGTCTTCATAAGAATTTATAACGAACAACCGACTTTCCCCATTTCTGTAAGTATTCATATTTGCTTTTGTAGCACTTGAAAAAATTCACGTGATCATTAAAATTATCTGAACATATTTCTTATTTTAGAATCCTAAAGGCTTTGTGATTGAAGTACTGGGTTTCCTAAACAAACAGTACGAACATTTGAAAGACTTGGTAAATATAGCTCTCTCTGTAACAATACAGGATCGTTTGAAGAACACGCCAATGGCGCTGGAAGCTCTAGCTAACATTATAAGAAATAATCCAGGTGTAGAAATGCAATGCATCGGTTTCTTTCAGCTTCTCTTCAGATTACTTAACGTTTCCGATATACCGATACAAAAAGGAACATTAAATGTGATATCATTGATAACCAGGAACAACGAGTGTGTCAATGACGTGGCAGCTAGTGAAGTTCTAGGTTATTTACTCTTGCTTTTGTACACGTTGCAAGATTGTCAGATACAAACTTTAGACGTATTGTATGCCCTCATGTCTACTACTAAAATAGTTAAAGAAGCGTTGGGCAAAGGTGCTGTGATTTATTTGTTAGATCTATTTTGTAACTCCACTAGTCCGCAAATAAGAGAAACATGCGCTGAATTGCTAGCGAAGATGAGTGCCGATAAATTGGTCGGGCCGAAAGTTCGAATTGCCGTGGGTACATTCCTGCCTCCGATATTCTCGGACGCTATGCGTGACAGTCCACAAACCTCTGTGCAAATGTTTGAATCTGCCCACGAGCATCCGGAACTTATTTGGGATCAAGATGCAAAAGATAGAGTTTGCGCAGCTGTTGCTAAGTTAAGAAGAGAGTAAGTATATAATACTAATATGAACCCTAACTTTACCGGGCTTTTTGACTCATTTTGTTCAGAAGTAGACCGCAAACAAATCAATTATACACCGTTTTATATGCTATCTATTTAATACTATTATTTTTATAGACATCAAACAGCGCAGTCTCAAAATCCAACGATACTGTGGAAGATGCCCGACTCGAATGGTCTTAGTAATTTGGCAACACCAAATGAATTTATGGTAGGCGGAGTATACCTCCGAATTTTCATTTCAAATCCGGCGTGGGCACTCCGCAAACCCAAAGAATTCTTATCAGAATTGATGGAGACTTGTCTGTCCATCATGAATAAAGATAAACCAAATGTATGACTTAATACATATTGGCGTTATAAAATGGATATTTTGAAATGTTTGTTTATTGCAGGAAGAATTGCTGAACATCAGTACAACAGCTTTATGTGCCTTACTGCAAGCACAACCAGCCCTTTCCGACTTAATACCTGCCATGGGTCATATACCAAGACTATGCAGACAAATGGGTACCAATATACGACAAATTTGCGTTCCTAAATCAGCAATACAAATTCTGCATGCAATTTCGAATAACAATGTGAGTAAAAATTTAGTCCTACCTATTCGACTTTAATTTTTTTATTTATTCAGATATGCGTCTCAGCTATAGCCCAAACTGACTGTATGCATCCTTTGAAGCAAGCCATGCAAGTCCGGAAAGACATGATAGCTTTAGCTTGCGAAGCGCTAAATCGCCTCTTCGCCGCAAATCAAGACCAACTCGTGAAGCAAGCGTTAGACGTTGATTTTGTACCATATCTCTTAGAACTTTTAGACGGAAGATTAGACTTGGAAAATCCAGCCATGACCAAAGCTCAGATTGTTAAAGCTCTGAAGTCGATGAGTAAGAGTTTGACTTACGGTGACAAAATTAACGCGATTTTAGAAAAGAGCACAATTTGGGCCGACTACAAAGACCAAAAACACGATCTGTTTATTTCAAGCGCGCCTTCTGTAGGATATTTAACAGGTAATTCATAAAATAAACTTAAAATTTTCTAAATATGTTCAACAAATAATAATGCTAACATGATAATTTAGAAACGCTACATAAGCAATAGTATAATAATATAATGGACAAATAAAACGTTCTATCGGAATGAAAAAATTTAAAAATTACACTCATTAAAAGAATACTTAGTTATATAACTGAATATATATATCGGGTGTACCATGACATGATTGCCACACCTTAAGGATGTGTTACTAAAACAATTTAAAGCTAAAAATGTCAAATGAACATATGCCTAAACTCTATCGTAACTGACCTATTTGAAGTATGTGAAGTTTTAGTTGGCGCTACTAATGCAGATATTACGTATCGCTGTTGATTTCGTTGTTATTAAAAGTTGGGGTTGTCATGATTCATCAGTCGGAAAATATTGTTTAGTGATGAAACCTCCTTCACCAGAAACTGTATCAATAACACCAGGAATTCATATTGTTCGTCACTTGAAAATCCATGGCAAATTAGGAGATCCCATTTTCAAAACAAATTTTCGGTGGCTTGGTGTGGTATTATTGCCGACCGTCTCATTGGGCTGTTTATAATCGAAGAACGTCTCAAGGGAATTGATTATTTAAGTTTCCTG
This sequence comes from Dermolepida albohirtum, assembly GCA_031893035.1. NCBI lineage: Eukaryota > Metazoa > Arthropoda > Insecta > Coleoptera > Scarabaeidae > Dermolepida > Dermolepida albohirtum. Next base: position 267,432 of record JAVIWB010002605.1, read on the forward strand.
GAAAATGACCTTACAACATTGATGTTCCTCTTAATGTAATGTGGATTCATTACGATGGCATATCTTCGCACTTTGATAGACATGTAACAGATTTTCTTAATCAAAATTATACGAACCGAAGGATTGGGATAGGTTCAGCAGTTGCTTGACTACCAAGGTCACCAGACTTAAATCCCTTAGAATATATTTTATGGGGAAGGCTGAAAAATTTGGTTTATGCAGAACAACTTGCAAGAATTATGGATGCTGCGGAAACTATTCCTGCTGATCCTGAGACTGTAAACAGATATACCTCTTCAATTCTAAGGAGAGCTAGACTAATGTATACAGCCACCAAGTGGACATTTTGAATAGCTAATTCAATAAAGCGGTACATAATACCTACATTAGTAGGGCTCTCTAAAACTACAAATGCCTGCAGCTCAGTTACGATAGAGTGTTTTACATATGTTCGCTAGACATTTTTAACTAGAATTTGCTTCAGCAACACATCCTTAAGCTGTTGCAATCATGTCATGGGTCATTTGGTATGTAGTTCGAGGCAAAAGCTTGGATTTTTGTTTATTGTCATTTGATGAAAATGCTAGGAAAAATCGATTTGTATTTTTTTTGTTGTGGATCCATTACTAGAATTAACACAGCGATTGTTCAATCACCAACGCATGTGTCGAAGAAGTGCAAGACACAACAGACAGAGCACCTATCCCTACTCGTGTTTGTAAAAATTCCGGGGTTAGGTACGAACTTTAAAAAGGACTAGCGTTGAGAGCGAGTGCAGGTGTAGGAAATTGGGAATGTTAAATATTAGTTTTAAAAGAGGAAATGTGATCTGAATCAGTGTGGATTAAAGCTCGCAAGTTTTTTTACATTATATATACGTCTCTTTGGTGATATTATAAAGTCACTTATTTTGTCAGTTAGATGTTATTTATATGGACTTCAGTCATGCTTTCGATACCATTGATCATACTATCATCCTTTGGGTTTAGCAATTTAGCAAGCTGATCGAGTTCATGAGGTCATACTTGTTGGATAGGGAAAACTATGTTACAATGAATACACATCTAGACCCTTTCCTTCAACATCTGGAATCCTCCAGGGTTCGAACCTTGGTCCACTTTTGTTTACTTTATTTATGAATAATCTAATAGCACCTCTTGAATGTAACGTATTGACGTATTGAATTACATTAAAATATACCATACCATAACATTAAGAATACAGCTGACATAGTGTTTTTACAAAACAATTCAAATACTATTCATAACTGATGTTTTACTAAGAAATTTAATTTAAAAATATCTAAATGCTGCGTTGTAACATTTACAAGGAAGATCAACTGTTTAAATTCATCGGCAAGGATATTATTGAATAAAAAAATTCTACGAAGGATCTTGGGTAACGTTCGATAGCAGGTTGACTTTCAATGAACATTTATCCATCATTACAGGTTCAACGATTAAATCCTTAGGTTTTATCATTATAATGTTTCGCATTTAGAGAGAATTTCTTGATAGTTGATACTTCATCGTCTACCGTTTCCTTTCGCTAGTTCTACAATATGTCGATCAAACCGAGTCATAGTTCTGACAAAAAATTAGCGTCCGGTACTTGTGCTAGGAAAATTTTCTTTGTTTAAACCAGCAATTTGTCTTTGAGAATACTTTCCTGTGTACCACAAAGAGGAAATATATTTTTTTCAACGGATATGCCTTTTATTCGACACATATTTAATCGTAACTCGCAAACTCACTAGATAAAAGTAAACAAAACCTATATACAGCGTCTTAGAAAAACATAAAATGAACTGCTGTAGGGTATCAGATACTGAATTATTACAATGAACATTTATAATACCTTTAAAAAAACCCGCTTACAATAGATACGAGGATTAGTGAAGCCTCGATAACACGTGGAGATTCATTACCGGAAACCTCAAGTTTTGCTTAGAAATAATTACATATAGAATATAATAAATATACTTTGGATATCTTTTGGTTATATTTGCTTGCTTTTGAATTACATTAGTTGACATAAAAAAATTAAAAAACTATTAAGGTGGTGCTAATATTCAGCCTTAGCCAGAATATTAGCACCACCTTAATTCTGTAATTTTTACCACGGGTCTCACTTTATTCTACTGAAGATGGTAACTTAGTTGTCGAAACATATCTAGAATAGAAAAACTAATGTGGTAAGGGTTTTTTCACCTTTTTGATTATTCAATTAAGTACAGACTCCAACAAATTTTTGCATTATCAGCAGTAAATGTTTTCTTACTACCGTTTGTTGTCTATTGAACCGGCATTATTTTAACAGCTAATGTATTTTGTTTTTAAAATATATAGCTCTTTTAATACAACTTGTATTTAAAATAAAAAATTACGAGCGGTTTATTTCTGTAATCACGGAATTGCACTTCGCAAACTCTAGAACACAAAATGATTTCTGCTGCGGAGCAGCCATTTTCAACATATGACGGTTACCAAGAAAAACAAGACAACTGACATCTAGCGGCTATTAAATAAACTAGACTATGTATTCGTTTCTCCAATAGTCGAGCCGAAACGCAGCGATCGATAGGTTGGACAAAACAATACTTTGTAATACGTATATTCTTTTTGAAGCACGCTGTATATAGCGCCATTATTACAACTTGTATTTAAAATAGAAAATTAAGAGCGGTTTATTTTTCCGATGAATTGGTTTATCTTCAGTGAAATTTTGTTATCTATTTTGCTTTTCCAGCCGGTACACCTACAGCTGCTGGCTACCTAACTCAAGCACCGACAACAACGAAAATATCCACAGCTCCTCCACCAGTTGACAAACACGATCCACTCATTCGAAGCGACGATCTTTGACAGGGGTATTGTAACTTATTACTGATGTATGTAAAATGCGTAAATTCACTATTCTTGTGCATATAAATTAAGTAAAACTAAGCAGAAAATAATGATACATGTAAATACACATTCCTTGTTCGTCTATAGAAAAAACAAAATAATAAAAAAAAGGTATAATACGTGTAATTACATAATTTTATAAAACTAGTAAGTGTATTTATGTAAAGAAAATGTAAAACGAAAAGAACAAAAACTTGTAAAGTATTTGTATTTTATTATCATTATTTAATATTAACATTTAAGTATAAAAAAGAAAACGTTATCCTATATATGATATATTAAATTACGCTTGTTTAGTATTTGTGATTACAACTATTAATTATAATAATTATTAATATTATATAATATACATATATTCTTTTATGCTGATCTTTGTATGTTTCGTTTTCTCTTTTGTTTCGCAAATAAATTTTTATCTTTGTCTATTTAAACTTTATTTCTTTATTTATTTTAGTTGATATTTATTTGGAACATACGAGAGCAATAAAAACTGGTAAAATACAGAATGTGATAAAGCTACTGAATAAATATGTCAAAGAAAAGTTATTAGTTTCTTTCTTTTCTAGTATGAAAGCAGTATTGATAAAATTGTGAAGCGGTTTAGAATATAAAAATTCTAAATTTGGTTTATCTATTAACGTATTCTTCTCTCGCATAATAATATCTGTCTGTTACTTCATCAAGAGTGAATTTAATAGGTCATTAAATTAGGATCACCAGCGGAAATGTATGCAATCTTGTAGGGCGACCCTTTTTTAACTCCGTAATGCTCCGCTACTACCCAAATAATTGTTATTCTGCGTATTTTCTTCGATATGCTTTTGCCATCTTTCGGTGAGCTTCATAACTCTTTATTCATAGAAGGACTTAAATATAATCTGGTACGTAGACTTCCGCGGTCGTGGTCCATACTGAACATGAGCGTTGCCGAGCATAGGCTGAAAACCGGACACTATATTCAATTTAATTCTACCGAGATCCTATCCCATACTGACCATTACTATGGTCGCAAAATCCGTGAATCTATAGAGATCTCTAAGCACCCCAATAACCTTAACCGTGATGATGGCTGTCCCCTACACAACGCCTGGTAATCCTGCATCTCCAAACAACCCAACCGCAATCGTAACGTTCCATTGATCCATCACCAATTACCCACATATAAACCCGTCCACCATCGACTTACACTAGTTTCAGTGCGGCAGACAGTAGCAGTAGTTAAGCCCCGAAGATGTCCCATACGAGTGGGTACGAAACGTCGGCAGTGACGTGGTTCCAGCCCAGAAGAAAATAGTAAGGACTTACATATGTGTATCGGCGAGAAACTTTAGAAAATACTGATTCACAACCTCATCTCAGTCAAACATACACCACACAAGGAGTTTTAAAGAGAACAAAACAAATGAAAGTCTGGAGGCGTAAGGTCCGGAAAGGATTTTTAAAAATTTTTAACAGGCGATCAAACTTGTGTGTGGTCTTGCGTTGTCATTATGAAACACCACTAATTTTCGATAACGAGCTCTGGACGGTTTTGGATAATAAATTCGTTCAAACTGTTTCCAATGCAACAACACCAAAAGCAAAACCTTCCTCTAATAAATAGCCGCTTTTGGTAACATTTAGGGCGAAGTATCTTCAGATCAAGACCATCACTAGTTATCAGTCGCTTTAAAAAAGATTCTTTTACCCACGTGTATATTACAAATGTTTATACGCGCGGCGAAATGAATTTTTTTAGTGCACGAGGAATGTAAATATATAGCTTACACGACAGGTGAGATTGCATTAAAAACAATCAAACATTCTCGGCCACATGAAAAAGCTAGGACGTATCTTAGCTTTTTCATGTGGCCGAGAACGTTTGATTGTTTTTAATGCAATCTCACCTGTCCTGTTCCGTAGATTTGATACGGTCAAGGCCTTTATCATGTTGTCATTAAGCTCTGTAGACCTTTCTGATTGAAGAGCTCCTTGAAACTAAAATGACCAACACGGAATTTCATGAACTATTGTTAGCGTTAACGTTCTTGTAGAGCATTGTCACCATAAATTTTACGCAACTCATTACAACCTTGATACGCGCCCTTCCTTTTACGAAAGTAAAAGAGTAAAATATGACGAGAATGCACGCTTTATTCTTCAATATTGAACTTTTTATAAAAATTCAAGCACTCAACCAAACCGCTCAATTTTTTTCCAAAATCAAGTTAAAACAGTCAGTTGTCATAAGACATAAATAGCATAAAAATAGATTCGAACGACTTTAGCACTTGCAAAAATACGTCATTACTTTCTTGTCAATTATGCGCTGAAGGGGCGACCCTGTTTGCAGTGGTGTCCATTGTTGTTCGTGTGTTTATAGTGTGTGCTGTTTTCGCTGTTTTTACTTGTTAGCTTCATAATTTATATAAAAGACTATTTTTTCAAAACCATTTTATCAGTTCTATCTTTATTTAACTGGTAAGTGAAAAATTATTACGATTGAAGTAAAAAATATATACAGAAATATTAAAGTTAGGTTAAGTATTGTTTGGATGCCACCGTGTTACGCCTATGGTAGAATCTCGTCGCGCAGATTTTGATAAGTCATAGTTTCTTCTCTAAATAATCGAACTCTAGTAGCACCACTGGCGAAAAGATATATCTGGCTACATGGTGAAGGTATACTCTTACACAAAATTACCCACTGAGAGCCCTGCCTGTAAAGTCCATCAAGCAATTACGTGAATAGCAATTGTGATGCATCTATCTTGGAACTTCAGCGAAATTAGCACACTTAACTAACCCATTAGCTTGTAGGTTAGTAACACTCCTTGTTAAAGAATATTGCTTGTTATAATCTATATAATAAAAAACGCAGTCCAATATCTCATGAAGGGAAAGCTAATGAGAAAGTGTGGCTGAGAGAATAGGTAGAAATATTTTCCCTCTAATACACTTAATCAATTTTAGTTAAGGTATGCGTTGCATGTAACGCAAGTAATAGTTTTTGTCGAAATGAGTGTAGCGTATGCAAAACGTTAAAACTGTTTTTGTGCGAGCACCGTAAAAGTCCAGAAGCTAAGTACTTACACAAGTCGAAGAACTTGGTCAGAAGATTTGTTAATAATGTATTATACTACGTTATCAACAAACTTAAAATGTATATGATCTTCAAGAGCGTTGAGAAAGTCGTACTACAACAACGCGGCAAGATGAGGCTATTATTAGTATGTATAAGAAAAAAACGCAATTTACAATCCGAAGTAGTCAAGAAGAAGAAAAATATTATTTTATAAAAATAGAAAGAAATTATGTAGACTAGATACTTTAGCACAATTATTAAACCGTTGCTGTCCGATAAACATCGACGCGCGTCAACAGATATTGATACCACGTTGTTTACAGATGAATCGTCTTCCTGGACCTGATCACCTGAAAGGAATACATGTACTGTAAAATCCACTGTGAAGGTTTGTGCATGTTTGTGGCTATTTTAAACACGAAATGCATGGCAAAATTGTACTAAAAAAGGACCTCTAAGATTGGTCAAAGTGTGGGTTAAAGATAATAGTGTAGATTGGATTCTACAAGAAAACAGCGATCCAAAACATCAATATAAGCTGTACGAGGACTGACAAGGTTAATGGTATTACACCAATGGATTGATCTTCGCTCCCCGGACGCTTTTGCGAGAAACGTGTGTACTTAGTTTCCCCAATTATCTCGCAATATAAAATGTGAAGCTCATTACATATAAATTATCGAAAATTTGGTCGGAAGTATGGGAAATCGCTGTGGGGCCATTCTTAAAAATAATTGTGACTCGATGACATTTAAATATTATCTTGCATTTCTTATTATACGGACTACATTTCGTCAAAATCTTTCGATCTGTTTTTGTGTGCGCTACCCCAACTTTTGATAACTCTTAGCGGAGGAGGAGAACATAGTTTATATTAAACACAGTTTTCTACAAATATTTGTATTTTAAAAATATAAAAAAATTTATAACAGATTGTATAATTTTATACAATTATGAGATTATTTTAACATATAATTTCTACATAAAAAAATTAAACTACTAATAATCAACGATTATCTTTGGAAATTATTTTAATTATAACAACTAATGTGTAGAGGAACGAGCTTAAATAAATTACTGTCAGTCAATAAAGTTACGTTAATGAAAAAGTGTAAAAGATTTACACTCCATTTGATATACGGCATAAATAGCAATGGCAACGCTTGGAAGCATACATAAATGTAAAAATTGCATGCATATAGATGAAAGTTTGTCTGTTGTACAGAATTTAAAACCAGGTAGGTTTGACGTACCGTTCAAATAGTGTCTTTGAATTCTGTACGTTTTTGTATGTGTTCATTTGTGATGTATTCATTTCAATACATGTATTTACATTTACATGTAGATATTCTGTTTCGCTTTCCAGAAGATGTTCGATTTCGTTCCTGATTTGCGTAAAGGATGGCCTGTCTCTCGGATTTACTTTCCAACAATTTAACATAATGTCATATCTAGAATCAAAAGAAAAAAATACAATTTTAAAATGGAAAAAAGCATAATTAGTTGTTATTTTGATATTTCAAAATATAAAATGTTTTCATAATGTTAACTTTCAACATATCTTCTTCCATTGACCAGGTATAGGAATTCTGTTTGCCATGTGCTTCCCTCTGTAGACGAGGCGAACCAATTTTGTATACATGTAAATAATCTTTTGGCTTTCGGTGGTCGCTTCATATCAATTTTTTAAGGTTAATGTAACCCTATTCCACAATAATTTTCGTATTCTCTATACGTATCTCGATAATTATGATGTGATGGAGGAACCAGGTGTCCATTCTTGACTTTGGCCGCAGGTTCTTCATAGATCCAATGACTTTAGGCAGGCACTTAGCTGTGACTTCCACTCGATTTTAAAAATACAGCTATCATTTTCTTCCTTACAGATCGGGATTTTCTGACAACTACTGGCGTGTGTTCATCATCAAAGACCCAAACTTTGTTTTGACCTTTGGGTCGGCACATCGCCAAGTCTCGTCACCAGTCACGATGTTGTCCACATACCGAGATTGTCTCTTATTAAACTTTTTTAGCATCTCCCGGCACCAAGTCACACGTCGTGTCATCTGCTCTTCAGTCAGTCAGAGAGAATAAAGTTTCTTCATGGGCAGATGATCATGCAGAATTGAACGAATTGCTGATGCTTTTAGGCCTGAAGTACCTTCTATCTGTTGGTAGGCCACTCGCCAAGCATTTTCCTCACAGTAGTAACGTTTTCCTCCGTAAATGACGTTCGTGGCCTTCCCGGCCTCTCAGCATCCTTCACAGTTAAATTTCCCCTTTGGAATTCTCTATACCACCTGAATATCGTTGTGCGATGTAGATAAACATCACCTAGTGCAAGAGTCATTTCGTCGAAGCACTGGTCTATGTTTAAACCACGCACGAAATTATAACGCAAAATTGCCCTTATCTCATTTCGTGACCACGATGCCATCGCAAGCACTTTACACTCTCACTGCTAATGAATAACTGAGCCCATCGACATGGCGCGGCGTCTACTATGCACGTATGAACATGTCTCAACAAGCAGCTTCCTACGAATCATTGTTGCGTCATATTGCAAAACTTTCCTAGTACCTTTGTGTAAACTATTTGAAAAATTTTAACATGTCTTTTGTGTTGAGATTCGTTCGGAAATTTGTCTCGGTATTTTTGAAACAGCATATAATAAGTTTTTACTATATCCTCTCGAAGTTTGTGTCTTTGATGTTATTTTTCATCATTTTTTCATACAAATTCAAAAGAATGAAGTGATAATTACTTCTTTCTCTGATCATGAAATTTTCGAACAAATATTTCCATTTTATAAAATATTAAACAAATTGTACATTAAAGAAGAATTTTACTTACATTTCCCGTTTACAATTCATAGGACATTCCATTCTAAAACCACCTTTCAATAGAATCAAAAGATTTTCCGTGGGAATTCCCGGATACGGATTACCACCCAAAGTTACAATTTCCCATAACAAAATCCCAAAAGACCAAACATCGCTTTGTGTAGTATATTGTTGGTGAGTTAACGATTCAATAGCTAACCAACGTATAGGTAACCTTCCGGCAACTTTTTTGCGATACACCTTATTTCGATAGACGTCTCGACTTAAACCAAAATCAGAAACTTTGACAGTCTTGTCTTCACATATTAACACATTTCTGGCAGCCAGATCTCTATGTAGTATCTTCAGTTTGGCCAAATATTCCTAAAATAATAAAAAGTAAAAGAGTTAAATTTTGCAAAAAAAGTAGTTAGGCATATTTACCATTCCTTTAGCAATTTGCCTTGCAAACGATAACAATTCTCTCGAACTAATAAGATCATTGTCGCATATATTTATTGGTGTCATGTGGTATAGTTTGTTCGCGAATGCTTCAGTATTTTCATCAAGCTCACTATCAGTTTCAGTTACGGTTCTAGAAATTTTAATTTGTATCTACGTAAAACATTTTTTGGAAAGTAACCGAATCTTACCTACTCATTATGGTCTCCCAGATTTTTTTCAAATAATTTTGAAGATCGCCCTTAGGACAATATTCAACGACCAGTACTGGCCCGTAATGATCTTTTATGCACACTCCGATCAACGAAACTAAATGCGGATGTGATCCAACAGATTTCATGATTTCCAATTCATGTTGGAAGTGCCCTAATTCCTCTGCAGTTGGAGAACCTAAAGTAGATTAGATGTATACATCTGTTTAATAATTACAGTCAACAAATACTTTTCAAAGTTTTAGCTGCTATTTCTATTTGAGTTGTTCCCTTTGTCAGTAGACCATGCCTTACAACTCCGAAAGCACCTTGTCCTAGTACTTTCTGGAACGTAAGATCTATAGGGTCGATCTCCCATTCATCGCCTAAATGTTCTTGCAATTCATATTTGTACATCAACTTGTTTACCGATGGTGGACATTTTTGCTCTAGATCCTGAATATAAAACAATTCTCGTTCATAAAAGGGTTGAAACTTACAAAATAATTAAAATTGTAAGACATTAAACAATACATATGCCATACAATTATGTGATATACATATATGAAAACTTTTGTAAATGAAATTTTAAGAAAAATACTACACTGCTCTCCGGTATTCGCGAGGTATGGCTTCCAACAAAAGCTCGGGAATACCGAGGTTCTAGTTCCATGCGAATAAAATTTTAAAAAAATAAAAATATATTGATGTATATTACAGTAATAATTAAATAATGTCTTAAAATTACGTGCGCTTTGCTTGAAGGAGTATAAAATCTTAGATTGTTTAACTTCTTGAGCGTTTACCATCGAATAAAATCTTATACCGAGCAAGTGAATATTTTAAGACTCCTCGGAAGTTAGAAGTGTGTTCCCAATTATCGTCAATTTTACAAATCTCTTTACTTAACTGATCCGCCATTGTGAAAACCTTAGAATGGTTTTCAATTGTTAATTTGTCTTCATTACTAACTTCGGTATTCTGTGATTACTCTCGTGTTCCCAGTAAAGTTTCTCATGTTGGGAACATAGTTCTTCTAACGATAGTTTAGTATCGTGGATTTCAATCACTTTTGCATCCTGTAGATTCATATCAGGCAAATCTTCTCCGCCCTATAACTTTCGCAGTTGTAGAATTTCGTCTTGTATAGCAGCTTGTGGGTCAGATTGCATGAAGAACTGTCAAAGAATTTTTCATGCACCATTTAAAGTAGTGTTCCTCACTTCATTCAATTATCTTGCAAAATCTACTAAAGATCGCTTGTATTTTGAGCACGATCAAACATTTGCTTCAATATCAGGCGAAGCTAATAAAGTTTGAACGTGGTAATTATGCCTTGGACACGGAGCTGCATTAGAACGGTGGTGTTCGGTAATAAAAACACCACCTTTCTATCTTTGTCAAGACTTTCGTATATTTATAAAGTGACTAAAGGGATTATCTATCAGAAGTTGTTGTAAGACTGTTCCTAAGATATTGAGTCACCTCTGGACACAAGAAATTCTTAAACCAATCGAACAATACAGATGTCGTCCAGACCTGCGTATTGGCTATCCAATGCACATATAAAGCAAATTTGTTGATGTTATTGTCATTTATTCTGACAGCAGTGCATTGAGAAATCCGAACCAGTAAGGTGAATATTTCCGTCAATTGTCGATTGTCCCGAGCAAAGCGTATGTATATCATTGTACTATTAGTTAGCCTCGGTACTTGGCTTGGCGATGTTATTTGTTATACATTTTATTTACATAATTAAGTATATCAAACGTGCGGAAGAGAAAAAGCAAACATTAACTGATACAGTCAAGAAGTATATCAGTTAATTTCCTGATTTATTTCATAATGGTTTACGATAATATGTAAAGTTTACGATAAACCGCCGATATGCTGGGTCAAACACGACTCTAGAGAACATGTTGACAGTAAAAAGTACAGAAAAAAAAGTAGGGTGCCACCAAAAGCTGAATTGATTATGGACTTATTTTTAATGATCACAACATGCGGTTTACCACAAAACTGACTGAATAAAAAACAATTTGGGTCTTTCTAACATGAAATATATTTCCAACTGGAAGCTACCATATCGGACAGTGTTGAATAGTTATTTATCATCTCTACACAAAGAAATCGAGAATAGAATCAAAGCTGTAGTAAAAGGCAAACAGCTTTGGTTATACGGTGACTCAACGTCAGGTTGCAAAAAATTCTATTGTAAATATAATACTACGTGTACTGGAACCCTTTAAACCTTAATTTCCAATTTTATGAGCTAGCAAAATGTACAGGTGAAACTATTATGAGGGTAGTACTGCGTACGCTACAAAAACTTTTAACTTTCAACCAATCAACTGACGTTTATGAGTGATGATGCCGCGACTTGCACTTGAGTGTTATAAACAAAAAATTTGATTTTACGTCAAGTAAGGCTGAATTAATTTAATATTTGAGGGAGATTAATTTCTCATAATATAAAAGGGCGAACCTTGTATACCGAAAAAGGCGATTTGCTGCGACAGACCAATTCTGTTATACCCCAAAAGCCTTCGTCACAAAGAACTATTATTATAAAAGGCACGCCGTTTGCAGCGTCAACTACTACATTTTAAAACTGATTATGTTATAAGTATACCTACCTTAAAGTACTCTTTTCTTTGGTGTGCTCTACGTTTTCTTTCGATTCTACGATTGATAAATATGCTGCCGATAGTACAAAAACAGAATATCGAAAATAAACTAATTGAAATCCACATTATGGTCACGTTCCATGGTTTGGTGGGAATGCCTTTTACTTGACCCTCGTAAGTAACAGGTTCACTATCGCCACCTAGTGATAAAGCTCTAGCAGTAATATAATATATATCTTCGGATTTTACATGGCTGATAATTACATTTGTACTGTCCTGAAATTAAAAAAATCATTTATGTACTTATCTGGTATAAAATACAGATGTTGTAGTGTTTGTTGATGTACCCTGGAATATGAATTTCTACGTAGAGCTGTCATTTAAAATTAAATATTTAAAGTAAGCTATCCATCAAAGTTTATTTACAGGTAAAAAATGTTGTATTGTAAAAACCAAAAATAATTACAGGAAATGAAATCAGAAAACGTATAAAAATGAAAAACTTGAAAACTCTAAATTACATCTGAAAGATATTGAAAATGCTGGGACTATTCTAATAAAGGATCTAGTAGATGATGGAAACAAAAGAGGATGAGGTTGGTTTTAATTCTTTCATCTTTCACAATAGAGATTGTTTCGTTGTGGTTTTCAAAAAGAAAGCGTCTGAGAATTAGGTTGGAGAAGTTGTTTATGTGGATGTTCATTATATCAATTTGAGTAAACTAGTAAACCTTGCTTTGAATGGAAAAAAGTATTTGATGTGATTCAAGCAAACATAAGTACTTTAGCTTAAATCATTGGAATGGTGACCAATTTTATGGGAAGAACTTTGGTAAAACATATACAAACCACCACATAAATAAGTTAATAAAGCTAATTAAAGTTATGAAACTGCTCGACTAATAACTAGAATAGAAAAACCCAATAAGTAATTCCAAAAAAATCCAAATATCTATTTCAAACAATCTAACCTATAAATGAAGATTTTTTAACGTAAAATAAGTAGTATATGGTTTCCATACATATTTGTTTATTCAAAGAGTTCCAGGAGCAATCCCGTTACAACTTTAAAAATATTGAACTATCTATGTGTAGCTCCATTGAGGGACCCATTTAGTTTGACCCCGCTTCTGACTACTGTAACTATACATTACTTTTGCAATGAAATAAAAAACCCTGATCAGTACTACTGAAACATTTTTAATTGTAAAAATTACATATAGAGACGATTATATAAGTCGTGGCTGGATATTTGAGAGATATTAGTGTTATTCAATTTTTCGCCATAACATTTGGGTCGGTATTAAACACCTGGCCAATGCGCTGGATCTAGCTCTGGCAGACATTTTCATTTCATGATTGACAACTAAGCTATAAGCAATGTTTCGATGACGTTGAATCCATACAAAGGAAGATTTGGCATTGGCGTTTCAGAAGCTTTAATAGCTAAATATTATTGAGGACTGGTAAATTGAATTAAGCAAAAAAAGGCAAAAAAACTCTTACCACATCAACACAGTGTGTGTTTTGGTTTTGGCAGGATGAGTGTGCAGAACTTTTTCTGTATAAGCATTACCGTGAACCCAGATATGATACTGTGATTAATAATCTACTGATGATGACTAATTTAGTTATTGAAATGCGTATACACAGTATGGTAAAGGTTTTTTTTACCTTTTTTTGATTAAGTTTTAATAGCATTTAAAATATTGTATAGGAAAAAAGTGACTATATAGAAAATTAAATCAAAGTTTTTCATTTATTTCTTTCCCTTCTATAAAAAAAATCACCTCCTATATCTTTTCCAATACTTGTAATAATAATAATAAATCATGCTTTCATGTCCCCCACCAACTTAAAACCAATTGCGGTTGCCATGAGTTACAAATATGTCAGGACTCATTTAAATGGGAAGAAAAACCACGAAAACTTTTCCTAGACAGAGGGGCGTCAATTTCGATCTCGAAGCCACCGGTCCAAATAGCCCAATAGCTATTTTCAGCAGCGATTGCCTCTGAGTTGGACGAAAATCTTTTCGCCTAACCACTTTTTCAATTTGGGAAATAGATGATAATTGCTGGGAGCCAAGTATGTGGAATGAGGCGAATGAAACACTAACTGGAATTCCATTTCACGGATTTTGACCATGGCAATCGCAGACTCGTGGACAGAGGTATTATCCTGATTGAAGAAGCACTTTCTTCTTTGGCAAACGAGGTCGCTTCCTTTTGTTTTTGTCGCTCAATTGCTATTACAAATTGTAATTATTCTCGCCATTTATTTTTTGCTTTTCTAAATATTCGACGAAGACAATTCCATGAGAATTTCAAAGCTCAGTTTCCATAACCTTCCTGCTGATAAAATCGTTTTTGTGTTCTTTGATGGAGAAAATAATTTTATGTGTACATTGTTTCAACTACTCTTTGGTTTCAAAAGTGTAATAGTGGACTCGAGTTTTATCGATGGTAATGAAATGTGCCAAAAGGTCGCAGTAAATATTCGATATAGTTTTTGTTCCAGTAGCAGTACTCAATGCGCCGACATCATTTCAGATACCTACTATGTCTGCTATCTTGTGCAGTTTTATTGGCCAATCATATATCTTGCCCTGATAAATCAGTAGCTTACTACTGAGCTATTAGCCGACTATATTGTACTCCTAGGGAAATACAAAAAATGTTGAAACTTCAAAGGTATTTTAAATAATTTTTTATGCATTTGTTACTTGCATAAAATTTTTAAAACTGGCCATAATGAAAAATTTTAAATTTAGAAAGTGGTCCATGGTACAGCAACTTACCCTAAGCTAAAAAGAAAATAAAATCCTTCAGTTCTTCCCCAAACTTTGATTTGACAAATTGTTACGTTTTACAATATTTATGAGGATGATTCGATAACTATGCTACCCAACAAGGAAAATGCAAGTTTTTTGAACAAAGAACATTTTTCACTATAATCTGCTGGAACGACAGTCATTCCAACTATACTTCAAATTAGCAGTACCCTCATTGTAGATCAATGAATCCATGTTCTGAAAATAGCTACTTACAGCAGCGATTAGGGCTGAATTGGACGAAAATCTCTTTTCATCTCACCACTCTTTCAATTTTGGAAATAAATGATAATCGCTGGGAGTGAAATCTGTGGAATGAGGCGAATGAAACACTCGTTAAAATTTCAGTTCACGTATTTTGGCCATGACAACGGCCTCGTGGACAGATGCGTTGTCCTGGTAGAAAAAGACCTTTCTTCTTTGACAAATGAGATCATTTCTTTTTGTTTTTGTAGCTCAACTGCTGCTACAAATTGACATTATACTATATTCGTTTTCTTCTTTTCTAGATATTTGCCGAAGACATTTCCATGAGAATTTCAAATCTCAGTTACCATAACCTTTCCTGTTGGCAAAATCGTTTTTGTTTTCTTCGATGGTGAAGAATTTTATGTGTACATTGCTTCGACTGTTCTTTGGTTTCAAAAGTATAAGAATGGTCCCAAGTTTGACGTTTTAGGTAATAAAACGTGCCAAATGTCGCGGTAAACACTCAAACGATTCAGTTTTTGCTCCAGTAGTAGCACTCAATGCGCCGAATATTTTTGCATTTACAATTCTTTACTTAAAATTCTGTGTACACTGTCAGTTGAGATACCCACTATGTCTGCTATCTTGCGCTGTTTTACTGGACAATTATACAATACGATTGGGTGGACTTTTCAATCATATCCGGGGCAGTAGCCATTTCTGGATGACCATTGCGGAGTTCTTCCTCTGTGCTCACAAAATCGCATTTAAATCAAGAAAATCAGTTTTTTTACCATCGGAAACGAACTAGCGGACTCTCCAAGTCTTTAAAAGTCTTTTAAAGGAAAGCACTTTAACATCACTCGAAACTTCATTTTTTCCATTGTTTATAAAATCATTCGAGATATTCCCTTTGGCGTAAATACAAACACAAACCAATTGACAGATCACATACTTTCTTCATCTTAGCTTCCGGGCTGGTACCGCGTCTTTAATAATTCGATGCTACCGATGTTTCGTCACCACTTCATCTTCAGAGCTAAACTGCTACTACTGCTTTCGTCGTTGCACTGAAACTGGTGTAAGTCTGTAGTGGATGGGTTTATATGGAAATATGTCACAGGTCAATGGAGTGTTACGGTTATGGTTGAATCTTCACGGTTCAGGTTATTAGGGTGTTTAGAGATCTCTATAGGTTCACGGATTTTTCGGCCATAGTAATTACTAGTGCGACACAGGATTTTAGTAGAATTGAACTGGATATGGTGAAGATGAAGAAAGTATGGACGACGACCGCGGAAGTCTACGAGCCAGACAACTTTGCACTGTCATATTTAAATGAATGGTAAAGAAAGTTCCCCCAAATTCGCGCCATCTTTGCGTTAGATCACGTAGTTATCGAAATATCCTCGCAATCAAATCTACTTAAGATTTTATTTTTTGCGTGGATACAGTAGATACACAAAATTCTTCCTTACCCCTGTTACATTCAAGTTTTCTGTGAAATTTCCTGAAAGACTATTAAAATATATTCTGTACGAATCAGGCGTAAGTTTCGGTTTTGTCCAAGATAATTTGAGGTCGTAGTGTGAAGAGCTCTCAGAATTCGGTAATTCCTCCACTGATAAATTGTATGGTGGCTCGGGAGCTAAATTTTAAAAAGTATCAAATATTTACGAAGAAAGACTTTTAAATATATATATTTACGGCATATTGAAAGGTCGTTGTGAAGATCTAAACAAGCCGGTGTCCGTATCGTTGTGTTTCGTTGGTCACTTTCCATATCTCCAGAATTCCTAGCTATTATGGCAAAGTTGTATGTCTTATTGTATTCCATATTTCCTATTTCATGTTTAAATAAGTTGCGTGGCTGCAAATTGGTGATTTCGTAAGTTTAACTACAAATTAGTTTTACATTTAATGAGCTTACCTCGTTTATGTAAAAATAGTCATGGTCTATTTCGTTGTTGTATCTCAAGAGATAATAACAAGACAAATCTAAAAATAACATAATGACAATACAAAATTATGAGAATACTCGTAGAGTTAAGAAATATATATTATTGTTAGACATTGACGAAACGCTGACGAAAGGCGACACTGCGAGGGTAGCCGTTTATATACTCAATGACATTAGAATTGTTACACCTAGAAGGAACAATTTCCTGGAATTGTGCTTTTGACAACAGAATAACTATATTGACAGCTTGTTATGATAACAATTGTATCGTTTTATGTTTGACAGTTTTTGCAAAAAAAAGTTTTTTCTTTTATTGAGTTGTTAAGAAAACGGTTTATCAGAGCTGATAAGTACAAGTTTTTTTTTTCAGTTATTGTGTCTTCGCCTACTTCTGTTAAGCGTAACAAAATGCCTCCAATTCGAAGGCGTCAACAATATCACCATCTTAGTGATTTTGACAGGGGTAGAATTGTTGCTTTTAGAGAAGTTAGTTTGGCCTACCGCGAAATTGCCCGCCGTGTTGGTTCCACTGCAATGACGGTAATGCGTGTGTGTAGGGTGTGGACAGAAGAAGGTAGAGGAACACGAAACAGACCAACAGGTCAACCGAGGCGTACCGCAGAGCGTCAAGACAGGCACTTCAGACTACTAGCTCTGCGAGACCGTTTTGCTACTACGCGCCAACTCTGTGACCAATGGTTTGGTGTAGAAGGTCGCATTGTCAGTATGCGAACATTATATCGCCGCATTCGAGCTTTTGGACTTGCTTCATACGGTCCACGATTAGTCCTTCCTTTGACTGCAGAACATCGTCGTCAACGTTTGGACTGGTGCAGAGAACGGCAGCATTGGGAAGCAGAATGGCATAATGTCGTATTCAGCGACGAATCGCGATTCTGCCTAGGCATGCATGATGGCGTCAGAGGGTAAGACGCCGTCGTGGAGAGCGACGTGATATTGGATTTGCTGTTGAGAGGCATGTGCACAGGACTGTTGGAGTAATGGTTTGGGGGCTATTGCATATGGAAGCCGATCACCTCTTCTGTTTATTCGGGGCAGTATGACAGCTGCGCGTTATGTTGATGACGTCCTACAAACCACTTTATTGCCTTATCTAGATGGCCGTCCACACGTCCTTTTTCAGCAAGACAACGCGCGTCCACATATTGCTCGTCGTACTATGGACTTTCTACGAGAAGCTGGCGTTAATGTTTTGCCGTGGCCACCCCGTTCACCGGATTTAAATCCCATCGAACATGTGTGGGACATAATGGGGAGAAGACTGACCAATTTGAACCATCCTCCACAAACCCTGACACAGTTAATCCACCAAGTTCAAGTTGCTTGGAACGAGGTGCCACAAGCAGACATCGACCATCTTATTTTGTCGATGCCTAGACGTGTACAGGAGTGTCTACAGCTACGGGGTCGCCAAACACATTATTGATTTTTTTTCAAATTAATGTTAATAAAATTTCTTGGAAATCTGATCGTTTCATTCTTGACTTAAGCTTATCACATTACCAAAAAATCACGTCCAGGAAACTATTCCTTCTAGGTGTAACACTTCTAATGTCATTGAGTATATTTCGGGACTAGCAAACGAAAAAAAATTGTTATTATCGAAAAAAATTTTATTGCTTTTCAAAATGTTCTTTTTGAAAATCAATGCAGTTTTGCATTCGTTTAAACCAATACGAAAAGCATTGCTGCCACTGTGAAGGCAGTATCTCCAAAATATGAGTTTTGAATGCCTTAACTGCCTCTTCCGGCGTAGAAAACCGTTAACCACGAAGATTATTCTTGACCTGTGAAAGCTCGCATTGTCATGGTAGAGAATGATCTGTCGTTTTCGGTTTGTTTTCCTTATTTCTTCAAAAACTTTTAGCAAACAAATAGTTGTGTACCATTTGGAATCTGGTACTACTAATACTTAGAGATGCTTCATTCTCACGGTATGTCACATGACGGTGTTACATTATCAATTCAGATACTGCATTAATGTTTTCCGACACAACAACATTTCTGGGACGACCTTCACGAAATTCATCATCCATAGAACGCCGTCCAAGTTTGAATTCACTACACCAACGATGTACTGTAGTTTTCGAAGATACTTCGTCGCCATATAAAGAATTCAGCTTGTTCAGATAATCCACGCCGAAAGTTATGAAAAATAATTGCACGAAAATGTTCGCGAGTTAATTCCATTTTATCGCTGACATAAAATTTTCAAGTTACTGTCAACAATGGAAATAACGACTGGATAATAGAACTGTCATGGTAAATATATTGTCAAAAATGACAAACATCACGATGCAATCATCAGATCGGAGGCAACACTAACAGTATTGCCAGCTCCCGTAATATAAACGGCTACCCTCGTACAATAAAAAATCTTATTTGTTAACTAAGATATCCAAACAAAACTGTTTGAATTTACATTCATTTCGATCGTAAGGTAGTTTATTATTTGAATTGAAAGTGAAATGTTTTGAGCTTGTTTCGAAAAGTGAAGTACCGGTAAGCGATCAAGTTCTTATTTTTAAAGAACAAAGCAAATGAAGAAATTAAAACTGGAGTCTATTTACAGATACCGATTTCCATCGAGTGCGATAAGATCAATTTAAATGTGTTAAGACCAGTATATTTAGTGAGCCATGCAGTAAAGGACAAAAAGACATGTGCACTAAAAAAAAACGTGGTATGATGCTAAATGACCGTCGAGTACCAAAGGCTCTATAGATTTAATATGGATCAGTAGTTTCGATTTATACATAATGGATTGCGTATGAAAAGATTATGTACAAAATGGTGCCGAATCGACTGTAGGACACAAACATGAATAAATACATTCAGTCTTCAATTTAGTAAAGTTAAGACATGATCCGAAAGACTTTTGGCGCCGAATAATAACAGATGATAAAACCTGGATACACCTCTATACATTCGAAATGAAGCAACAATTGAATCAATGGATTGAGGCTGGTACAAGTGCATCAAGACAAAGACTGTACACTCGGTCGGAAAGACTGTGACTGTTATCTTTTAGGATTGCAGGGGCGATTATCTTCAGAATGGTAAAACGATAATTGGCAAATACTAGGCATCCCTTTTAGGATTGCACGATGTAATATAACGCCCTATTTGAAGAAGAAACAAGTCTATTTTCTTCAAGATCATTCACGTGTTCACGATTCGATTGTTTCACTGACAAAAATTCATGAACTACATTTCAAACTGCTTCCTCTTTCCTTTTTTCTAATCTGAAAATTGATTTAGTGGGGAATGATTTGAGTCGACGGGGGCTTTCCTCCACAATCACTGAAACTAACGCATATTTCGAATTTTAAAGCCTATTTTTCTGAATGAATGAAGAAACTTATATCAGCAAGTTTAGGAACGTATCTTCGCACACAAATAACTGTTTTTATTAAAATCACTTTACCACTTAATTCAATTATTTCAAATTTATCATCTATGGTACTACCACCTATGTATGTCTGTCTTAAGAAAGGGGAACAAAGTATATGTACATTTTAATCTCGTAAAATTTAGGATAAATTATTAACGTTAAGTTGCTTAACTAGCAATAAGTGGTACTGTATTATATACTGCAAATAAAAAAAAATAAATTTAATAATGTTGAAGTCACAAAACTTGTAAAAGAAAGTATTGATACTGAACAAGAGTAGAGATAAATGTTCCCCTGTCTGTTTTAAAAAACGCAGTTTTATTTGTTATTAAGGAATGACGGAAAATAAATTCTGACCACCATTTTTGCGTCAGGCCCAGAAAATTTATTTTTACCCCTCCCTCCCCTTGCCACATTTTCCTAACCAAGTAGACAATGAATAGACAGGAATCTATCAATTGAATCTTATATAATCATACAATTCCGCTCACAACATAATTAAGCCTGTGACAAATAGCGCTTTACTAAAACAGCAAAAAGTTTGTTGTTCTTTCACAAAACTGTCACTCAGTATAACTAAGCCAGCAAAAACGAGTGCGCACTCATTGGTGGCGATGATATATTTCGAAAGTGGTCGGATGTACCCGAAGACGAGATTCATATGCGTATGGTATGTATATGAATGCCGGATTAGATTGATGATGGCGAATCGACGGCGTTCTTTGCTATGTTCGATGAGTGTTTAATAAATTTCTTAACCGATTTTTGACATTAGAGTACACTGGCACTATTATTAAATTGATTGTTTGTAATATCAGCATTTTACCCTACAGTATTTTTGTGCGTAAAAGACATGTTAATAGCAAACAACACCGGTTAAATTCGCAACGTGATGTACCATATTATAAATTTCTATATGACTTTATTTTTATGTTAAGTGTGTGCAACATTCCACAAAATATTGTAGAATGAGAATTTCGAAATTTTTTGGGGGAAATACGTTCCAGGATGGAGATTGCCAACAAGAGGTCATTACAGTATAATTTCCCTCAGGTGAAAAACATGATTACGGATCAAATAAAAGCAGAGTTAAAAGATCAAAAAATTTGACGATAATTGAAACAACGGATGCAAGAAAAAATAGTATTGTAAATGTGTTTGCGCACTCTAAAAGGCGGCAAAATTTCCTTGCCTCTTCTTTTAAGTAGTAAAATATAGAAAACACACGGAAAGGATAGTAGAAATTATAAAACACACCTTTGGGAAATGCAATATATCAGCAACCCGACTTATAATGTTGGTTACAAACGGGGGTTCGAATATGATTAAAGCTGGAAAGTTACTAAAACAATCTTGTCCTCAATTGCTCCACGTAGCCTGTTTGCTCCATGCACGTCATCTCGTAGCTAAATTTATTAGAAACAGTTACCCAAAAGTAGACCAATTTATAGTTTCTAACAAAAAAGCCTTTATTAAATCTCCAAAACGCATTCGTGAGTTTAAACAGGCTTGTCCGGACATTCCTCAACCACCGCACCGGTATTGATAAGATGGGGAACGTAGCTTAAAGCTGTTTTATATTATGAGAAATTTTTACACATTATTACACCTTGTATCTTAAATTTAAATCCGCAAGACGCTCAAGCAATTACAGTAAGTCAGCGGCTGTTTTCAGATACCGAAATCCATACTCAAATAGAGCAAATTTCCGAAAATTATTCAATTCTTTTAGATACTTATTTCTAAATTAGAGAACACCAAGATGTCATTGCATGAAGTGCATAATATATTCCTAACGAGAAACCTCGTTAGGAAATCTAACAGGTAGTATAGGAAGATGAACAACCGATAAATTGTGTGCGGTTATAAATAAGAATCCCAATTTTCAAACTATAATGCGTACATAGACAAGAGTTGAAAATCAAGGGTGTGAATATGATGCGAACGTCCTTTTTAAATTCGCGAACATCACATCATTAGACGCAGAACGCTCCTTTTCGAAATACGCCAACATATTTTCACCTCGGCGTAGGAATATGACTGAGTCAGCACTGGAAAGCGTACCAATGACACAATACTACAGAGAACTTTTGGCGTCACTCTACATCGACACAAAAACACAAAAAAAACTAAATTAGTAAGTAATTACATTTATATTTTTTAATATTGGTAGTAACTGAGCCGTACGCTACTGCGAAAGCACTCGTTTCTGCAGCCTTAGTGATTAGTGATACCCCAAAAATGTACGCAACAAACTACAATCGTGGCACAAAATAAACAAACTACGGACATGCAAAAATAATATTGATAACACATTTTCTCAATACCTTCACCCGGAATCCATTCAATTGTAGCATATGAACTGTTTGTCATGGCGGAATAATTAGGTATCAGTTTTTTCACTGGCAAAGGTGTCACATTTCGCGCCGTTGTTTTCAACCATTCTGTTTCAATCGGTGAATAAACAGTTTTATTGTTGTCAATTATCCAAGTTCTAATCTTGTAGGAGGTGCGATTTTTTAGACGACGTGCACTAAAAATGCTTGATTGGGATAAAGTCTGTAAAAATTCACGAAGTATGCCAGTTAGAAACATAACAGGTTAACTTATATCTATAGGAGTCTCCAGGGAATTTGTAATAAACAATAATACAATATATTTTAAACGAATCAGATATGAGTTTCAGTTTTATCCAAGATAATTTGAGGTCGTAGTGTGAAGCACTATTAAATTCAAAAAATTGGCGAAAATATTACAGAAGATCTCAAAAAATTATTTTTATTATTATTTCAAATATTGGATACGAGAAAATTATATGTAGACACAAAGGGTACTAGGAAAGTTTTGCAATACAGCTTTGTTTATTTAATTTTTTCAAAGTAATTTCCTCTACACTCTATACACCTCTCCGTCCTCCGAAACCAATTTTTTTCCCAGTTCTGCCAAGTTTCACTAGGGAGTAAAGCACACTCGTTGTCCCAAGCCCGCAGAAGATCCTCATCACTGAAAAAGCGTCTCCCTTTCAGCTTCATTTTCACATGCGGGAACAGTGCAAAGTCGCAGGGAGCAAGATCTGGACTGTAGGGAGGGTGCTCGAGAAGTTTCAATCCTGTCGTGGTCAAATATTCGGTGCAGGCTATGGAGCGGTGAGCTGGAGCATTATCGTGATGGAGGAACCAGGTGTCCATTCTTGATTTTGGCCGCAGATTCCTCATAGATCCAATGATTTTAGGCAGGCACTGTTCAGAATACCACTTAGCTATGACTGTCTTCTGTGTGACCAAAACGACGCGTTCCAAAATTCCACTCGATTTGAAAAATACTTTCTCCTTTACAGATCGGGATTTTCGGACAACTACAGGTGTACGACTTTGACCGCAAGTCCTTCATAGATCCAATGACTTTAGGCAGGCACTGTTCAGTATATCACCTAGCTGTGACTGTCTTCTGTGTGTCCAAAACGACTCGTTCCACAATTCCACTCGATTTAAAAAATACAGCTATCATTTTCTTCTTTACGGATCGGGTGTGTCCTCATCATCAAAGACCTAAACTTTGTTTTGAGCTTTGGTCGGCACATCGTAATAGTACAGCCAAGTCTCGTCACCTGTCACGATGTTGTTCACATACCGAGATTATCTCTTATTAAACTTTTTTAGCGTCTCCCGCCACAAAGTCACACGTCGTGTCATTTGCTCTTCAGTCAGTCGATGCGGCACCCAGAGAGAACAAAGTTTCTTCACGTGCAAATGATCATGCAGAATCGTACGAATTGCTGCTGCATTTAGGCCTGAAGTACCCTCTATCTGTTGATAGGTCACTCGCCTGTCCTCGTCAAGCATTTTCCTCACAGTAATAATGTTTTCCTCCGTAACTGACGTTCGTGGTCTTCCCAGTCTCTCAGCATCCTCCACAGCTAAAGTTCGCGTTTGGAATTCTCTATACCACCTGAATATGGTTGTGCGATATGGGCAAATATCACCTAGTGCAAGAGTAATTTCTTCGAAGCACTGGTCTATGTTTAAACCACACACGAAATTATAACGCGCAACTTCCCTTATCTTATTTCGTGACCACGATGCCATCGCAAGCACTTTACACTCTCACTGCTAATGAATAACTGAGCCAATCGACATGGCGCGGCGGCTACTATGCACGTATGTACATGTCTCAACATGCAGCAGCTTCCTACGATTCATTGTTGCGATATATTGCAAAATTTTCCTAGTACCCTTTGTATGTTCATGATCAGTTATTTTATTAGAGTAACACCTATGATAATGTTGAATTTTTGTAATCAAATATTTCTAATTATCAATTTTATCCAGGAGTACCGAACTTTATAAGAAATAAAAAATAATTGTATTGATATTATGGCATTTAATTTATTAAATTTTATAATTCTTTTATATTGAAACTATTCTTCCACTTCGTTCTTATAATCATTAAGAAAATATTGTTACCCGACCCTTAACAAATTTTCTTTGCACGTTCTACTCTTTCTAAAAATGGATCCAAAAATCATTTGATCATGAACACGAACAACTAAAACCTATTTCTGGTAGTTCCGCAAATGTACACTTTTAACAAAATCAAGTACTATTTTTGCTTTAGAATATTTCCTCTATACAAAAAGTAAAAAAACAATTATAATTGATCAAATAGTTAATTTCATTATGTATTTCAATATATCTCGCTTAGCTTCAATTGGGCTGTTGAAAAAGACGTATTTTTGCAACAGATGGCACTAGTTTACTTCTGCAAGTGCTAACGTCATTCTCACCTACGATACCAGGTGTACCGGGAACTCATTACCGGTTTTTTCATAAAAAAAACTACATAATTTTTAAGAAAATGGAAAAATTTATTTATTCAAAGTATTGGCCATTTGATTCTACATCCATCTTTCAGGCAATTTATGGATGCCATCCCGAAAAAGCTGTTTGTCCTTTGAGCAAAACCATTCATCGAGATATTTTCTAATTACTTCCGAAATTGGCGAAGTGCTGCTCTGCAAGCACGTGTCCCATTGATGCGAAAAAGTGATAATCGGACGGGGCAAGGACTGGAGGATACGGCGGGTGCGATATTATGTCCCATCCAAGCGCTTTCAACCCTTCCTTGACCGGTTTTAGTGTATCAGACGGCGCGTTATCGTGCGGTAAAATCACTTTACCGTGTCTCTGGGCCCATTCTGAACGTTTTTCTATAAATGCATAGTTCAAACTGATAATTTATTGTCGATAGCGATCGGTATTAACTGTTTCACTAAGTTTCAACAATTCGTAATAAACAAGGCCACTCTGGTCGCATCAAACATAAAGCATTGTCTTGCGACCAAAACGATTTGTCATTGGAGTCGATAGACCAGCTTCGCCAGGTGATAACCAGGTTACGGTTTTAGAAATAAATCCATTTTTCATCACCGATCACTATTCGATGCAGAAATAGCTTCCGATCATACCTTTGAAGCAGCTTTTCATAGACGATTTTTGAATTTTCATTTCCCATCTTTTGGATTTTCCCGTTACTCGCAATCGGTCGTTAATCGTTTCTTGGGTGACATTTAACGCTTCTGCCAATTGTTTTCGAGTTTAGGTTGGGTCTTCGTCCAATATCTCCTGCAGTTCCGCATCTTCATGTCTTGCACATCAAAATCACCACCTTTGAATTGTCGAAACCACGCCTCACATGTTTTTATGGAGCATGCTCATAGTAAATTTCTACCAGCAAACCATAATTTTCAGCGGCTTTTTTCTTTTGATTAAATAAGAAAAGTAATGCGTGCCACAAATGCACTTTTTCAAGCACGAAACTCGACATTTTCAATGAGGTATAAATCTATGACGGTGTTATTTTCGCAAAATATAACATGTATGACTTGGAAGCTTGATGTCAGTAGAATAAAATGACGTATGTGTCAAATCGTAACATTGCATAGTTAAGCCTAGCGACATCTGTTAGAAAAACCGGTTTTTATTGTACTTAAAACTAATCATGGTGTCTCAAACATATGAACAAGGCTGAAAGCTTTTTCATATTTCAATAAAAAGAATATAAACTTTAGCTTTTACATTTTAGGTATTAAAAAATCACAAAATACAAAAATAATTTTTAAAATTAAATTAGTATATTTACCCCTTGTGTGACGAATTTCCAATTAGTATCTTTACTTTTTATTTCCACAATGTAATCCATTTTATTGTTTTCGACTGGACGTAGGATTTTAAATGCCAAAATATCATCGCTTTTGCATAATAAATTTTGTTGAAGTTCCAGGACATTACTGGAAATTCTATTAGCTGTAAAGAAAAACAAATTACTAAAAAATAAAAAATATATTTACGCCGCAAATACTATATGTACTTCGAATCGATTACATTTAATTATTTATAATTAGACAATCATTTTTGTAAAAGTGGTCGCATTGCTAGTAATATTACATGCGTATATGGTAACAAGTTATTAATTATAGCATGCACATGCATATTCGCAGAATCCGTTTTACAATTTGAGTACTAAAGCATGATATACTGTAACCATTCAAAACTGACAAAGAAATATTTGAAATTTATATTAACAAATCCAAATTTATACAATTTTCAGACCCGTATTTCTTACTTTTTTATTTCGACGTTCCGTCTTCATTTGCATGAGACATCTACAGGGCCTAACTACTACTGTTGTCGTCGTTGCACTGTAGCTCTTGCAAAAATAGTTTAATAAATATAATTAAAACTAAAATATTTGGAATGGTTACTACATTCTGGCATCTGGGTTGAAACCACGTCCTTGATGCTTCTACTCTTGCAGTTACAGTGCAACAAAAGAAGCAGTGAAACTGGTTCAGTTTCAGTGCAAGGACGACGATAGTCGTACTTCTTGATCGTGTAACTAATGGTCGCTTTTTTCCCTTCCGCACACTCGACGTACTTAATTATATATTTATGTAAAACTTAAAACAAATGCATCGCCAAGCCAAAGTATCAATGCTAACTAATAGCACAGTGATATATATACGCACTGCTCGGGATCATCGACAATTGACGGAAATATTCGCTTCACTGGTTCTGTTTTGTCCACGTATGTAGGCACATGGACATATACGTATTTCACATAGAAGATCCTGTCGTGCCGGGACAAGTGAGAAGTCTATTAATAACCCATAAATAAAATAAGTTACAAATGCTTTGTGTAACTTATTTGGATCTTTACTTTCTTCATTTTGGCTTCCGGACTGGAACCGCGCCCGAAACTCAATTTCAGGGCGACTGTTAAACCCTGAAGATGTCCCATACAAGTGGTGACGAAACTTCCGTGCCAGTATTGACGAAGACGCGGTTTCAGCCCGAAAGCCAAAATGAAGAAAGTATAGACAACAACCACGAAAGCCGACGAACCAGATTATTTGGATCTTATTTAATGAGATCATATTCTTTCTCATGGCAAAAACTTAAGTGCAGAAAATTACTTATTTTTTGCAAAATTAATTAAGTTTGCTTCTAGGGAATTCTACGAATTATTTTTACAGGAGAATAACTTTTCAACATGACGAAGTACCAACTTCCTAATGAAAGAATAATAAGATAATAATAACCTTCCTAATAGCTAGATTGGTACACATAGACCTATTCAATGGACCACTAGAACTCTGAATTTCACGCCGTAGGATTATTTCTTACGGGGATCTTTAAAAAATATTCTTCATAAGGAGAAATCTGCAACCACTACACTATTACAGCGGACGAGTGTGTGTTCGTAAGAACAAAGTGATCATTTTGAATACATTTTTTAATTTAATTTTAAAAATGTGTTAAAGTTCTTGTTATTATTTAGATCACGTACTAGAATGTAATTCGTCAAGATATTTTTATACGATTTTCTTCCAATGAATCCTACACGTTTCGTTTGATCACTAAGGTTGATATATAACCCCTTTCCACATTAACTTTTGTAATTCTGTATACGCATTTCGACAACTAAGTTGTCATCATCAGCAGATAATTGCAAAGTGTCGCAACTGGTAAACCACGGCGAAAAACACCGTACGCGATCTATATTTCCTAAATCCAGTGTACATCTTGGTTCTCAATGGTATAGATCGCGTACGGTGTTTGTTTTCGTACAGGTGTTTTTCGCCGTGGTTTACTACGAGGTAGTGTTTTTATATTCGCGGAATGAGCGGGTTGTAGAGGGGTGAGTAGGCGCATTGGGGGCGTGGCCTGTGAAGCGACTCATGATTAGTATAAATACGAAGTTTCATTGTTATTAGACAGTTAGTCTTTGAGCTATCGTCAACCAAGTAACATAATCAGGAGTGAAAAGTGAAATATGGAAAAAATCGAATATCGTGCCGTTATAAAGTTCCTTACCAGGCGAGGAAAATCAGTCGCGACCATAATGAATGAGATGTCATTGGTTTACGGCGACTCTTGTCCAGGAAAAACCATGGTGTACAAGTGGCATAGTTTATTTAAACAAGGAAGGGAATCCCTTGAAGACGACCCGTGGCCGGGTAGGAGCATTGAGGTGACCACGCCAGCACTTATCCAAAAAGTTGAACAAATTGTACTCGAAGATGCTCGACTAAAGAAGAAACAACTCGCAGAAATGGTTGGAGTATCCGATACAACAATTTTTAAAATCCTACACGATCATCTCGGCATGTCTAAGGTCAGCGCAAGATGGGTGCTGAGAATGCTCACGCCGCCGCAAAAACAATAGCGCGTAGAGTGTTCGCGTACACTTTTGGACCTCTGTAATGAAGACAAGGATGGTGTATTGAGTGGAATTGTTACTGGAGACGAAACTTGGGTTCATCATTATGAACCTGAGTCCAAACAAGACACCATGCAGTGGCATAAAAAGGGCACAGCACCTCCCAATAAATTTAATCAGCTGGGAAACTCATGGCAACGGTATTTTGGGACTCGGAAGGAATATTGTTGATTGATTATAAAGATAAAGGTGTTTCTATAACCGGAGAATATTACGCTTCAATATTAGAGCGACTAAAAGAAGCCATTAAAGAGAAAAGACGGGGAAAATTGACAAAAGGTGTTCTGCTTTTGCACGACAACGCGCCCGTCCACAAGAGCCGCGTTGCGTTAGCTGCCCTGCATAAGGTGGGCTTCGAAATTGTGAATCGCCCACCGTACAGCTCAGACCTGGCCCCGAGTGATTATTACCTGTTTCCCAAAATGAAAAAAGAGCTGCGGGGTAAAAAATTTACTGCCGATGATGAAGTCAAGGAGGCAGTTTCGGCGTATTTTGCAGATAAAGAGAAATCATTTTTTTATGAGGGTATAAATAAATTAATTGAAAGATGTGAAAAATGTATCCGTCTTGCAAGTGAATATATTGAAAAAGAAAAATAATTTGGTTTTTTTATTTCCACCCCTTGTCCCTCATTCCGTGAATATAAAAACGCTCCCTCGTATGTGCGACACTTTGCAATTATCTGCTGATGATGACAACTGTGGAAAGGGGTTATATATCAACCTTAGTGATTAAGTTAATCAACCACAGGCTCTATCAAATTCAACGTTTCGTTTGGAAAAAGAAAGTTATGTACATTGCCTGTTATGCTCGAAACGAAAAAAAAATTCGACGTCAGTTATGATTTTACACAAAAATTTATATTATTCAAATGTAAAAGAACTATCGACATTATTTTCAATTGTTAAGGAAATATTGGCTGTTGGGCAGCAGAGAATGACACTGTATAAAAAATTACCGTTAAATATTTAGAAATAGAAACATTGTACTCCTATTTTAAGACATAAAGAATAACATTTAAGGATGCTCTTGGTGGAATCAAAATTAAAAAAGTAAATAATGCAAAAAAGAGAATTTGTATACTTACCTAATATTGTATCACAGGAACAATTCGGTTTGTTTTCTATAAATTTGCTCTAAAAGAAAAATAAAGTATATTATGATTGCTACCTAGTTAAACGAATACATTTAATAATAAACTTTAAAAAACTAATAAATACATAGTTAATTTGAACACAATATTTGCGTTATCGAATAAAAAAGTGGGATTAGAAACCGCCTATGGTATATTTTTGCATTTAATCCCTTATTCAAATAATTTACCTACTGCATGTATCTTGCAATCGAATCGACACGTCCCCATTAGAAAAATTAATTTTTGAAGCTAATTTGATATGGATTATGCATCAATTATGAAGTCCGAGCGCTAAGTTAAGATTATGTCTCCAATAATTTTTTTTATTAAAATAACATAGTTCACCCAATACATATCAAAAATAGAAGAAACAAAACACGTCTTTATATTCATAAATTCTCAATAAAAAAAAAACACAATAACAATGAGATGCAAATTAAATTGTTGCATTAAGTTACACTTGCTTTGACAAAACTTTGGGTTTCATCTACATATTGTGTCCGTATAACCTCTGCATTATGATATAACATCTATTTTGCGTTTTAAGAAAACGAGTTTTTTGCGTTATACATCTTTATGACTTACAAATTGTTACATCACAGTGGAATTGAAAATTTTAGTTCTTGAAATATTCCTTCTTTAAGAAAAGTGGTTTCCAGAAATCAAATTAAATTTGAAATTATAGTATTCCTGTTAAGTCAAATAATCAATATTTCGATAATCACCCAATTTGCTACTACTAATTCAAATAGACATGCGAAACTTTATATTAATAACAAATCAAAACAATATAGCAACGTAAATGTTTCTATCTCATACGATTTTTGTATCTGTGGCCTGGAGCACCTTCGAAAATGGTACTGCTATTTAATAATGTTTACAATAATTTTTATAGGATAATTTGTAACCTATTCAACGAACATGTCCTTGCTGGTTACAAATTAAACTTTTTTATAACAATATGATTTTTCCCATCAGGGAGGATATCCGAGTAAAATGTTCAACTGTGATTGAACATCGTCCAGTATTTGCAGCGACTTCGCTAAAGATGGTAATTTTGATGGAGCATGTGCTTGATTAACTTAATCACTTAAGATTGATATATAACTCCTTTCCACATTAATTTTCGTATTCTGCACACGTGAAAACAACATTTTTTTTGCAAAATTTTTTTTTATTCATCAACATAATCACCTTTTAGGGGTAGCCGCTTTTCCAATTTTTCAATACCATGTTTATAAAAAAATTTATCTTTGGCAACACTGTTAGTGTTGCAAATCTTTTTCCCTGGAGCATTTTTTTAAGATCAGCAAAGAGCCAGTAGTCACTGCGGGCTAAATCTGGCGAATATGGGGGGTGGGGAAGCAGATCAAAACCCAATTCGTTCAATTTTCTGCCTCAAAAGCACCAGTAAGTCAATATAATAATCACTGTTGATCGATTTACCTTTTTCGAGGTAGTCAATGAAAATCATGAAATTCGTCATTTTTGACAATATATTTACCTTGACAGTTTTATTATCTGGTCGCTACTTCTACTGTTGACAGTAGCTTGAAAATTTTATGTCAGCGAAAAAATGGAATTAACTCGCGCATATTTTCGTGCAATTATTTTTCATAACTTTCGACGTGGATTAACTCAACAAAAATGAATCGGCGAGCTGAATTCTTTATATGGTGATGAAGCACCATCGAAAACTATAGTATATTGTTGGTATAGTGAATTCAAACTTGGACGGTGTTCTTTGAACGATGAATTTTGTGAAGGTTGTCCTACAAATGTTGTTGTGTCCGAAAACATTAATGCATTGTCTGAATTGATAATGCAAGACCGTCATGTGACATACCGTGAGGTAGAAGCATCTTTAGGTATTAGTAATACCAGCATGCATAAGATCCTGCCTGATCATTTAGCCGTTAAGAAGCTATGTTCACGTTGGGTACCACATAATCTGACAACCGCTCAAAAAATGACTCGTGTCAATTGGTGCCAAGAAATCCACAAAAAATATAATGGCGGTGCTTCAAAGAACATTTATAAAATCGTTACAGATGATGAATCTTGGATCTATATGTATGAGTCCGATAGTAAACAGCAGTCGACTGTGTGGATATTCTAAGATGAGTAAAAAAAAACATAATTTCGCGCTCGAAGCACATCAAAACAAATGGTCAGCTGCTTTTTCGGAAAAACTAGTCACGTTGTAGCCGTGCCTTTAAAGAGTTGTAGAACGGTCAATTCCGAATAGTATACAACTATTTGTTTGCCAAAAGTTTTTGAAGAAATAAGGAAAACAAACCGAAAACAACAGATCATTCTCCACCATGACAATGCGAGCTCTCACATGTCGGTTCAAACAATTGACCAGGCAAAACATTGAATTGACGAGCCATCCATCGTACAGCCCTGATCTAACACCCTGTGATTTCTTTTCGTTCCCACAGGTGAAGAATAAACTTTGTGGTCAAAACGGTTTTCTACGCCGGAAGAGGCAGTTGAGGAATTCAAAACTCATATTTTGAAGATACCGTTTTCACAGTGGCAGCAATGCTTTTCATACTGGTTTAAACGAATGCAAAAGTGCATTGATTTTCAAGGAAAATATTTTGAAAAACAATAAAACCATTTTCGATAACAAAATTTTTTTTTTATTTACTATTCCCGAAATAAAAACGGTTACTCTCGTATCAGCAGATAATTAACCAGTGTCGCAACTGGAAAACTACTGTAAAAGCCCGCACGAAACAACTTCCATACACAATCAGTACAGACTGTTTAATTATCTGCTGATGATGACAACTTAATTGTCGAAATACGTATACAGAACACAGAAATTAATGTGGAAAGGGGTTATATATCAACCGCAAGTGACTAAATTCACTAAAGATGATAAAAGAGTTTATAATTTTTGCTGCTGCCTCCTTATGCCTTCATAATTGTCGTGAATAGTCGTAAATTAAGAATTGTCTGTGATAGTTCAGTGATGGCGGAATACAATGAAATTCAAGAATTCGTTTAGCTTAAATCTAAACAAATTCGAGAATTTCACAGACGGTGCCCGGGCTTTCCTCAACTATCATAGCCAATTCTTAATTTGCGGCTACTCACAACAATTATAAAGACATAATTGAGACAACAGAAATATTGCAAAAAATTAAATACTAGATGCAAGTTTTGTGTATCGGTCCACTCAGACAGTTTAGTGACGTTTTGATCATTTGTGTGGTATTTCCATTGTGAGTGGTGGCTGTTAAAGTCACCCGTGTAAAGATATTTAGCTCGCAACAGGCGTAAGCATAGGTAGCTGTGTTGAAATTGAGGTGGTGTAGCTCCGATTAATATAAAGCCATGGATAAAACCCCCTGAACTGAGCTGCCCATCATCGTAATTATGTTCTCTGGCAGCAAGGCAATATCGATTTTATGCTCCAGAAGGAACCTGAGTTCCTCCAAAAAACGCGTATAAATTGGTGCAGAAAATGCTCAAAAATTCAACTGAAGTCGAATAAAATCAGTGTATGAGATTGTTACATTTGACGAAAGTTGGATTCATTGTTGCGAGCTAGCAAGCAAGCGACAATCGGCTCAGAAGGTCTTCAAAGATGAGGAGAATCCCACGTAAGTGAGACGCGGATGAAGCTCTGGCAAAAATTGGCTTCTTTTTTGGGACGCACCGATCGTCTTGCCACTATTCTGCTAGAGGATCGCCACACAGTCAATGCTAAACGGAATACAACCATTTTTTGCCAACTGTATTCCAAACGACCAAGAAGACAAATCATTCTACATGAAGATAATGTACAACGCATCTCAAACAACAGGGCTTTTTGGCGCTTCACGAAAGGGATTGATGACTCATCTGCCTTATAGTCCTGACCTAACACTTTGTGACTTCATTTTATTCCCATACATAAACGACAAAATGCGTGGATTGATATTTAATACCCCGGAAGCGACTGTGGAAACCTACGAAAACTTGGTGTCTGGGGTGACCGAAGAACAATGGGCCCAATGTTTTGAGAACTGATCCCACCGAATGCAGAAGTGCATAGACCATAAAGGCGAATATTTTGAAAAGCATTAAAAAAAATCGTTAAAGTAATTAATTCTTTCTGTTCGTAAAATTTTTAAAGCAGCCTACGCAAACCATTTTTTTGTGAATATGCGAAAAAAACAAAATGTCTATAAACGCGTAGTAGAGTATTAGAAACAATTATTCGATACTCTGACCGTCTATAGATTTAATTTACATTGAAAAAAATGTCCTTCCGATACACAATAGTGAATAAATATATTGCCCTGTCGGAAAATGGAGCATAAATGAATAACTGGTCGGTAAATCAGTCACATATTGACTTTTAAATTTTTTAAAACGATAAAATTTTATGTACACGTAAACAAGGTGTTGTGTCTGTATAAGACGACGTATTTATAAATATATTAATAATAATAGGCCTATTATAATTATGTAAACTTAGAACTTTATATATAAATAAATAATTGTCACGATTCCTCTGGATTAAATATTGTATCAGTATAGTATTTTGAAAACCAAATAACCTAGTAAGAATTAACATTATGTATACACTACCGTACAAATGTTTAAAAAGAAAAAATTGTGAATGTAAGAAAAACATCAGTAAAGACTGTAAAAGAGCGCTCAAAGAAACATTTCAAGAGGAAATAATTTTCGACTCTCTTAATTGCATGTTATTTAAGATCCTTAAATAACATGCAATTACGAAACATATGTACAAAGGGTACTAGGCAAGTTTTGCAATATGACGCAATAATGAATCGTAGGAAGCTGCTTGTTGCTGCATGTTGAGACATGTTCATACTTGCATAGTAACCGCCGCGCCATGTCGATGGGCTCAGTTATTCATTAGCAGTGAGA
Organism: Dermolepida albohirtum; assembly: GCA_031893035.1. Lineage (NCBI taxonomy): Eukaryota > Metazoa > Arthropoda > Insecta > Coleoptera > Scarabaeidae > Dermolepida > Dermolepida albohirtum. The sequence continues at coordinate 302,710 of JAVIWB010002605.1, forward strand.
GTGTAAAGTGCTTGCGATGGCATCGTGGTCACGAAATGAGATAAGGGCAGGTTTGCGTTATAATTTCGTACGTGGTTTAAACATAGACCAGTGCTTCGAAGAAATGACTCTTGCACTAGGTGATGTCTGTCCACATCGCACAACGATATTCATGTGGTACAGAGAATTTCAAAGGGGAAATTTGATTGTGGAAGATGCTGAGAGGCCGGGAAGGCCACGAACGTCAAATACGGAGGAAAACGTTTCTACTGTGAAGAAAATTCTTGGGGAGGACAGGCGAGTGACCTATTAGCAGATAGAGGGTACTACAGGCCTAAATGCACCAGCAGTTCGTTCGATTCTGCATGATCATTTGCACGTGAAGAAACTTTGTTCTCTCTAGGTGTCGCATCGACTGACTAAAGAGCAGATGACACGCCGTGTAACTTGGTGCCGGGAGCTGCTAAAAAAGTTTAATAAGAGACAATCTTGGTATGTGAACAACATAGTGACAGGTGACAAACTTGGCTGTACTACTACGATGTGCCGACCAAAGCTCAAAACAAAATTTTGGCCTTTAATGATGAGAACACACCCGTAGTTGTCAGAAAATCCCGATCTGTAAAGAAGAAATTGAATGGAATTGTAAAACGCGTCGTTTTGGACACACAGAAGACAGTCACAGCTACGTGGTATACTGAACAGTGCCTGCCTAAAGTCATTGGATCTATGAAGAACCTGCGGCCAAAGTCAAGAATGGACACCTGGTTCCTTCATCACGATAATGCTCCAGCTCACCGCTCCAAAGCCTGCACCTAATATTTAACCACGACCGGATTGAAACTTCTCGAGCACCCCTAGAGACATTCTAGATCTTGCTCCATGCGACTTTGCACTGTTTCCGCATGTGAAAATGAAGTTAAAAGAATGGCGATTTTCCGGTGATGAGGACCTTCTGCGGCCTTGGGACAACGAGTGTGCTTTACTCCCTAATGAAACTTGGCAGAACTGGTTTAAAGATTGGTTTCGGAGGATGGAGAGGTGTATTGAGTGTAGAGGAAATTTCTTTGAAAAAATTAAATAAACAGAGCTGTATTGCAAAAGTTTCCTAGTACCCTTTGTATAATATTTTTTTACTTTGCAAAAAAATAATAGTGAAATTATTGGTTGCGTAAATATTATTATTCTTTTCTTTAACTTCTGCGAAAATTAAAGAAAGAAATTGGAATTTGTTTTACATTAAATGTTTTCCTTACATAATTTTACGCGTTTCTATATTTATACAAATACATAAAGACTTGAAATAGTTGGACAATGAAGAAAAGAGACGAAAATACAACAGAAATGTGAACTGTATACATATGTATATCGTTAAAATTCCGCGTTAACAGTTAATTACACCAGTATATATTGAACAAAAGCAACAGGTTTTATAATTTTCTTACATTTGAATTTCGAAAATACGTACGTATGTATAGTATAAATATTTCATTGTTTTCTGGTTAGAATTAGGTTGACATATATGCCACTGTTTCCTTCGTACTCCCATATAAGTAAATATAGGTTCTACATAAAACGATTTCTTCATTATTTAAATCTAATCCGTGGTTTATTAAAAATACATTCAATTAAATATTCAAAAATTAGCTGATTTATGCATCTCCACATTACTATTGTATTCCATGTCCATTGTTTAATTACTTGAATTCATATAATTAGGACATTATAGTTTTTGATAACGGATCCACGGCTTATACGAGGGTAGCCGTTTATATTTCGGAAACTGACAACAGTGTTAGTGTTGCCTCCGACCTGATGATTGCATCGTGAAATTTGTCATTTTTTATTGGGTTGGCAACTAAGTACTTTCGGTTTTGTAGTATAAAATAAAACACTTTTTTTTTTAAACAAAGAATAGTTTTTAATCAATTATATATTTTACATTTTGCTCAATGACCTTTTGCCATCTTTCTTTCAGCTGCATGATTCCGCGCTCATAAAATTGCTGGTCCTTATCAGCAAAAAACTGAACCAGGTGCGAGTGAAGGTCATCGTCATTTGTGAAAGTTAGCTAGATCAGGGCTGTATGGGGGATGTGGCATCACTTCCCGGCCAAGCTTCAATAGTTTCCCACGAGTTGCCAAAGATGTGTGAGGCCTTGCATTATCTTGGTGGAAAACTACACCTTTCCGATTTGACAATTCTGGCCGTTTTTCTTTGATTGCTTCATCCAGTTTTATTAATTGTTGACAGTAAACATCAGAATTGATCGTTTGGTTCCTTGGAAGCAGCTCAAAAAACACAACACCTTTGTAATCCCACCAAACTGACAGCATGATCTTTTTTGGATGCAATTCAGCTTTCGATGTGGTTTGAGCTGGTTTATCGTGTTTGCTCCATGATCGTTTCCGAACTGTTACTGTACAGGACCCATTTTTCATCACCAGTGATGATTCTTTTTAAGAAAGGGTCGGTTTCATTTCGTCTAAGGTGCATATCGCAAAAGTTGATTCTTTGTATTAAATGAATTTCTTTCAATTCGTGAGAGACCCAAATATCAAGCTTCTTAACTAGCCCAAGACATTTTAAATGTTTTTCAATTGTTGTGTGCGATACATGTAGCCTCTCCGCAACCTCTCGAACAGTTATATGACGATCCTCTTCAATTATGACTTTGATTTAGTCATCATCAACTTCAGTAGGCCGACCAGAACGTTGCTCATATTTGAGGGAAAAATCTCCGGAATTTTTTATACCAATTCTGACACGTGCGCTCTGTTAAGCAATTAGCACCTTAAACTTCACATATCTTTTTATGAGCCGCAGCAGCTTTCTTTCCTTTACGGAAATAAAATAGTAAAATATGTCGAAAATGTTCGTTTCTGCACTCTATTTAAAATTAACCCACAATTAATAGCTTTAATAAAAATCACGCACTACTTGCTTCTAAAGTTACGTCAATGTGACTAGTATCACGCGACAAACGGTAAAATACAGCACTAACATACGTTATACAAAAAATAAAGCAACGCTCTCTATCGCGAATGCGATATTATCTCCCATCCAAGTGCTTTCAACGCTTCTTTGATCGGTTTTGCTGTATGAGACGGCGCGTTATCTTGCAGTAAAATCACTTTACCGTGTCTTCGGGTCCATCGGGACGTTTTTCTATCAATGGTTCAAATTGATAATTTGTTGTCGGTAGCGATCAGTATTAACCGTTTTACCAGATTTCAACAGTTCGTAATACACCATGCCGCTCTGGCTCTACCAGACACAGAGCAGTATCTTGGGACCAAACGGTTTGGCCTTGGAGTCGATGGGCCGGTTCCGCCAGGTGATAACCATGGTTTTTTTGCGCTTAAGGTTTTCAAAATAAATAAGGTTGCTATTAACTGAACAATTGAAATTAAATTATCAGTTTTGTAATGCAATAAATAATACCAAATGAGTATATATTTTATATTGTTCCTTAATAGATATTTCAATTTAGATTCAAATTTAATAAAGTTATTAAATTTGGGAATTGTTTTTCCAAACGTAATTTACCATATAATCCTTTTCATATTCAGAAACCCTATCTTTCAAGAAAGTACGCTACCTGAACTCTTCCTGTTGCTAGGGTAGGAAAGGGCTGTAATAAAAGCATTAGATGGATTAGCACATGTCGATTCGACCACAAAATATAAGCAGCAGGTAAATTTCAAATACTTATTTTTATCTACATCTATTTCGGGAGTTTCTAGAAGCAAATTTGGGGGTCAAATTGAACATCATTATAGTTAATCCCATGCCTTTCGTAAATAAGTTTCAATGGTTCAGTTTTCATTCTAAGAATTTTAAATGGATGGTAGTAAATATCCGGAACTTACTGTAATTGTGTTAAAAATACATTATGAAGAACACCGATAGCTTATTCGTGATGTCATAGAATTTAAAGCATTTTCCTTAATTTAAGGAGCAAAGTCATAAAAGCTATACTTTTTAAAGTATTCGGTACAAAAATATAAATATATGCTCAATAAAATGTAATTAATCCTTAAAAAAACATAATTTAGAACTTATTTCATGAACAGGAATTTTACTTCAAATAGAGGGTTATTTTTGTTTGTTTTTCGTGTATTGGGAGAAATCAAAAATTTCCCGGGATACAATTTAAATTATTCGAATGCGGTAAACGTAAAAAAATTTGAAAAGTTGTTACATGCTTTGACGAATGTATAACAACAATTGAAAGCTAAAGGGTACTTTCTGCGTTATCAAATTCTGTTCAAAAGATATATCGTCTTGAGTGACTTCAATCCCTTTTATATTGCCCGATTTATTGAGCAATTAGCAATCAATTCATCAAAAATTTTTGAGTAAACCGATAAATTTATTAATAAAATTTTTTAACATTTCACTCGTAAAAATTTTACAGAATAAATTGCGCAATTTACAAAACAGACAAGATTTAAATTTTAATGACATTTTTTTCTACTGACTTTAAGCTTCAAAGCCATATATGTTATATTTTGCGGTGGTAACATAGATTTATACCTCCTTGAAAATGTCGAGTTTCGTGCCTGAAAAAGTGCATTTGCATTACTTTTCTTATTTAATAAAAAGAAAAAAGCCGCTGAAAGTCATTGTTTGCTGGTAGAAACTTACAGTGACAATGCTATAACCATAAAAAAATTTAAAAGTGGTGATTTCGGTCTGCAAGACAAAAAACGTCCAGATAGACCGAGAAAGTTTAAAGAGCGAAATTGCAGAAGTTATTGAATGAAGACCCAACCTAAACTCCAAAACAATAGGCAGAAGCGATAAACGTGGCGCAAAATATGATTAGCGACAGATTACAAGCAATGGAAAAAATCCAAACGATGGGAAAATAGGTGCCACATCAATTGAATGACAGGCAAATGGAAAATCGAAAAATCGTCTGTGAAATGCTGCTTCAGAAGTATGATCGGAAGTCATTTCTGCGTCGAATAGTGACTGGTGATAAAAAGTTGATTTATTTCGAAAATCCTAAGCGCAAAAAAACATAGCGAAGCCGGCCCATCGACACCAAGGCCAAATCGTTTTGGTCGCAAGACAATGCTTTGTTTGGTGGGACCAGAGTAGCGTGGTGTATTACGAACTATTGGAACCTGGTGAAATAGTTAATACTAATCGCTACCGATAACAAATTATCAATTAGAACCATGCATTGGTAGAGAAACGTTCAGAATGGGCCCGAAGACACGGTAAAGTGATTTTACAGCACGATAACAGGCCGTCTCGTACAGCAAAACCGGTCAAGGAAGCGTTGAAATCGCATAATATCGCACACGCCATATTTTCCAGACTTTGCCCCGTCCGACTACCGCCTTTTCGATTCAATACGACACGCGCTTGCAGAGCAAAATTTCGGCAAATTCGAAGGATTTAGAAAATGGCGCAATGAATGGTTTTATTTAAAGGACAAACAATTTTTTTGGGATAGCATTCATAGATTGCTTGAAAGATGTACAAGATGTGTAAAATCAAATGGTCAATACTTTGAATAAAAACAATTTTCCATTTTCTTGAAAATTATGTAGTTTTTTTACTAAAAAACCGGTAATGACTTTCAAGTACACCTGGTATATGGGAAATGATGGTCCATATTTAAATAAAATAAACGAATTACTTGGACAAGTCAATAGGTGGCAAATGTATAAAACAAGTAAGTTTTGTCAATAGTAGCTTTTATGTTTTTATTGTTGATTTGATGATGTTCATGACACGAAAAGAAGACAAGTAAAATCCATTTATGTTATTTTTGTTAGGCCTATGTTTATATATTTTTGTTAATCTAGTAATAAAACAAGATTGCAACAAATTGTAATTATGTAATTAATCAGTGGGTTAAATACAAGAATACAAAAGTGCATTAGATTGTAAATAATCAATAGACCAGGTAAATATTGTATTTGATTACGCAAGTGTTTTTAATTATTACATAGTAGAATTATTAATTTTATATAATAGAAAGGGAAATGCTGGGATAACGTTGCAGCAAGATATTCAAATGATGAAGAAAAAGAAAATATTTTTTCCGAGTGAATTTTAATGTCCGCCTAGTAAATTCAAAGCTTATATTTTAGAATAACTAAAGAGCAGAGAACTGTAATAGATATTTAGAAAAAAGTTAAATATTAAGTAATGTACGAAAGAAAAAAGCACATTCTTGAATTTTACAAGAAACTATAATATTATGAAGAGATAAATAATAATCTTACACAAGGTGAATTTTTTTAATGTATAAAAACTAACACAAATCGATATTTAAACATAAACAACTTAAATTTTCAATATTTTTTATGACCACCTTTATTTTTTATGGAATCCTGCATTCTTCTTGGTAGGCTTTCCATTAATGAATTAATGAAATTTTCAGGAATATTGTACCACTCTTTCTATAGTATGTTCCACAGTTTATTTTTGTTTTTGGTCCCCTTTCACACTCTTTTCTGTCAAAATCATCCCACACATGCTCAATAATATTTAAGTCAAGACTTTAAGGGCCATATGTCTGCAATAACCTATTTGCTTCCTGCTGTGTTAAATAAGTTTTCACAAGCTTTGAGGTATGCTTGGAATCTTGCTGATGGTATGGCATGCTCTTCTAATAGTGTTCTGTATTTCTCATCAGTTAATTTACCCTCTATTTTTAACATTTTTACCAACACCTGCTGGCGAAATACAACCCCAAACTTGGATATTGCCTCCTCCATGCTTTGTGGTAGTGTGTAAACATGGTTCCAATAACGATTCACCAGGGCGTCGTCTAACACACTGACGTCTGTTCGTTCCAAATAATTGATATTAAGATTCGTCAGTCTATAGTACTTGTCGCCACTCATTATATCCCCAAGTTTCGTGGTCTCTGGCATATTTTAATCGTTTCCCTCTATTACCTCGTCGCAGTAAGTGTTTTCTTATGGCCACGCATCCCCTCAAGCCTAATCTGAGCAAGTATCGCCTTACTGTTGAAGCATGTACCGATGTACTAGATGTTCGCGCAAGTTCTTGAGCTAGTTCTTCGCTAACTTTCTTACGATTTCTAACTTTTAAAAACTGTGCATCAGCTTTACTGAGCTTTTTTGAACGTCCACTCTTTGGTCTATCACTTACACTGCCGGTTTCAGTCATTCTTTTTATTGTTTGTTGCACGGTATACCGGGAACATTTCACTATCTTTGATATTTTCACTTGACTATAACCCTCTTGGTGTAAAACAATAATTTTATTTCTGTCTAGTAATTCTATTCTAGGCATTTTCTATCTACTATAACAATGTACAGCTCACAATTTTTTTTTAATGAAAATTTCACTCGTAGACGCGTTTTTTAATAATCTAAAGAACTTCTATTGTGGAACCGCTCTGTATCGTTTCTACCGCTGAATTAAAAACAAAATCTTATAGATAAATAACTCCCTTGAAATTTTATTGCAGAGCATTGTGGTGCAATAAAACTTATTACTTTAATCCTCGTTTCAGGCGGTCGATCTCACCCTTACGCCGAAGTATGATGTTATAAACTTGGAAATTTCCATCTCCCTTGAAATTTTATTGTTAAGCATTGTGGTGCAATAAAATTTATTACTTCAATCCTCTTATCAGCCAGTCGATCTCACCCCTACACGGAAGTATGATGTTATAAACTTGGAAATTTCCAGTAATTGTATTTCTACCAACAAGTGAATCGCTCTTGGAAAGATGTATTAAGTATTATAAATTAAATTAACCCAATAATACGTACCAAATTAACCCAATGATTATTAGTAAATAAGTTTTGTAAAATATTGTTAGGTGCTTCTTTCTTTTGCACAGTACTGTATATTGAAGACAAGAAGCTTCAAAGTTGAATAATAAAATTATCTTGTATATAGTTTAGTTTCTTACATATTAGGTATGTACTTATCTTTTGCAAAATTTTTTAGGAAAACAAACTATATGCAGACGGTATTACTTTGTTGAAATATTATGTTTTTCCTTTCATTACATAAGTTTGCTACAGTATTTATACTTTTCCGAATGTGTACTGTTTATAACAATAAATACAACTTATCAACTACATGTTTAATTAGTTTTAGAGATTATGTAATAATATATGAGTTTATATTTTACAACAAAATATGTATTACTGTTTCAAGAAAATGTATTGGAAATCTATATCTCAAACCGTTTGAAGTAATAGCTACCTTTAGCTTAAATAAATTTTATTAAATTTAAGAATTTCCAATGCTATAAAGTATTGATTACTTTGATAAATTGTTTGCTTAATAATTCCTTTAAAATACAACCCACATTAAACTATTTCGCAAAAATTGAAAGGTTTGCAAACAATTAAACAAAAAGGCTAATCGTACTTGTAGGGTAAGGCAATAGATATCACATTATTGAATAAAAACTTTATTAAAAGTGGGTTTTCTAGTTTACTAGATTTTCTATGATCCATACTTTGTTACGTGAAATAGGAGCAAAATACGCTCTATCCATTATTGAGAGATTAATTATTTCGTTCTTTGATTAAAAAATTAAGTTGGCAATAACACACAAAGATAAAAATCGACGAAACATTGCACATGTTCTATTTGCTAGATAAATTGATTGTTATCGAGAATTTATCAATCAGTAGATTACTACGAATTTCACTATATTACCCGTATGTCAATAAAATCGAAGAGCAACTTGATCAATAAATTGGTAAATGTAAAAGAGGCTTTATACAACTCAATTATCTGTCTTTTTTAAAATATTATTTTTCGAACAAATAATAAATGAGCTAAAAATATTTTCATTTTAATTTACTATATATTTTTAAATTTACTTTTTTCTCAAATTTGCTTGTATTTCCCAAGATTCCTGCACATATTAATTTTTAATTTAGTTGATATATTTTAAAAATTGTATTATTTAATAAAGTACAGGTTAGAAACATATTTTTTCAGTTATATACACTGTCTGTCGTAGAGAAAATCGAACATTTTTAAAATAAAAACAAAAGTTTACTATTTTAGTAAAATTCATTTATTTTACTCAAAATAGTCACCTTCGGCTTCAATACTACGTTTCGCAGGGTCAATTAACATGTCGAATGAATTTTTAAGTTAATTTTTAGAGATGTCCTTCAAGATCGCTGTCGACGCCCATTTAGTGGCTTCGACGTCAGCATAACGCTGTCTTTTCATCGGCAAATGTAGTTTGGAGAATAGATAGAAATCACAGGTGGCCAAATTCGGTAAATACGGTGAATGGTTGATGGTTAGAATGCCATTTGTAGTTCGAAAATTTGTGATAAGCGTCGAGCGATGAGATAGTATATTATCATGTAACAAACGCCAGCTACCACTTTCACGATATTGTGGGCGCGTACGACGAATACGCGCCAAAAGACGCTTCATAACTCCAAGATAATATACAGCATTGACTGTTTAACTAGTTAGTACAAACTCTTTGTACACTATGCCTTTCCAATACCAAAAACAAATCAACATTGTTTTCACGTTTGACTTCTTCAAACGGCTTTTTTTCGGTCTTTCTTTGCTTGCATGCTTCCATTCAGAGCTTTGACGCTTGGTCTTTGGATCATATTGAAAACACCACGTCTCATCGCCCGTTGCAATAGAAAACCTGAAGTTTTCGTCCTTTTTTTGAGTCTTTAATCAAGTCTGTAGAATGTTGAATTTAGTTACAGTATTGTGCAAATTAATGGAATCAAACACAATATAACTAAGAAAACCGTTTATTTGTCATATAATCACGATGAGATGGTATAAAATTATAAATTACTAGTAATTTAATAAGAGATATGCCCTCCTTTGGCTGCGATGACAGCCTGAACTCTTTTCGGCATGGAATCTATTAATTTTTTAGTTTTCCTTTATTTTCTCGTCCCGAAACCACACCTGAATTACTGCTTCTATCAATTTTGTCTTCGTTGTACAGTCCATTTTATATAACCTAGCCTTACAAATGGCCCACAGATTTTCAATTGGGTTTAAGGCTGGAGAATTGCCAGGCCAGTCGAGGAGAGTTATTCCTTTTTGCTTGAAATATTTGACCATAACCTTCGATTGGTGGCATGGAGCTGAGCCCTGTGGGAAAATTGCACCTCCATTTGGCTCACATTTCTTTAGATCTTTTCCCAAATACTTATCCAGTAGCTCTTTATATTTCTGGCTATTCATCATGTCTTCTATAGCCACCAGCGATCCAGTCCCCATGTACGAGAAACATCCCTAAAACATCTTCTTTGCAGGATGTTTGACAGTCTGATCGATATGAGCTGCAGTGAGTTTTTCATCTCCACTTTTTCTCACGAATTTTGATCGCTGCCCTGCACCAAAAGATCGGACTCGTTTGGGAACAACACCTTTATCCAGTCTTCCTCATTCCAACCGGCATATTTCTTGGCCCAAATAAGCCTCTGCTTCATCATTCGTTGAGTGAGGAGTTACTTCTTCTGTGGTGGAATGGCTTTTCTTCCAGACTCCTACGAACTGTCGAGCCATGCACTTTCACTCAAGCGTCTTTTTGTAGTTCAAAACTTGTTTTTCTTGGGTTCAGCTACCTATTTCTGACTAAAAAAGTGACATCCCGGAGTGTCATCTTCCTCTTTCTCCCACATTTTCCCGCTCGTTTCACTTCAACTATTCCGGTATTCTTCTTTTGCTTTAGGATCTTGCTTACTGCTCCTTGACTAACACCACATTCCTGAGCAATATCTCTCTGTGCCATTGAAGTGTGCTCACTTAATGTCACAATCTTCTCACGTTTTCTGGACGTGATATCCATATCGCGAACAACCGGTAAAAGCACAATACAAATCAAATTTTGAACTTTGAAAGAGTATATGTGAACAAACTCTCTAAAACGCACTGAATAACTGTGTAATGTGTTCCCGGTGATGTAGGTTATGTTTTTTGACATAAAAGTACTGTCAGAACTAACATAACAATGTTGCCACATGCAGAAAACTAAAAAAATAGTCATGATTCCATTAATTTGCACAATACTGTAGCTTGTATGGTACAAACATTGAACGAATGTTTCTCAGTCCCAAATGCTGTGTCAAAATGCGATGATTTGAATTTTTGGGAATACTTAACTCCATTCCCACGTATCGCAATGAGAATTTCAGCTCATATCTGATAAATTCACGCACAAGTTCGATGTTACTTTCCGTAAGGGATTTTTTGCACCAAAGTGTTCGCTCATACATACTCGTACGTCATAAACAGGCATCACCATACACTTATTTCATCAAATTAACCGTTTCAATAAACAATTTACTGAGTTTAAAACAGAACTTGATATTTGCTCTTTGTTCAAAATTCGTTTTTCGATCATTGCGAAATACACACTGTTACTTTATACGCAATTTTTCTGCTTCTAATGATGCAAATGTCATGATATTTTAACATTGGTGAAAGATCTACCTTACCGACGCATATTTTTTAATAAATGGCGCCACTAAGAATTTCTCTACGACAGACTTTGTACATGAATATAAAAAAATCTTGCAACAATTCCAAGGAATGACATAAGAAACAATACAGTAAATATTCTAACCAACTTCATGAACAATAATCAAAATAAAACAAGTATACTAAAGAAGAAGACTCTCAATATAAGGCTACTATACAAAACTAAAAAATGTCTAAAAAAACCTCAAACTTATACATACTTAGACCAAACAAATCTAAGTCATAACAACAATAGATCGGTACATAAATAAAATGAAGACTATTATCAGATACAGAAACGTACAATGAAATAGAGTTTGATCACTGATATAACCCCTTAGGTTGGTATATAACCCCTTTCCACATTATTCGTATTATGTATACGTGTTTAGATAACTAAGTTGTCATCATCAGCAGATAATTAAACAGTGTCGCACCTGGAAAACTATGGCAAAATACTCGTACGAAAACACATTCCGCACACGATCTGTACCGTTGAAAGCCAAAGGATAATGTGCGTTTTGGCTTTCAACGGTACAGATCGTGTGCGGAATTTGTTTCGTATGGGTATTTTGCCGTAGTTTTCCAGATCCGACACTGTTATGTAGTTAGCTGATGATGATGATGACAACATATGTGGTTGTCGAAATACGTATACAGAATTCGAAAATTAATGTGGCAAGGGGTTATATATGAACCTTCAGTGATCAAGTTAATCAACCACAGGCTCCGTCAAAATTACCTTAAAGGTATAGAATATGATCCAACCCAAAAAATACAAACGAAAGTCAACAATATGGTTAAAAACTGGAAACGAAATAATTAAATCACAAGGAAACATAATACAAAAATTAAAATATACGAAGCACACCATTAAAAATTTATGGGCTACCCAAATTACATAAAGGTTCTACATATAAACTTGCAAAATTCCTTACAAATTCTATATCGGAAATCTTGAACATCTATATATATATACACTACAGGCCACAAGTGAGGGATCACTTATCATAAATAACAAAATACTTGTATTTTAGACACATCCCTTAGACTTTTACCTGTTTTGGTGAGAATAATTGAAATAACAGTTGTAAATGTAATTCTGAGAAGGATTATTCGGATTATTAATATTATAAATTAGATAAATATGTATATTTGTTTCTGAAAAATATTGTAAATCCTTTTAATAGTTTTATGGCGTCTATTTAATAGAAATATTTCATATACCCCAATAAATTTAATAGGGTTTACAACGCAATATTATTATAATGGTATTAGGAATTCATAGTAAACTATTTAGCAATTCAAAAATTAGTTTTCGTGCAGCATTTGGCCGAGTAAGTTGCAATACGAATAGTTGTGAACAGACGTAAAAGTAACTTATAAAAGCCGAAAAGAAAGGAACTTAGCGCAGAAACTCGTAGTTCTATAATAACGCTACATGGTGAAAAATTTTCACTGCGGCAAATAGCCCAAAAGTTAAATTTATCTTATCACGCGGTGCAAGGAACTGTGAAACGATATTCACAAAGTGGATCATTACAACCAATAAAACGTTGCAGAAGGCCAAGGGTAACTACCAGACAAGAGGATTTGCGCCTAAAAATACTATCAAAACGAAATAGGCGCCTCACAGTTCCTCAGCTTCGAGCAGAGTTGAATGAAGGCCGTCGAAAGCCGGTGTCACTCACTACTGTAAAACGACGTTTGACAAAGGCGGCACTACATGGGCGTATTGCAGCTCGAAAACCATTATTGAATCCACGAAATCGTAAAAAACGGTTACAATGGGCCCAGGACCATCATCTCTGGGACATGGAAATGTGGAAGCAGGTGTTATGGACCGATGAGTCAAAGTTCCAAGTGTTTGGTAGTAATCGACGAGTTTTCGTTCGAAGACAAGTGGGTGAAAGGATGTTACCCGAATGTGTAGTGCCAACTGTTAAACACGGGGGAGGTTCTGTGCTTGTTTGGGGATCCTTTGATGGTGTCGGAGATTTGTACCGCATTGAAGGCATTTTAAAAAAAGAGGGGTACCTGAAGATTTTGGAGAAACATGCAATTCCGTCCGGATTAAGGTTAATTGGTGAAGGTTTTCACCTACAACAAGATAATGATCCCAAATACACCTCCCAACCTTGTTAAAACTATGTGAATCAAAAAGAGGAGGAAGGGGTGCTGATAAATATGATTTGGCTACCACAATCACCCGATCTCAACCCTGTCGAATTACTGTGGGATGAATTAGATAGAAACGTGAGAGAAAGCTGTCCACAATCGCAGAAACAGCTTTGGGAGCAACTTACAAGGGTCTGGAATAATTTACCAATGGATAGGCTCCAGAAAGTTGTATCGCGGTTGCCTAATATTTGTAAAGAAATCATTAAGCGCAGAGGTGGATACTTCGACGAAAGTCGAATATGATAAGAAATCCTACAGAATATGTTGAAATTATTTTATTTTATAAGAAAAACTGTTCATTTGTCTCGTAGATATAGTTTTGTAGAAATATAAGTTTTGTTTCACTAAGCGTGCATGTTTTTTTTAAATTTCATCTACTGATCCCTCATTTATGGCCTGTAGTGTATATATAGAATCGATGTATTGTAAGATCAAAGAAAAACAACTTGAAAAAGATGGACAAATATCTCGAATAATATGAACTAAGTGTTCTATTATCCTTAATGATCGAAAAAGTCAAACAAATACCAAAAAATTAAATTTATAGTTAGAATAAAACGACTAACATATTAAAATGTTAATAAATAATAATTAAAATACGAAATACAAACTTTAATAACAAGATCAGCGAGAACCGTAATTATTTAAATTTTTTACGTATAGACTTTAAATAACACAACACACACTGACCACTTGTATTACTAATAAATATTCTATTACAAGTGGATGTTGCTTTTCCACTTTCTAGTGAATAACATAGTAATATATATTCATTAAGCCTTTATATACAACTAACTACAAATACATATTGAAAATTCTAATATATTCACTGGTTACTGAACATAATTTTAGCTTTCGATTTTATGAATTTCAAATAATCTTACCGATCCACACAAAATTTTGCAAATAACCTCTTTGGTCTTCGTATTTAAATCCGAACCGCTCAAAATTGTTATAACAAACGATAGCAGCAACAAATTCACAAATAATACACGGTAAATTGAGACGCACATTTTTTGAATTAGTCCTCATATATTTACTTCGGCGTACAGTGTTGACCATCTCGGTCATAGGTAAATCGGAACTGTCGAGGTGTTTATTATTTTGAGTGATAAGAGAACTTTAATAAAGGAAAATTGGTGGGGATTCAATAGCAAATACAACCAACGAATTGTTAGGAGTATCCTTGGTTGGCTGGACAAATTACGCAAACTTCTAGTAAATAGTAAATCACATTGACTAGTACGTAGAAACACAGAAACTGCAAAATATTCTAGATGCTAATGTAGTATTTTGTTAATTTATTAGACCTTGGTAATAGAAACATTGATTTTTAATTTAGATGAATACTGTACGTTTTAAAGTACATTTGCGGTAATTGTCTTTTATTAGCTGTATACATGGTGCGATTAAATAATAGATATATACATAGATAGATAGATAGATATTCTTTATTAGTATTTTAAATACTTTTACAATTTACATTTTAATAAGAAATTTTACAAACAAGGTAGAATATTATAAATTTAAAATTAAAACTCTAAGTTCAACAAAATTAACAAATTAAGTTCTTTTTAACAAAATTAACGCACTGTCTTTTATATATATATAGTAATTTCTTTGAGTTTTTAACTCATTTGGGATTTCATTATACAATTTAAGTCCCTTATAGAATAATGAATGCTGCATTGCTGTTGACGTTGTTCTTTGTAGTCTAAAGTTTTCGGTGTTTCTAAGCTCATACGGTTGCACCTTACTCACATATCTGATGTTTCCACAAAGGTACTCTGGCGCATTTCCCATCTTCATTTTCTGCACAAAGCATATGGTATTCATTTCCAACCTCTGTATAATATTGGGTCTGGGAAAAAGTTCGTGGCGTTTTTCCCGATAGATGGCATTGGTTGCCGATAACTAAAGAACAACAAGTCACAGCGACACCACCGACGGCTCGTTTTTTAGATGACCTTCCGAACGTTAGTTTGAGCGTAGAAACATTGTAATCGGTGCAGTGGTTGGAAAGTTATTCGCACTTGAAAATGGAGAAGAATAATGAGAAATTTCGCTATATTCTGCAATATTATTATGATAAGGGGAAGAACGCTGCGCAGGCTTGTGATAAAATTTGTGCTGTGTACGGTGAAGGTACTTTATCGAAATCTGTTGCGCGGAAATGGTTCGCTCGCTTTCGTTCTGGAAATTTCAATGTGAAAGAGCATGAGTCACGCTCCGGTCGTCCAATCACTGAAAAATCTGATGAAATTCTTGAAAAAGTCCAACAAGATAAGCATATCAGCAGTGTCGATATTGGCATGGAGCTAGGCATTGACCACAAAACTGTTTTGAACCATTTACACAAAGCTGGTTACAAAAAAAAGCTTGACGTATGGGTTCCTCATGAGTTGAGCGTGAAAAACATGATGGACCGAATTAACATCTGCGATGCGCTGCTGAAACGGAATGAAATCGAGCCGTTTCTGAAACGTTTAATAACCGGAGATGAAAAATGGATTACGTACGATAATCGGAAGCGTAAAAGATCGTGGATAAAGGATGGTGAGCCGTCACAAGCGTTCGCTAAGCCAACATTGACGCCAAAAAAAGTGATGCTGTGTGTATGGTGGGACTGGAGGGGAATCGTCCACTACGAGCTACTTCCAACTGGTCAGACGATTGATTCTCAACTCTACTGTGCACAACTAGAGAGATTACGCCAGGCGATTGAAAGAAAACGGCCCGAATTGATTAATAGGAAAGGTGTTGTCTTCCATCATGACAACGCCCGACCACACACTTCTTTGATGACCCGTCAAAAATTGAGAGAGTTTGGTTGGGAAGTTTTGATGCACCCACCTTACAGTCCGGATATAGCACCCTCTGACTATCATCTGTTTCGATCTCTGCAGAACTCTCTCAATGGAATTAAGTTGGTTTAAAAAGAAGCCTGTGAAAACTACTTGATTCAGTTTTTCGACCAGAAACCACAGAAGTTTTTCACCGATGGGATCATGGATCTACCAAAAAAATGGCGAAACATTGTCGATAATAATGGAGCATATTCGGTTTAAATGAATTCGTCCACGCGCCATGCGGGGACCAGTTGAATTTTACTGAAAAAACGCCACGAACTTTTTCCCAGACCCAATATTTAACCATTGCAGTGAACTAAACATTGCTGATATAGCTGTATAACGGTTGCATTTTAAAATACATCTCATGGCTTTGTTTTGTAGTTTCTACATTCTCTCAATTTGTGATTCTAGGCAGCACGTATATATTATATGTAGTTGAACAAAATTCAAAGGGGGGGTTTAATAATGGTGTTATATATATTTATTGCGGTTGTTATTGAAAGTTTTTTTCTTATCCTTTTAAAAAACCCAATTTTTTTGCAGACATAACCAATATGATCTTTAAGTTTTAATTCTTTATCAATTATGAATCCGAGATATTTAATTTTTTCAACTTTTTCTATTATTTTGTTATTAATTTCAAAATCTCTTTCACTAATCATATTAATTTCTATTAATTTAGTTTACTTACGTGTAGTTTCAGTTTGTTCATTTTTAACCATTCGTTAATATTTTTTTCATCATATTTTAAGTTGTCCAGACATTCACTTTCAGATTCTCCTTCTGCGTATATTAAAGTATCATCCGCATATAATACTATTTTACCTTTTTTGAACAATATTTGCCATTTTGATTTATATATATTATAAAAAGCAGTGCACCTAATATTGATCCTTGAGGAACACCAAAGTCATTTATCAAAACGTTCGATAGGGTACCGGTCAGTTTTGTTATTTCTTGTCTGGTTTTTAAATATGATTCAAACCATTCCAATTCTACATCTTTTATTCCGTACATATACAGTTTTTGTATAATCAAATTTCCGTCTATTGCTTCAAAAGGCTCGAAAGATTTGTCATAAGTATTGTTCGCACGTACAGCGAGAAAAAAATGATTAAGTTGACATTTCAGTAGCAAAAAATTTTCAGTTATTAAATTTACTATCACTACACTATCAAAATTTTTCATCATTTTATGACTGACAGCGTGCAAACGTTTGTATTATTATGTTTATATCTAATGCCATGGTAATTGTCTTTAGTAAAACTATCAAATGATGAACTTGATTCGAGAGCTGTGTGGACTAACAACGGATCTATCTACAGAAAAAAACCGTGACAAAATTCTGAAAATTAAATCATCCGAAGATATAGCGTTGAAGAGGAGAGATGAGGTGCAGGTCAATTGAACGGCATTCGGATAGTACTTTTTGTGTATTTTTCTTCAGTAAACATCGTCACTCGAATTGCTTTCATCGTGTATTGTGATACTTTTTCCACATAACTTTATTTACAGTTTTTTTTTCTGTCATTATTTATGTTATATGATGTATTATCAATATGATTAAAATACTTATATTTTCCAAATTGTAAAAATGAAGACACAAATTGCAGTAGCATACCTGAATACACATTCCCTTTTACCAAAGTTATTTTGTATGACTCATTTATTAGACAATTATAAGTTGAAAGTGCTTTGTTTATCCGAGACCCGGCTTTCATCGGAACTCGATAAACAGTTATTGCAGGTACAAAGATATAATTTTCTCGTAATGACAGGGACGGTCGTGACGACGGTGTAGGCATACATGTACCTACGAAGGGAGATATCGACATTTCCCTTAACCATTTTAATAACAATCTTTTAACAGAACAACATTCTTGTGTTGTCTTGTCCGAGTTAACCGAGTTATTATATTTTGCTTGCGCAATAGGAGTTTTCGCACAGTAACTTTCCCCAACAATGTTTTTTTGCGTAAACGCCTTTCCACCGCTATGACTCTAACAGGTTTATTCCGATCAGCTGCAATTTTTCTTTTACTTAAGAATGCTCGACCTTCTGCTGATACTTTGTTTTTATTCAATCAACTACCAGCTTCTTCATATTTTTCAAAATTATAGTCAAGAGTTCTGCGACTTTTGCCAATATCACGATGAGACACTATAAAAGTAGGTGTCTCAACCGATAAATAAATTTATTCTTCACGTGTGGGAGCAAAATAAATCACATGGTGCTAGATCAGGGCTGTACGGCGGATGGTTCATCATTCAATGTTTTGCTCGATCAAATATTCAATTGCTTGAACCAACCTGTGAGAGCTCGCTTTGCTATGATGGAGAATGCTCTGTCGTTTTCGGTTTGTTTTCCTTATTTATTCAAAAACTTTTGGCAAACAAATTGTTGTGTACCATTTGGAATTGACCGTTCTACAACTCTCTAGAGGCACGGTTGCAAGGTGACTAGTTTTCCCAAAAAAAACAGGCGACCATTTGTTTTGATGTGCTTCAAGCGCAAACAACTTTTGTTGGTTTTGGCTCATCTTGGAATACCCACACAGTCGACTGCTGTTTACTATCGGGCTCGTACGTATAGAGCCAAGGTTCATCATCTGTGACGACTTTATAAGTGTCCTTTGAAGCACCGCCATTGTATTTTTTGTGCATTTCTTGGCACCAATCGACGCGAGTCCTTTTTTGAGCGGTTGTCAAATTTTGTGGTGCTCAACGTGAACATTGCTTCTTAACAGCTAAATGTTCATGCAGGATCTTATTCACGCTGGTGTTACTAATACCTAGAGATGTCTCGATCTCACGGTATGTCACACGACGGTCTTGGATTATCAACTCAGACACTGCATTAATGTTTTCTGACACAACAACATTTGTGGGACGACCTTCAAGAAACTCATCGTCCAAAGAACGCCGTCCAAGTTTGAATTCACTATACCAACGATATACTGTAGTTTTCGATGGTGCCTCATCACCATATAAAGAATTCAGTTCGTCGATGCATTCTTGTTGAGATAATCGACGCCGAAAGTTATGAAAAATAATTGCAAGAAAATGCTCGCGAGTTAATTCCATTTTTTCGCAGACATAAAATTTTCAAGTTACTGTCAACAATAGAAATAGCGACCGGATAATAAAACTGTCAAGGTAAATACGTATATATTGTCAAAAATGAACAATCTCACGATGCAATCATCAGAACGGAGACAACACTAACAGTGTTGCCAGTTACCGAAATATAAACGGCTACCCCCGTATAAAGGTTTTTATTTAATCGTCGCACCTGAGTTGTGAAATGGTCATAGCCGATACTTTTGTTTTAAAGTAGTTAAATACATAAATACCGAAGAGTATTTTAATTAAAATTTAGTAACGTATTGGTTTTAGTTAAGCTATAATATTGTTAAATTGAATAATATGAAAATATACACGCGGGCAAACACTTACAGCTGGTAGTGTAAATATGTCTAGACTATTAATTTGAAATTGTCAGCTTCAAATTCAAACCCAACCTAATATCAATTTAATTTAAAGATGCCTAATATTTAGTGTATTCATTTTACTTAAAGTTTAGTTTCAGGCTTTATAATAAATTCTTGCAACTGAAATCATTCTGCAAAGCTATAAATAATGATAATAACTCAGTTGAGTTCTTATAGGTTCGTCGTTTTGTTAATTATGGAAATAATCAAGGTCAGGCTGTAAGTTAATAAAATTATACTCCGTTAATTATAAAGATTTCGAATATGGTGTTTACAATGTGAAAATACCTAAATTTTGAGAGAATACCTAAATATTACTAAGTATCAGACATACATACATACAAAGGGTGCTAGGAAAGTTTTGCAATGTGACGCAACAATGAATCGTAGGAAGCTGCTTGTTGCTGCATGTTGAGACACGTTCCTACGTGCATAGTAGCCGCAGTGCCATGTCGATGGGCTCAGTTATTCATTAACAGTGAGAGTATAAAGTGCTTGCGATGACATTGCGGTCACGAAATGAGATAAGGGCAGTTTTGCGTTATAATTTCGTGCGTGGTTTAAACATAGACCAGTGCTTCGAAGAAATAACTCTTGAACCAGATGATGTTTGTCCACATCGCACAACGATATTCAGGTGGTATAGAGAATTCCAAAGGGAAAATTTAACTGTGGAGGATGCTGAGAGGCCGGGAAGGCCACGAACGTCAGTTACGGAGGAAAACGTTACCACTGTGAGGAAAATGTTTGGCGAGGACAAGCGAGTGACCTACCAATAGATAGAGGGTACTTCAGGCCTAAATGCACCAGCAATTCGTTCGATTCTGCATGATCATTTGCACGTGAAGATACTTTGTTCTCTCTGGGTGCCGCATCGACTGACTGAACAAATTTCATTCCAACAATATTTCTGTCTTGTATTAACATTTAAAGTTCTCAAGCTCTTAAAAAACACCCGTTATGTATGAGTTAAAAACACTACAGAAAGAAAAGAAACCTTTAGGCTAAATAGCTATAATTATCGATAAAGCGTGTTCTGCAGTGAAGATTGAACAAAATTATTTACACTGATGTTAATACTTACCTAAGCGCTCTATGTTTTACAATAATAACTATTAACGACGCTTAATGAATGGTCTTTCACCTGGTACTCTTCAGTTATAACCAGTTTTACTAGAAACTTCTGTTTAATAAATCTACTTTCTTTCCAGTATCAAATTCTATCTGTACGACTATCCTCAATGCACTTATCCATTTTAACTCATTGCACTCATCGCGCTCATTTAAAACCTATGGACGTCTATTTGTCGGTACAATTTCAATAGTTCAGGATATTTTAATTACCTCTTGTTCAATCCGTTTTTCAGAACACGCTTTTTTGAAAAGTTCGACTATGTGATCTAAGGGTCTTTTTTCCTTTGTGTAGCGTTGTTAACTCACATACTTATATTACTAGATATGTGTTTACATTTACAACTCATCTTTATAAAAGTGTCGAATACTTGTTGTTCTCCAATACGTAATATTATGAACACGATTTACCGAATTCGTTTTAAAGTTATAGCTTTCAATAGAGACAAATATGTTATAAAAACGAAGTGAGCGAAAGCCTTTTGCGTCACTCGATATTACAAATTCTTTTGAAGTTGTAATAAATAATAACAATTTTCATATTGTTATTAGAGATTTTTTAACGTTGTTAGATGGAAGTCAATACGCTTTTTATAGCGGAATGTTCAAATTTGATGATGTTCAACAAGCACGGAGTACACGAACACTTGCGACTGATTGTATCTACACAAATCTAGTCATTGTCCTACACCTATTTAAAACATCTACTACGAAAGGAATAGCAGAAAATTGAATCCAGGAAGAGATGCATTCGATATCATTATTAATCAATAAAGAGGTGTTATTAGAAGTAACAAACTTTATCATTTAAGAATTATTTTAGTACTTATTATTTATTGCAATAAATTATTTTCTTATGACAATTATTGAAAGTATTTACGTTTAAAATATTACAACAGTTTAAATTTTAAAAAAATATATTTTTTTTACTCTTGTTCACTGGAGAATTACATTTTCTTTTACATACAGGGTTAATACTTCCTCTCGTTACTGTATATATAAATTAGATAGATATAGGTAAGACTTATTAATTACTGAGAAAACTTCTCTACAGTTTTTTAAATATAGTGCTTTTTAAAAATGTTATGTTTTGTTTTTCCGTAACTATTTCAAATACTCTGTAATTTTTAATAAGCTGTCAAGGTACGTTCGTCTATTTAACATTAGAAAAATTTGTAGGCATCAAAAAATCTATCTTTTTTTATATAAAAATGAATTAAGTACAACATATATTAAATAAATACGAAGACAATGTTAATAATCTATAATTACTCTTAAAAACTGGAAATATTAGGTTAAAATTAATAAAGTAATTTTCTACGTATTATTTCCTTTTACTAACTTATATTCCAACCTTGTATTTTATAAATGCCACTACTTACATGTAATTAATAAAGTAATTAAGTTGATCAAGTTATTTTTTTATAATTGTTGGAAATTAAGTAGTAAAATCTCTGATTAAAAATAGAGGTTAGTAACAATCGTTTAGAATAATTTTCTTTAAGGATACAAATATATATTTTGTTCAAAATTTATTTAAAAAAATACATTTACATAACTAAGAATTTATTTTGTATAGACTGCATTTATATAATGATACAGAACGACTAATAGAAATAAGGTTACTCCTAGAGCGTTCGCTAAAAGAGCCAAATGAATATCGGTAATCATTCTGAAATTGGAAAAAAAACGAAAATTAGTTATCAATATTTTTATAGGCGCTATTTTTCATTTTTTTAAACTTTAGCGTCACAATTAGTGAAAGATAAAAAAAATAATAATATATAATTGTTTGGTATGTTAAAAACCGAACAGATTATATGATAAATTTTATTATTCTGTAAACGACAAAACACCGGTACATGTTGACACTATTGTCAATGTATATAATTTCGAAGCTTAAATTTTTAAAATATAAAAATATCACATTACTTACATTTTTATTTGTAAATTAAATACTAGATTTAATTTATCTGATTTATTTCAAAGAGTTTTAGCAAAACATACGTGGCCAATCTTTGGTTAAATCACAATACCTTTTTGACAGTACAAATATTGAAATCTACATTACCAACACATTGCCAATACATTTATTCTGGTTCAAAATGAGAATATAATTTATAGATAGCGCAATTTAATACTACTAGGGACTTTCTTATTGAAAATACCGTTAATGTTGCTGTTTGTTTGACACTTGTTGAGTTCAAAAGTTTTTGAATGAACCGCTTTAATATCCTGTTTTTTATGTAAATCTTACTCAAACTATCTATTTTACGGTAATTTTGTTTTGGTTTATATATTCATGACAATTCTAAATTCGTTTCTTTTTTTGACCGTTTAATTACTAGGTCTTGGTTTACTTTATTTGGACATTTCAGTTTTTTTTTATTTCTTAATAAAAAACTAAGCAAGGCCAAAAAAAGTAAGCCAAAAATTAGTAATTTAACAAGTAAATTAATAGCAATTTCTTTCCAGAAATGTATATTGCCTCGATTTCGTCTGATTTAAAAATTCATGATTGGCCCAATGGACAATTGCTTCATACATATAAATCCAACTTACAGGGATGCGTAAAGTCTATATCATGGAGTAAAGATGGATCCTGGTTAGTTTTAGTGCCAAACAAAGGTCCAGCTGAAATTATAAGTTTGCGTGATAATATCAAACATTTACACTCAATCCAAGATATTCAACAACCTACATGTGCCACATTTCAAACTACTACAAAAAGAAATATTGCATTGGGAACTACAACAGGTATTTTACTTATTTATGATATAAAATCCAAAAATGTGCGAAAACATTTTCCAAGAGCTCCAGCAACAATATTTAAAGTAGAATATTTTGCAAAGGATTCATTCCTAGCAGCAGCTTGTGAGAATGGAGAAACATTGCTATATAACAGTGTTACATATAATTTATCAGCCTCATATAAATTGCCAAATTCAAACACAGTTTCAGCAATACGTTGTCATCCAACCAGGAGAAATATTATAGGAGGAGGAAGTCAAGAAGGTATTGTAGGTGTATGGGATATCCATGTTAGTAAGTTGATATATAATAATCAAGCACATGATGCAGCTGTTACTGATTTGGTATTTCAACCTCATAGAAGTGACTTAATTGTTACAACTGGATATGATAGGAAATTTGCTTTTTATGATATGACCCAGAAAAGTTGCCTTGTACAAGTAGTACTTGAGAAATCACCTACTGCCATTGATTTTTGTGCCGATGGTGTAGGAATTGCAGTCGCCTTACAAGATGGGACAATAAATGCTTATGATACTAGAAAACTAAATCAAGCAATGTATTCATTCAAATCCCATAGTTGCCCAATTAAGCAGATCCTATTCCAGAAAAAAACTGCAGATGATAGTGCCACTGAATATACATTTACAAATGAATCATCTGATAGTGTTGATGAAATTGTATCACCTAGAAATACAGAAAAAGCTAAACGCAGTTTTGATTCATTCGGACATATGTTTTGTGGAGATGTTCTTCCTGATATTCCTGAAGTACCCACAGATGCTTGTTCAGAAATGGATGGGGGTGATTCATTTTTAGATGCTATTGGCCTTAATGCAAACAATGTTACATGTAATTCAGAGAGAGAAAGTTTACCAAGCCTCTCAGATAATACGAAAAAAATATCTCAAACTCTAGAAAACAACAACTCTAATAGTTCGCCATTGTTGAAATCGAAATCCGATTTAAATTTCCCATTGCAAGATTTGCAAAAAAGACAAAGCGATACCCACCTATTACGGAAAGTGCTGACACCATCAGATCCTAATAAAGTTATAGAAGTGTCAACGCCGAAATTTCCATTGCTAGATAACAGTCCAGATATAACTGTCTCTCCGATAGTTTCAGGTTCCAACAACATTGTAACTAAAGAAGTTCTTAATCAAGTCGTACGTGATATAATAAAAGAAGAAGCAGGTTTTCTTCATGAAAAACTTAAATACGAGCTTATGGATGTAGTGGCTCAGATGAGACGACAATTTTTAGATTTGCAAATGTCTATTGTGAAGGAATTTATTCAAATGGAAACAAATATAGCTCAAATACGCGAAGACTTTTGTGGAGAAAGTGGTTTTGGGGAAGAATGTTTAATAAGGGAGAACATAAAATTACGTAAAGAATTACAGTCATTAAGAGAACAAACTATCAATAACCCAGATGAATAACAAATTATACTTATTTGTATACTGATTTTTAATACAAATTGTCAAATAATTTAATAATTTTTGTTTTATTTATAGATTTTTTAATTGTCTGCTATGTCTGTCATGATTTTGTATTGTTTCTATTTTCTGCAATTGTCAAAAAGAATCTACAACATAAAAAAAACTGTGATAACATATCTATTTTTATAAGATTTATAATAAATGTATTTAATCAAAAAATTGGTTTATATTTTAAATACAAAATACCTTACCTAAATACTTTCAAATGGATATGTATTCTTCTATCTTCAAATAATAATAATAATAATAATGACCTTTATTTCCAACGGGCTAGTAGCCTAATAACAGGAACATGCAAAACTATAAAACTGAGTTTGGACATGTGTGCAATAGATATAATAAAAATAAATGCTAAATCAAAGTATAAAAGTAAAGCAACTGAAACAAAAATCATTACAAATACATATAGAGTATGCATGCTAGGCAAACAAATCGACAAATTCATTGGCACATCTGCTCAAAACGTAGATCGGCGTCCTCCTTAGAGCATTAGTCCGCGCCCTTGACGTCACAAAGGACACATTGCACCTGGAGTTCAGACGGGGCACTAAAAAACACAAACGGTGCCGTAGTGAAGGACAGTCAACACTATTACCGAGTAAGCCACGCAACGTCCTACCACAAAGTTCCGTCCTCCTGACATGCAACGAGGACTGCTCAATAAGCAGCTCCCCTTGCGACACACCCCTCATCGGGTAAGCACCACTAATCTTGAAAGTCGGGAATTTGAGAAACTTCCGATGAACACGCTACAACATCAAGCACTCACAAGCATATATCGGAGACCAGACCAGTGACGCATACTCCAGTTTGCTCATAACATAAGCGTAGTATATGGTCTTCAGTGCAACTGGGTCACAGAAGTATTTGGAGATGCGGATTACAAACCCCAGCGATTTGCAGGCCTCCGAGCACACACTAGCGATTTGCGGCCGAAAGGTGGGACGAAAGTCAAAAATCACTCCAAGATCCCTAAACTCTCTCACCCTCCCCAAACTAACATCCCCGATGTGGTACACGGATTCATAATGCAAAGTAGATCGTGAGAAGGTCATGGTATGGCATCTGTCAATGTTTAGTTTTAATCCAAACCGTCTACACTACCCCTCCAGGAAGTCCAAATTTCGCTGCAGGTCACCAACATCCTCAGGGGAACGAATTTCAGAAAAAATCTTTATGTCGTCTGCATAGGCAAGCACCGGATAATCAATATGGCAAAGAAGGTCATTTATAAATAGTATAAACAGCAGAGGACCCTAATTAGATACCTGCGGCACGCCAGACGTCAAAAAGAAATCATAGGAGGAATAGTCATTGTACGTCATGTAACAGCGTCTCTCAGTTAGGTAAGATCGTAATAGGTCAATTGCAGGAACCAAACCAAAGGAGGCCAGTTTATGCAACAATACTCGGTGGTCTGTAGTATCGAAGGCCTTTGAAAGGTCAGTATAAATAACATCGACCCGACCACGCGTGAAAAATTGTTATAACATACTCATACTTAATTTATATTTCGGATATGTAAAGCATATTAAGAAGAATATGCTAATAGAAAAGGATGAAATTATCAGACGGAGAAGAAAATATCTGACAACAATAAAACGTTACAGAGATAAGGGTCGCCAATATTTTATCTAGACGGAACATGGTGAATCCGATTAGTTGTACTGCTAATGTTTCTATATTTATAATCTTTGTTGTATTTTTGATGGAGTTTTAAAATATATTTTATCAAGAGTTTATATTTTTCCTTGTATTTCACAAATAAACTTGATATATATATATATATATATTAATAATATTTAATCCTAATTTTGGATAAGTTGTACATATTAATCAAAAAAGTAACGTTTGTACAATCATACTTCCATTAAAATGAATTTTTTTTCATTTATTTTTATATAATAAAGAAAAAGATTAATATTGTTGACAAACTACTACATTTACAACTGTTTATGTTTCATTTTTGTGGTAAGTTACATTTTCAAGCTGTCTCGCGTTTTAGCGAGATATTTGAATCACTCCCAATTCTGAGACAAGGTATAATACAAATAATAAGTTTGCATATTTTTGTTAACAATTTTAATTTATTAAAATTTGTTAAAACAAAATGGGTGCTAGTGACAAAAAGACTTTGTTAGACTTAGATGTAAGACACATTTAGGAATCACAGGAACAAAAAATTAATAGTTAAAAAATCCTTGATAAGGATATTAGATTTGAAGATTGTAAACAAATTGTAATTTAAACAAAATTATTTTCATAAACAATAAGAAATGAGAAGCTATAATCATGTCTGCTTGATGAAAGGTACTTATTGGCAAATACAAGATACATACATTTGCTAGAGGTAATTACAGCATTGATATAAAATTATTTAAATGATTATTTTTATTTATTAATAAAATTTCTAAATATCTAATAAATTTATTCAATAAAATATCTTTTAAATTATTAGTGTGCATGAACCTTGGTAACATTATCAAATTTATTAAATACTCTATTTTACATTGTAATCGTCTGCACATTTTATGTTCATGTCCTGTATTATAAGTTGGTTTATCTAATTCAAAGTTTGCCCTAGAAAGCAAGGAACTTGGATATTGTTAAACAATCTATTTAATTACTACCATCTAGTGAATAGTAGAATTATTAAATTCCAACAATCAATGCCGTGAACTAATATTAACGTTATTACATTTTGTTTTAAATAAATTTTATAACACTTAAAATATATAGTAAGCTTTACATAAAGTTGTAATGTTCAAGTTATAATGATTGAGATAGCCTACTAAATTACATAATAAAACAATATTCATTAATTAATTCATGTTTTATTCATTAATTTCTTTGCTACACAAAATTAAAGGATTGTATTATTTGAGGCGTCGCGAAAAGTGACTTTAAAAATGGAAATGGAGACATTATTAATAAACGAGACTTAGGATTTTATTCTTTTTACATTATTTTTTAAAAGCATTTGTTTTAGAACAATTCCCCATTTTTACGTTTTATTTGCAATAGATGGCAGGGCTATATAAGAGAAATTTTGTAATTAGTTGAAAGCGAAGTAGTATTCACTAAAATTGTTATATGTTTCTAATGCATGGGCGAAACACTATGTAATATACATATTTTTATAATTTTCTTTCAAAAATTTTAGAATTTATTGATTTTTTCGTCTAGAAGTGCACTCTTTTAAACAAGAGCTTGAACATCGTACTGAAACGTTTTTGATTTGAATGGCAAGTGGATACTTTCTTATCAACGATTAGGAATCTACCACTTCAGAGATGGCGGCACTTTACCCGAAGGTAAATTAACCTTTCGAAAAGAATAGAATAAATAGTAGTACTCTTCACTTAGTAGATGCCGCCATAAGTAACATTCAATATAGAAATATTAATTACGAGAATGAAAATTATATATACGTACATGTGAACTAAATTAATGATAATTAAAGTACCAATTATTAATAATTTAGGAAATATAGCACTTGTTTTATATTCAATAAAGTATTAAGAATAATTAAAAATTTGCATTCTTTGAATAATGTTTATTTCTTGGTATACTTGTTGCAAGTTTTGAAATTTTAGATGTAAATATCCATTTATTTTTGATAATATTAAAATAAAAGCTAATTAATGACAAATATATAAATCGCTTAATTTAATTTTACATAAAGTGAACATTACCCTCTCAAAATCGTTTGGAAGATAAAAATTATAAAAACTAAAAATTTGATAAAATGGTAATGTTAAAAGGAATCATTCTATTACACAGGCCAACACACATTTTGGTGCCTGCGATTTATTAACTGTTCCTGGGTAATTTTTGGATGCAGAATGTAAAAAAGTTCTCAGATTTGGTCTATCAGATCTAGTTTTTGAGATTTTTAAAAAAAATTGTGTATATATTTTATGTTATAACTGTTATAATGTATAATATTACTATTGACAGTTAAAAAAACAAAGACACATGGATTTAAGTATTTATTGCAAAAACTTAATTTACATAATTACATTAGTCACTAATCACATAAAAATTTTCTTTTATAC
This sequence comes from Dermolepida albohirtum, assembly GCA_031893035.1. Lineage (NCBI taxonomy): Eukaryota > Metazoa > Arthropoda > Insecta > Coleoptera > Scarabaeidae > Dermolepida > Dermolepida albohirtum. Next base: position 332,138 of record JAVIWB010002605.1, read on the forward strand.
GACTTTCTAGAATGGAGTTTACTAGGGCAGTCTCGCTGAAGGCTCCAGCAGTAGTCCGCCATCATGTAGCTATCCCATCGTCCTTGATAATGATCTTCCATAGTTTTAATATCCTGATGGAATCTTTCCCCCTGTTCTTCACTACAATCACCTAAGTTTTGTGGAAAACGATCTAGGTGGCTGTGGAGGTAGTGAACTTTTATACTCATGTTACAGCCGAGAATATTAAAATTTGAAAGCATAGTTTCCACTAATTCTACGTAATTCTCTGGTTTATGATTACCAAGAAAATTTTGTACTACTTGAACAAATGAACACCAAGCGATGGGATAGCCACATGATGGCGGACTACTGCTGGAGCCTTCAGCGAGACTGCCCTAGTAAACTCCATTCTAGAAAGTCGTATAAAAGAAAATTTTTATGTGATTAGTGACTAATGTAATTATGTAAATTAAGTTTTTGCAATAAATACTTAAATCCATGTGTCTTTGTTTTTTTAACTGTCAATAGTAATATTATATATTATAACAGTTATAACGTAAAATATATACACAACTTTTTAAAAAAATCTCAAAAACTAGATCTGATAGACCAAATCTGAGAACTTTTTTTACATTCTGCATCAAAAAATTACCCAGGAACAGTTAAAAAATCGCAGGCACCAAAATGTGTGTTGGCCTGTGATATCAATTAACCTGTTACTTGTATCTCAAAAACTAAAGCTGATAGAAAAAATCTGGTGGCATTTTTGGAATCAGCACATTAAAAACATCTAAAATCAGATGTTAGATTTCCGGCACCAAATTTTTGTTTTCATTTTGTTACCCTGTGTTATTAATAACATCCCATCTACTACATATGTTTCACCGATATCATGGATCATCAGGCAGATATGTGTTATTAATGAACGATTCCTTGGTAGCGTCTATCATATCATTTCGATACAGAAAAGAAATGGATAACAAGTGCCTCCCTCTCTCGTCCACTACACTGAACGACAAAGCGAGAAACGCGTCTACCTCGCTTGTCGATAACTACGTTATCGAGAGCGTATACTATTCTGTATCGAAATGATATGATAGACGCTACCAAGGAATCGTTCTTTAATAACACAAATCTGCCTGACGATCCGTGATATCGGTGAAACTTATGTAGTAGATGGGGTGTTATTAACATTCTTTTAATTGGCACATAGCCGTTACGCAATGTGTCCATCTTATACGCTCTGACAACGTAGTTATCGACAAGCGAGGTAGACGCGTTTCTCGCTTTGTCGTTCAGTATAGTGGACGAGAGAGGGAGGCGCTTGTTCTCCAAAATGGTAATAATATACTGCTTCGGAGATTATTTTAAGCCATGTAATTTTGTGATCAGTATTCAGATTTTATATTAAGTTTAACAAAAAATACTAAATGTCAGGTATCTGAACTATTGTGTTCACTTCAAATTTCTAATATTATACCGGAATTTATTCTAACGTAATATTAAAATTAATTTATATCACTGACACCACATTATTCAACAAGTATAATTGTAAGTTTAACAAAAAGAATTACATAACGTTTCCTGTTCATTTAGTGTTTAGTCAATAACCTGTAAGTCAAAGTTCTGTTAAGTATATATTTAACAAAAAGACACGATCTCTCCAAACGGAAATTAACACAATCTTTTAATTATAATGTCGAATTGCTAGATCATTCATTGACGGCCGTGATTAACAAACCGGCAAAATACTTTTTTGGATTGGAACTAATCGTTGTTATTTTGGTTGCACTATTTATTTTAAACAATAGGTAATAAGATGAGGAATAAAGGAAATTGTTCATTATTTTTACTGTTCGAAAATTTTTTCACGAATAAGAAAACTGTAAATTCGCATTTTTTTAAATGAAACATTCTTTTTAGTTTTTTTTTTTGCTGTCTGAAACACAATTGTTTTTGCAATTTTAGTTTCTAAATACAGGGTGTTTTTTAAGAGCTTGAGAACTTAAAAGGATAATACAAGACAGAAATATTGTTACAATGAAATTTTTTTTATTATAATCTCTTAGATAATTTCATTCGATCAGTCCAATTTTTGACAACTTTTTCCAATAAATCTGGACGTATGGCGTCAATGGTGGCTTGAATATTGGCTTCCAATGCTTCAAGAGTTGCTGGTTTGTCGGCATAAACCAATGACTTAACATAGTCCCATAAAAAGTAATCCGGAAGCTTGAAATCGCACGAACGAGGGCGCCAGTAAACAGGAACACTTTTGAAAATAAAGTTGTCACCAAATTGATTTTGCAATAAAACGATTATTAAGCTGTATGGCAAATTGCGCCGTCTTGTTGAAACCAAATGTTGTCAATGTTCAGCTGATTAATTTTTGGAAACAAAAAAATTCAGTCAGAAAAGCTCGATAGCGCTCGCCATTCACCGTAACGGCAGCTCCTTCCTTATTTCGAAAGAAATAGGGACCGATAATGCCGCCAGCGTGTAAACCGCACCAAACAGTCACTTTTAATGAATGTATTGGTGATTAGTTAACGCCTTGAGGATTGTCTTCGGTCCAAATAGGGCAATTTTGCTTACTGACGTAGCCATTTAACCAGAAATTTTGATAAAAATGCTTATCTTCGGCCAGTTTCAAATGAGCCCAATTAGCAAAAATGCGACGCAAACGATGGTCGTTTGGCTTCAATTCTTGCAAGAGCTGTATTTTATAGGCACGTAAGTCAAGATCCTTACGTAAAATTTTCCACGTAGTCGAAGGACAAAGGCCAACAAGTTAAAGAGTATTTGATATTCGAAGTATTATTAGCGCTTCTCAAAATGTTTGATATTTAAAATGGTTCAACACGATCGTTTGGGACGTCTATATCTAATATTATAGACGTCCCAAACGATTAGGTTTTTTTTTGCTTAGTATTTGCAAAACAAAGAATTATATTGTCATAATATTTATGTCTAAACAAATGGTTTCTAAACTGTTTTGCCATAGCAACTCGAGTCTGTCTTCCGTTAGCTTTTGATAACCAGCGCATTTATATAGCGTTTCTTGGCAGGTACACTAGGATGGAAGGAAGTTTTGGTGCTGGGTGGAAGGAAGTTTTGGTGCTGGGCTATCTGACAGACACAATCTTTGTCATACTGACAAGTTTATCGCTGTCTTACGAATGCTCCTAACCGCAACATTTATGGAAGGTCTAGTGAAATAAATCAGTGTGTGTTTGGTTGTTAAAGGGCAAAGCTATGCGTTGTGCAGAGTTATTTTGTGCGAGCTTTATCACGGATACAGGTGTGACGCTGTGATTGTCTGCAGATGATGACAACTTAGTTGTCGAAATACGTATACAATATATGAACATAGATGTAGTAAGGGGTTTTATTTACCTTTCTTGATTAGTCATTAGACCAGGTTCTTTTATGAAGAAAATATAATACGGACTCAAAAAGGCAATCAAGCAGATTCGTATATGTATTCCTATTTTAGCAAATAACTTTAGGTTTTTTTATTATAATTTTATGTTTACTCTTGATTTCTGTATTAACTTTTTATTATGTTACAATTAGTTACTTTCATAACTTCTAAAATATGTTTTTCAAATTTGCGTAATATTTGATATCAAATTCCAGGGTTATATTTGAAAATTCTACGCATTTCAGAGGTGATTACTGCATGGGGCGCCAGTGTTATTTGTTGAGATCGAAAGCAGGCGTATTGGTGCAAACATAACAAAAATGTGATATAGGTCGTGAGCTTCAATCATTAATAGACACACGCTAGCAGTAAAGTGGTGCATAAATTATTATATTATATTTATACTCTGATAAAATGTGATATTCAGTTTTCAAATTCTATTCTTGAATTTTGTGTTTTACCATTAGGTGCCACACAGTCGCTTTCGTCATTATTTAAGGTTTTGTTACTATTCGGAACATTAGAATTCCATTCTTAAATAAATGAACCTAACAAATAAATTTTTGCCGAAGAGGCGTTCATGAAGCATTTTTGGATTACTTCATCATGGCTTGTGGGTTGAAACTGCGCCCTTGCTACTGTCACCGATGTTTCTTCTGTTGCGTTTATATAGGGGTGTTGTTTCTGATGTTATTTCTGCATCGAATAGTGACGGGTGATGAAAAATGAATTTCGAAAACCTTAAGTGCAAAATGTCACGGTTATCACCTGATGAAGCCGACCCATCGACTCCAAAGTCAAATCATTTTGGTCGCAAGACAATGCTCTGTGTTTGGTGAGACCAGAATGGCGTGGTGTGTTACGAACTGTTGAAACGTTGTGAAACAGTTAATACTGACCGCTACTGACAACAAGTTATCAATTTGAATCATACATTGATAGAAAAACGTCCACAATTGGCCCGAAGACACGATAAAGTGATTTTACAGCTCGATCACGCGCCGTCTTATACAGCAAAACCGGTTAAGGAAACACTGAAAGCACTTGGATGTGATATAAGCTCGCATACACCGTACTCTCCAGACCTTGCCCCGTCCGACTATCACCTTTACGCATCAATAGGACACGCGCTTGCAGAACAGCACTTTGTCAATTTCGAAGAAGTTAGAAAATGGTTCAGTAAATGGTTTTATTTAAAGAACAAATAATTTTTTTGGGATGCCATTCATAGATTGCCTGAAAGATGGGCAAGATGTGTAGAATCAAATGGCCAATACTTTGAATAAAAAAATTTTCCATTTTCTTGAAAATTATGGTTCGATGAATGGTTTTGCTCAAAGGACGAAGAGGTTTTTGGGGCGACATCCATAAATTGCCCGACAGATGGCCAAATTTGTGTAGAATCAAATGGCCAATACTTTGAATAAATAAATTTTTCCATTTTCTTGAAAATTATGTAGTTTTTTTGACGAAGAAACCGGTAACGACTTTCCGGTGCACCTGTTATATTATCTAAAAGGATCTCTGGAGCATGTTTCTATATGTATATTACAAAAAGTATAAGATTTAATGTTAACCCCAAGTAAACTTTTATTTTATACCTGGTTACAGTAGTTCCTTTTTAATGAAATCATAATATTTTTGAATTACGACTATTTATATAAATATATTTGTTGATTATTGTATTTCCTTCTCAAATTCTGACAACAACATAACAATTTGTTTATTCTCATTATTATTATATTTGCAAGAATATATTGGGTTGGCAACTAAGTACTTTCGGTTTTTACTGATAGAGAGCGTTGCTTTATTTTTTGTATAACGTATGTTAGTGCTGTACTTTACCGTTTGTCGCGTGATACTAGTCACATTGACGCAACTTCAGAAGCAAGTAGTGCGTGATTTTTATTAAAGTTATTAGTTGTGGGTTAATTTTAAATGGAGTGCAGAAACGAAGATTTTCGACACATTTTACTATTTTATTTCCGTAAAGGAAAGAAAGCTGCTGCGGCTCACAAAAAGATATGTGAAGTTTATGGTACTAATTGCTTAACAGAGCGCACGTGTCCGAATTGGTATAAAAAAATCCGTTCTGGAGATTTTTCCCTCAAAGATGAGCAACGTTCTGGTCGGCCTACTGAAGTTGATGATGACCAAATCAAAGTCATAACTGAAGAGGATCGTCATATAACTGTTCGAGAGGTTGCGGAGAGGCTACATGTATCGCACACAACAATTGAAAGACATTTAAAATGTCTTGGGCTAGTTAAGAAGCTTGATATTTGGGTACCACACGAATTGAAAGAAATCCATTTAACACAAAGAATCAACTTTTGCGATATGCACCTTAGACGAAATGAAACCGACCCTTTCTTAAAAAGAATCATCACTGGTGATGAAAAATGGGTCCTGTACAGTAACATAGTTCGAAAACGGTCATGGAGCAAACACGATAAACCAGCTCAAACCACATCGAAAGCTGAATTGCATCCAAAAAAGATCATGCTGTCAGTTTGGTGGGATTACAAAAGTTTTGTGTTTTTTGAGCTGCTTCCAAGGAACCAAACGATCAATTCTGATGTTTACTGTCAACAATTAATAAAACTGGATGAAGCAATCAAAGAAAGACGGCCAGAATTGTCAAATCGGAAAGGTGTAGTTTTCCACCAAGATAATGCAAGGCCTCACACATCTTTGGCAACTCGTGGGAAACTATTGGAGCTTGGCTGGAAAGTGATGCCGCATCCCCCATACAGCCCTGATCTAGCACCATCTGATTACCATTTATTTCGAAGTTTTCAGAATTCCTTGAATGGTAAAACTTTCACAAATGACGATGACCTTCACTCGCACCTGGTTCAGTTTTTTGCTGATAAGGACCAGAAATTTTATGAGCGCGGAATCATGCAGCTGAAAGAAAGATGGCAAAAGGTCATTGAGCAAAATGGAAAATATATAATTGATTAAAAACTATTCTTTGTTTAAAAAAAAGTGTTTTATTTTATACTACAAAACCGAACGTACTTAGTTGCCAACCCAATACAAAGTCTTATTACAATATTATTAAAATAAATTAAGGGTCTCATGAATTAATTTCTATAGAAAGCAGTACAGTTTAGGATACATAATTTCATATTGACTAAAACCTATGTTAAATTAACATTTAAGCTTTCCTTCCAACCTTGTTGGTTTCTATATTCTTTACATAACATTTTTTTTAATACAATAAATGTAATGGAACGTGCAATTATGTGTTCTTTGATTAAATTAATAATAATTGATGAAATAGTTACCAAAAAAAAAAAGAAATTATCAACGGACTTGCTACATAATTGCTTGTTTCCGATTGTTTATTAATCGCTTATTAAATAAAAACCATTCAGCTATTGAGGAAATAAAACGTAATTAAATAAAAACCGGCTTTGTATTACTTTTAGAAAGTGGTCAACAATCGTTGTTCCTCATAAATTACGCACTATACCTAATTGTATTTACTTAATTACTGGACTGTATCTCGTGACTCACAGTACTCATCATCATCCGTGCATATACTATAACGTTCCGATCGCGGCGAAATCTAGTGACCTGTGCGGCCGTAGTGATTCACCTCCGCAAGAACTTCCGGTGTATTCGGGTCGTCGCGTTTAACGGCCCAGGCTTTAATTTAGAATCTGCGGTCGCGATGTAAACGACATAAAATCGAGATACATCACATTAATGCATAATTATCCGGTGTATTTACGATTCACGTTGGAAAAAAAGAGAAGAGAGATTTTATTTACCCGCTCGTTATACTAATGTAAATGTTAGGATATGCTAAAATTGGAATGTTTTGAAAGAAATCCTTGATTTTTATTACCTGACAGAAATACATTCATATACAGGATAATTCTTGTAACGTCTGGTAGTCAACATTACTGTACAATTGAGAATAGTTTCAATAGTTTTTTCATATGTTTTGATAATATTTTTCTTGGTAAAATGATGATATGGAATTTTTGTTTTATTTCCGGTTTAACCAGAAGTGTACTTAATTATCTTTTTTCAGATGGAACAACATATATCTTAAATTTCTATTGAAAATATTTTTTAAAACGTATAAAGATAATTTTGCCCAATCACATTCTATACTGAGAAGAAATTTCTTATTTAAATAACTTTACAAATTGGTTAAATAAATAAGATAGTTAAATAAACGTATGATGCATAGGAAAACATGATTAAATTATTTTACTTCAACGAAACAATGACAAATGTTCCGTGGGCTAAATGATGGACATTTCAAGATAAGAAACAAAGGTTTTTCTTTTGACAATGGTAAAGACTTCATTAAATATTATTTTCTGGTAGATTTTATATAAAAGTACAGAATACTATAGATAAATTACGAAAGGAAAGAAGAAAACTTATAATGGAAGACTGGAACGGCAGAATAGCTAAAGATTTGCATAAAGGAATGGGATCTTGAGGACCATATGGGGAAAATCAAATAAATCGAAATGGAAGTAGAACGATACAGTTAACTAACGAACTGAAAATTTGAAACTCCTTCTGGAAACAAAAACGAGAGGGCAGGCATATGTTTGTGGCACAAGAAAGACAAGCAAGGAGCATTATAGATTGCATAGTATACAGAGTGAAAACAGAGGAAAACGAAGAAGAAATAAAAATACAACCTAAAGCGGAATTGGGTACACAGCATAGACTGGTGATAGGAAAAATCAAAAACGTCAAATTAACCGTAGAAAAAACTAAAAATATACTCGATTAAATATAAATAAATGAACACAAGATGATAAAACAAGCTAATATAGAACGATAAAAAAAGCAAAAATAGAGAAGCAAGAAGAAACGTTTAGAAGATGAATATTAGATGATAGACGAGGGATACTAAAAGAAATATTAATTAGTGCGGCCAAAGGAGTATGTGACTACAGGAAGATAAATACAGGAAGGAAAAGAACACGATGGTGTTCTGTCATTATCACATAAACCTTTGGAGATCTAAATCTAATAATGTATTATTTTATAAAAATATTTCTGAAGGAACATTCTTCAATTTTGAGGCAAAATTTCGGTTGTCCGGTACTTTGTTATTATTCTCCGAACGGTTTTTTTCCAAAATCAAGCAATGCCAGGAATGACCGTCTTCGGTCACGAGAAACGTAACCTGATTCGTTCAAATACAAATGTATGATTTTGCCTAACTTGTGTATGCATAGGTTTGCTTTTGCATCTAAAGCTAAATTTACGATGGACAGAAAATTGTACTTCTGATGAATTTTATTTAAAGAATGCGTGACTAACTCGTCTTATCAGAAAATGTAAAATGTCTGCTTTTGCATTTATACGCCTCATATGCATACGCCACTGTTTGTATTGGTCAATAGATGGAACTGTGAATGGAGGTTAAAGCGATAATAAGTGCTTTCACTTCTATCTGATAAATGAACATACAGTTCTCTGACTACCTTATGTATACAACTATTATTTTGTTGTTTTAACACCTCCACTTATTTCACTGTACCAATTGCTTGTTAGTGCAGTTATAATTTCATTCTAAATACAAGGCTTTATTCAAGACATAAGTATGTTGAAATAACAAGTGCTGGGTATACTCAAAATACTTCGGCTCAAAAGTATTTGCTTTTGAAGTAATTTTTTACTTTCGTATTTCTTAAATGTTTGGTAAGCATGTTCGGTACATCCCTAATAGGTGACTAAAAATGGTAAAATGAACGCATTTTCCATTGACCGAGTACATTATTTCTACCAGTGCAGAATCAATCTAAGACATGATTTTTCCCATGGCTAACTCTATCTAACATAAAATAACAAACAAAATCTCTAGCATAAAATACGCTTTCTGGAGAGGTTCAAAGTGTACATACGATACATATATTGTGATGGGTTAACTGAAGTTTTAACTATTTATGTGTGGAAAATATTTACGTTACCCACATCCACAAGGTAATTTATTGGTAAAATTCACTTGAATTTTAAATTTCCAGAACATACAGGTGTTTCATTGAAATTTTAACATTTTACAATAATATCTATAATAATCTTTTAGATAATTGAATTACATTTTCTTAAATATTTTCTTCAAAATCTATTTTAAACCAAGCGTGCCATGAAGTTCCATACCATAGAAATTACCACACATTTTTGTACATATGACCTGGCAAATAATTCATCATTCACATAGAAACACAAGTCGTGACAACATACAATATGGGTACCAGCTGTCTTCGGATTACGGACGATGAAGGACAACTTAATAGAAATAAAAGTACATAAAATATATAAAAAAAACTAAAACAAAAGCAAAGATATAGGATAAGGCTTTAATATATATATATATATATATCTGTGTGTATTGTAATGGCGGCCTTGCTCTTGCGACACATGAGGGTACCTCCATGCTTCCTTGAAAGAGAACCTGCTGCAATCCAGGATGTTAGCACGCATATAGCCATGAACGAGACTATTCAGGGTTTAACGATGATGTTGGTAAATGTAAGTGGACACCTTGACTTGGTTGTTGTTGATTTAATGCGGCCCTATTACCTACATACGTACGTAAACTAGAATTTAAATGAGTAAGCAGTATGCGTCGTATATATCTTTACCTAATCTATAATTAATTATTTGCTACGAATCGGCAATGTTCAAAATCTTTTTTAAGAAAGATGATTAATTTTTGGGAAAAGTCACAAACATACGAGGGTGGTTCCATAAATACCTGGCCTGACCTAGACATGGCGGTAGTTGTGTAAAAAATATTACTGTATTAGAAAGTATACAATCCACAAAGCATATGTTTCAAGTTTCACGACGCCATGTACTTTAGTATTTGTTTGGCAGCCATCAATGGTGAGCGTTTTCAGTGAGTTTGTAAAAATGCAGAAAGTTGGTCATCGTTACGTGATACAATACTTTTATTTTAAAGGCCTCAGCCTAACCGATATAAAAGCTGACCTGAAATTTGCTCTGGGTGAGTCTGCTCCTTCGTTTACAATAGTGAAATATTGGGTAGCAGAGTTTAAACGAGGCCATATGAGCCATATGAGACGAACATCGCAGTGGTCGATCAAATGAGGTGACGACTCCAGAAATGGTGAAGAAAATCCACAAAGCGGTACTGGACGATCGTCGACTGAAAGTGCGCGAGCTAGTAGGCATAGTAGGCATTTCAAAATGTGCGGTACATCGCATATTATCTGAAAATTTTGACATGAGAAAACTGTGTGCAAGAAGCAATAATTTTCATTGACTATCTTGAATAAGGAAAAACTATCAACGGCGGGAATTATGCGAAGTTATTGCAACGTTTGAGCGAAAAAATCAAGCAAAAACGGCCGCATTTGGCTAAGAAGAAAGTGACAATACACCAGCTTACAAATCCGTTATTGCAATGGCCAAAATTAATAAACTAAAGTTTGAATTGCTACCTCATGCACTCGATTCGCCAGACTGAAACTGAATTTTCAGTGCAGTAGTTCAGCCTGAAGATGTCCCATACAAATGGGTACGAAACGTCGGTAGATATACTAGTGACGCGGTTCCAGCCTGGAAACCCAGAAGCAGATAGCATGGACTCGTAGATGGATATTCATTTCGGAAAGCTCTTAAGAGTAGTCTGCAATGGAAATGATCAAAAGTTCACGATAGTAGTAGAATATGGATAATCCGAAAATGAACGGTTGTTAGGACCATTAGAAATTTTTTGGAAGAGAACAATATCGTGGTATTACAGTAGTCAACACAATCCTTCCACTTGAATCCCATAGAACACGTGTGCAATATGCTACAAAGATCTGTTTGATTCCCAAATTGTTTACGAGACGAATGGCAATAAATTGAACAAAATGCAATAAATAATTTAATTAGAAATATGCTCAATAGGTGTCGTGCATTAATGCTAGAGATTAACATACAATGTATTAAATGTGGAAATCTCTCATTTTCGTTCCAATTTCGTTGTAATATTGATGTTTAGTTTGCTTCATAATTTTCGAACACTTTGTATAAAGAAACTATTAGCTGCTCAATTCATTTTGATTTATGCTACACAAGTAGAAATTCTTTGTTAAAGATTCTGTTTAACTTCATCGTCGTGTCAATCTTCTACTAGCTACAATAACGTTTATAATTATACTTTGTCCCTAGACCATTTTGATGGGTGTATAAATGCAGTACAAGGTGATTAAATTAGTCTACCCTACAATTTGAAAGTATTAACGAAATTAATTCCAAATACATTAAATTTAAAACGTCTACTACATATATCACTCATGTTAATATAGATTTGAATATACAATATACATATTTACAACTGTCGGATATGTTTGTTTGTTTTGTCCGCTTGAAATCACTTCGGTATGATGCCGAGGCTGTCGAAGTTTTTACGGTGTCTTGCAATTTTCTGTTTTATTTTCAGACTTTTTCGATATTTTCTTTTATAATGTTTGAATTGGAACTTGGGGATGAATAAACAATATATTTAAGAACACTCCAAACATTCTCGACTGGATTAAAGTCCGGTGAATATCCAGGCCATGGTAATACTGGTATACAGAAATCGTGACGAACAATCTGGACAGATTTCACCGTATGGCACGGACCCCTCCGTCTTGTATAAACATGGGAGGTTTTTTCCCTGCATCTGGTGGTCCTACACGTTTCTTTCTATAACGTTCCGAAGATATTCGTCTTACAAAATTGATTGATTCTGTTTGTATTCTGTGATTGAGAAATTCATAAGAGTAACTAACACGTTTGTTAATCTGGTACGTAAACTTCCGTGGTCGTGGTCCATGCTATCTGCTTCTGGGTTTCTGGGCGTCACTTGTATATCTACCGACGTTTCGTACCCATTTGTATGGGATAACTCAGTTTCAGTGCAGTAGTTCAGCCCTGAAGATGTCCCATACGAATGGGTACGAAACGTCGGCAGATATACAAGTGACGCGGTTCCAGCCCGGAAACCCAGAAGCAGATAACACGTTTGTTGTTTCTTCGCTGGCCGGCGACATTTTAATCCCACAGCATATGATCGAGTTCACAAGGTTCGCTCTGATACCTTTATATTGAAGGGCTGCAGAAGATGTAACAACTTTCTGATGGAAAGTTATCTATTTTACAAAACAATTTTATTAATTTTTCTGTCTTCCCTTTCGGTGGCATTGCGTGGCAAATTTTTTTCATATGTGTTGCAATTCTTACCAGTTCGACCTGACACTTTTACTTTTCTAGTCATATCACTAAAGTCTCTATTATATTTTTTTCACTGTTTGTAATATCTTTCGTCTTGCCCATGGTACATAAGTCCGTTATAAAAATTATAAAACAGTAATTAATGCACTTTTAATATAACTGTAAGACACTAAACTACAAACGGTAAATATATTATTACAAACACACTTTTCGAAGCGTCTAATAATTCTGAATAAATTTTATTTTTATAAATGGATTATGTCCTCGAAATTTTATAATGCGAATGAAATAAATATATTTATATTGTAAGCTAACAATGTGTGTGCTTAAGAAATATGTACACTCACATACACAGTCTGTCGCAGAGAAAACCGAATAAAAGCTTACTATTTTGGTAAAATTCATTTATTTTATTCAAAGTAGTCGCCTTCGGCTTCAATATAACGTTTTGCACGGTCAATTAATATGTCTAATGAATTTTTAAGTTCATCTTTATAGATGTCGTTCAAGATCGCTGTCGACGCCCTTTTAATAGCTTCGATATCAGCATAATGCTGTCCTTTCATCGGCAAATGTAGTTTGGAGAATAGATAGAAATCACAGGAATGGTTGATGCTTAAAATGCCATTTGTAGTTAAAAAATCAGTGATAAGCGTCGAGCGATAAGAAATACGTATACGCTCCAAAAGACGCCTCATAACACCAAGATAATATACAGCATTGACTGTTTGACTAGTTGGTACAAACTCTTTGTGCACTATGCCTTTCGAATCATAAAAACAAATCAACATTGTCTTCACTTTCGACTCCTCCAAAAGGCTTTTTTTCGTTCTTTCTTCATTTGGTTGTTCCCATTCACAGCTTTGACCCTTGGTTTCTGGATCATATTGAAAACACCATGTCTCATCGTTAGTTACAATAGAATACCTGAAGTTTTCGTCTTTTTTTTGAGTCTTTAATCAAGTCCCTACAATGTTGAATTCGGAGCAATTTTTGATCATCAGTTGTGTGGTACAAATCTTGCAAAAATCTTTCTCAATCCAAAGTGCTATCTCAAAATGCGATGAGTTGAATTTTCGAAAATATTTAGTTCCTTTCCCACGTGTTGCAATGAGAGACATCCATCTCGTTTCTGATAAATTCACGCACAAGTTCGATGTTACTTTCCGCAACCATAGACTTTTTGCACCAGGATGTTCGTCGTCATTTGTGTCCGTACGACCGTCTTTAAATCGTTTATATCACTCATACACACTCGTACGTAATAAATACGCATCTCCATACATTTGTTTCATCAAATTAAACGTTTCAGTAAACGATTTACTGAGTTTAAAGCAGAACTTGATATTTGCCCTTTGTTCGAAATTCATTTTTCGACCAATGCCAAATATACTCTGTTACTTTGTGCGCAATTTCTCTGCTTCTAATGATGCAAATGTCATGATATTTTAACATAACATTGGTGAAATATCTACCTTACCGACGTATATTTTTACTATAGAATTATTATTTTAAAAAAATTCGATTTTCTCTGCGACAGACTATGTATTTCTGTATAATTTTCTTATAAAGGGTTTTCCAATAGGGACTTGACAACTTTTAATTCAATTTGGGAACGCACCTTTTCACTACTCATCGAACTGTCACTGTCAATTTATTCAGTAAACTTAGCATTTTCATCTTGGTAAAGTACACGAACGAACAACGTCTGCAAATTATAAAAATTTACTACAGAAATTCGGAGTCGGTGACTGCTACATTAAGAGCGTTAACTCCGATTTTCGGTTGTAATTCTCGCCCTAGTAGACAGACAGTAAAAAGTTTAGTGCAAAAATTTGAGCCTACATATTCGTTGTGTGATGTTGCCGTGCCAGTGAGACAACGGGTTGGTTGAAGTGTCGAAAATATCGCTGCCGTTGAAACGTCCGTAGCCAATGATCCAAATCAGTCAATTCCATGGCGTTCTCAAGAGTTGGGCATCGCCCAGACCACTTTATGGCGAATTCTGCGTAAGGATCTTGGTTTACACCCATACAAGATCAAGCTGACTCAAGAATTGAAGCCGATGGACCATTTGAAGCGACGTACGTTCTCCGATTGGACTCTGGAAAAGATGCGCTAAGATGATCAATTTCATCGCAAAATCATTTTCAGTGAAAAAGCTCATTTTCGGCTCAATGGGTTCGTCAATAAGCAAAATATGCGTTATTGGTCGGGTGAAAATCCACATGTGCTTCATGAAACACCACTTCATCCATAAAAAATAACTGTTTGGTGCGGCTTGCATGCCCGCGGCGTCATAGGGCCATATTTTTTCGTCGACGATAATGATCGTCACGTTACTGTGAATGGTAATCGTTATCGCGCCATGATTACCGATTATTTTTGTCCCGAATTGGAAGATATTTACTTGGACAACATGTGGTTTCAGCAGGACGGTGCCACAAGCCACACAGCACAGGTTACAATCGATTTATGGAAGAGTAAGTTTGATGAGCGTGTTATCTCAAGAAATGGACCAGTCGATTGGTCGCCTCGTTCGTGCGATTTAACGCCTCTAGACTTTTTTCTTTGGGGCTACGTCAAGTCATTGGTCTATGCTAACAAGCCGACCACGTTGGAAGAGCTCAGAGCCAACATTGAACGCGAAATAGCAGCCGTTTCGGCCGAATTGTGTGGCCGAGTCATCGAAAATTGGGTCCAACGAATCGACCGCTGCAAACGTGCCCGCGGTGGCCATATGAACGAAGTCGAGTTCCATTCATAAATGTTTTGATTGTACTTGAACCCGATAATAAAGTTTTTGAAATATCTCAAATGGTCTGCATTTTATTTTGAAAAAAGTTGTCAAGTCCTTATTGGAAAACCCTTTGTTAACGAAGTACTTCTTCATATTGTTCTTAACATTTGTGTAAATCTACTAGATGTATTGTACACTCCGCTAAAAAACTTTAAAAGCCTCCAATAATAATGGAAAAAGTGAAATGTATTTTCTTTCCAATATTAAATTCCACCTGTACGGTTTACTCATGCGGTTGTCTATGAATTTTAACTCATTGGACTTGTAACAGCTATCTAATCTAATTTAGAATCTTTAGACGCCTATTTCTTGGTACAACTTCAAGAGTTTAAGACATTTTAAATATTTTTTTTCAATCTGCATTGCAGAATTAATATAAATTATACAAACATTTAAGATCTCGCATTGTCCTATGGACGCAATATTAAAATAAAAATGACATTAACGATCTACTTTAATATTACAGTTCAACTAATGCAATTAGTCCAGACTATAATTGTGTTCAAATATAACAGCAATTTACCACACGTATTCATACATACAAATATTGCAAGCATTATTAACAATCTTCCTTACACGTTCAAATGTACACATGTATAAGTTAAATCCAAGAACTTGAGTATTATTATTTCACCCGTACCTAGTTCTATAATGCCAGTAGTATCTGTAGCATAATACTTGGGTATAATAAATTATAGTCAAATGAAACGTGTTTGTATAATATCATAAAGTTTGCCATATCTCTGACTCACTCTACAGGTGCACGATCTTCATTCGTTCCGGAGAGTCACGCCATTTGACATCATAACTGGTTAATACCTGCACATTTTCAGGCATTTTAACACCGCCAATTGCTGGCCAATTGAGCTCGTCCGAAATGAATAATTTCAGCATAATTATTTTATAATACTTCGATGGTAAAATACACATTTCTTTATTGATTACTATAATGTAGTGCAAATGTATCCTTAAATACGGTGTTGTTGATAATTAAATTGTAAATAAACGTAAAATACTGGGAATAAAATGTTACAAAATTCATAAGTAATTGTGATGGCATTGTATGTATGTATGCATGTAAATTTGTCTACAGTATACACAGTGTTATTTTCCAGATTGCCCATAGGTTTTTTACACGATATTAATCTTCTTTCGATAACTCTTTTGGGAAAATATTATTAATTTTAGTCGCATTAGTTTGACTAAAAAAACTGTTCTAGATATAGTCATGTGCATCAAACTAACAGTTCTAAAGTAATACTTATAAGTAACATTTACAATGGGCAATTCTGATGCAGTTATATTGTTACTATTTAAAATCCCTGAATATATATATGGTTTCCGGTAAAGTACCGAATATAAGGGGGAATTAATAAGTTGTCTAGTCATGCCGTTATTTGCGTATGCATTTATAGCAGTTGCTGGCGACACTAAGCGCAGACATATAAAGTTCTGTCTGTTGCAGAATAATTCAACAATTTTTTGATCAACCATTTCTGTTGTAATATAGGCCGAGCAAAACATTGTTCGTCGGAAAAAAGAGCAATTATACTCGATCTACTCAATAGAGGCAAAAGCCACAAGTTCATTGACAAAAGAAAATGAAAAGCCAAGTATAAAAAATGAGAACTTTCAACATATCCTTTTGTTCGATTATAACAGAGGAGTTTATCCACCGAGAGCCACTAGCCACCAGTTGTAGCGTTTACGGTGAAAACGTAATCGGGGAGAGTGGAAATGGTTTTCTCGGATTAATGAGAGTCATTTAAATATAAACGATTCTCAACATTCAAGAAGACCGTTGAACCTGATTTCTTCAGATGCCGAATCGAAAATTTGCCAAATCGTTGGAGGTAATCGTACAGGGTGGGGCAAAAAGTATCATTTGACTTTCTTTTGCTATAACTTTTGTTTAAAGCGAAAACTTATTAGGTTTTTAACTGATTATGTTTATTCGCATTTATAAATTTTGTTTCAATTTATTGTGGAAAATTATGTCCGACGGATGGCCGTCGCCGGCGTTCATGCAGATTTGGGCTCTTTTGATTACATTTTGCATAACTGTGCGCAGCATTTGTGGTGTCACATTGTCATGCTGTTTTTTAGAGGGCTTGTTCGCGTACACCGACGACTTCAAATATTCCCAGAGGAAGAAGTGCGGGGCAGTCAAATCGGGGGATCTGGTTGGTCAAGCCAAATCACCGAAACACGACATTACTCCCTCTGGGAAGGCATCCTTCAAAATATACATTGCGTCGCGTGCAGTACGATAAGTGGTTTCGTCCTGTTGGAACCACATGTCCTCCAAATGCAGATCAACTTCCGGTAAGAAAAATTCAGTCAGCATGGCTCTATAGCGGTCGGCGTTCACCGTAATAGCGTTACCGTCGGCTCCTTCGAAAAAATAAGTTCCAATCACGTTTTTCGACGTAAGTGTACACCACACGATAACTTTGAGAGGGTGTAATGGTGCTGCGTGGATTTTCCGTCCCCCAGAACCGAGCATTTTACTTATTCGCGTTGCGTTAACACCACTGACGAATTATTGCGCGCAAATATTGTCATAATTATCGTGCGTTCTTAATGCGTATATTCATTCATTGTTATTCACTATAAATTTCGCACGTCTCTGTTTCACGAATGTCAAAATCAAACTGACATGCGATACCACTGAAAAACTGGCAGCACTTTCCAATAGGGTGATATTTATTGGCCCACCTGTTAGTAATGGAGGATAATATATTCTCTTCCTATATTATTTCGTTTGTTAAAAAAATTAATAAATTTTGAGTTTAGTTAAAACGCTACGAGCTTACGCATTAAACTCCTAGTTTAAATATTACTAATTTTGTTTCAGCAGGGATTGAAATGTTTATTAAATTCAAGCGACCCTTATACATACAGTGTGTATCAGCCAAATG